>JAANYP010000021.1:243681-620405 GCA_020465985.1 Centrapalus pauciflorus
AGGCCCCCCCATTCCCTTTTACCTTTGTTTTACACGTATTCTTTTTCTCTAGTTTACCCCGTGGTTTTTTTCCTCCCTGGCAGTTCCGGCTCTCTCTATTGATCATCTGCGCTACCTACTACTATCTCTCTCTACTTCGCATCTCCTTCTCTCTCGGTACTATCTCCTTCTCAATCCTATCTCTCTCTCTATCTCTCTACTCTCTCATCTACTCTACACTCTCTTCTTCTTCTCATTTCCCCTCCTTCCCCACCTTTTATTTCACTCTTCCGTACCCTCTCTTCCCCGAGATTATGCCTATTTCTCCCTTTTTCCCATCTGATCTCAGACAATTATTTATTTCAAGCCCACTCTTTATGTCCAAACTGTTATTGCTTTCTACACAGTTGCTAATTAACTAGTATTTCTATTAATCGTTTTAAATGAAACTTAATGATTTGTTCATTCTTCGGCTGGTACCGAGTTTTTGCTTTCCCCAGTTTAGCCTCATTGCTGGCCGCACTTTCCGACCCCTACATCCTCCACACTCCCCTCTGTGCCCCCCACTTGGCTCCACTAAAAAGAGGCCGCTGTCTGTGTTGTTTACCTATTTGACTGTTTGCCTATCACCCATTATCCCTACAAAGGGTTCCATTTATTTCCCAGTTTTGCCTTTTAGTGTCTAGTAATCTACCTTTCCCCTTGCCCCCCTAATCCCTTCTTCACCCATCACCTCCTTTTTCTCTTATGACCCACAGTGGTGCCCGGCTTGTGTTCTCCTATCTCCCTTCCAATACTCACTTATTAATGTATACAATCCAAACACTTTAAACAAATTATTTAAGTTATTGTAACGTAATAATATAATAATTTTATCATAACACAAAACCAAACAACATCTTAGACGATGATTTAAAATGAATATAACTCATCATATATATTTAATATATGATCAACATATATATTTAATATATAATTAATATTAATATAATGATAATATATAAAATTTTACACTTAAATGTACCCAATAATTCTTAATAAATTTTTCATGTATAATTCATTATAAATGTTTATAAATTATTTTTTTTCTCAATTTTATTCTTTATTTAATTTATTTGATTTAAAAGGAGGAACGGAGGATGTATAGGAATAAAAAAAATATTATATTTATGGACATTTACAGTAGCTGATGTTAAGATTCAACAACTAAATCTTAACATCAACTTCAGTTGCTATTAGACTATTAGTATGTTAAGGATCACACGTAACCTACAATTTTGGTTCACCGGCCAGTTAAAGATTTTACTTTTTTATTGGTAAATCTTATTTCACCACATATTGTACTTATTTATAAACATGACTTTTAGTTTTTAGTAGTTTTTTTTAAGTAAAAAAGGGTTTGTGTCAAACATAATCTATATATGTATAGTATTAAAATGAAAAAGTATGCAATAATTTGACAATAATATGATAAATTGACAAGTTAAGTAAAGTTAAATAAAAGTTATATGACGTTACTACTAGAAAAGTAACTTTTACCGACAAAAAATATCTCTCGTTATTACTGACGGGTTACCGAAAGCTAGATTTCCTTACAACAACCATTAATGATCCAATTAAAATATAATAAATAAACTTCTTATAAGATTACATATACTTTCGAAATGACAGAATTATTTTTGCTAACGAAAGAAAAACTCGAGCAACGAATCTAAGAGGATCAAATTCAGTGAATAATGATTACATATTTAAATTATTATTTTACTATGTATTAAGTTATGGCCTTATCGTTATGGTATATTTGTTATTTTATAATTTCATTATAAAAATATACACTATACTCAGAAAAACGAGACAAGACGTTAAATTAATTGCTTTCATAAATTTAAAATGGATCATTCAATAGTTTAAGTAAACAATAATATAGTTGCATAAAACTATATTAATATGTGACTTTACTTATAATAGTAAGTAAATTGTGTAAAATAATAATACATAAGTTAATTGTATTAATTGGTTAAGAATTAAAAATGAATTACATTGCTTGATAATAAATTATTTTGTTGCATATAGTGATATAAATTGTATAGGTTGTTGCATGAATATACAATTAACCCTATATATATGATGATAACTTTGCATAATGTTGGTCTAATACCTCTACATTAGTTAATCTTATATATACTTTATATAAACAAATTATGCATATGAGAGAATCCAACTCGATCATATTTTGTTAGATTTATTTTTTTTAAAAAATTAATGACATGAAATAGTTGTGCATTTTCAATATTATTTTGATTTAGCTAGGTTGCGTATTTTTCTTGTGCACATTTATGTTGTATTCTTTCAAATTAATCTGATTTGCTGGTTACAATGTTGACATGATGTGCTTTGTTAATATTTTGATTTAGGCTGTGTACTTTAAAAAATGTTTTGATTTAGACAGTGTACAAAAGTGTTTCAATTTGAAACAAACTAATAATTTGTGTCATTTTTTTCAATGTTTTATTAATTGACACGTTCACACGGATCATTATTATATTAAAGCAAATTGTAATTAACGAGGTGGTGACACCCGCGCTTCGCTGCGGGAAGATAGAATTTTAGATTTTCATATAATTTGCAAGTCTTTTAATCAAGCAAATGTATATGCATAGGCGGATACATATATCTTAGCTATATTTTAATTATAAAGAAATTTAATTAGAATCTTGTATTGTGGATTTGAATAATAAAGTCTTTTTCATACAATTAAATATAACATAATAGTTTCAAAAGACAACTCCAAACATATGTATAATTAAAAATCATAAATTTAAATGTGTAAATTTTTTTTGTAATAATACATGTTAAAAGAAGATTAAACAAAAATTTATTAATATAAAGGTGTTAAATAAAATATAACACAAAGATAATTGTGTAATATGAGAAGTTTAAAAAACACCAACCATGGTTGGCCATGTGTCAAACCTGGTGACACCCACGTTTCACTACGGGAAGATAGAGTTTTAAATTTTCATATAATTTGCAAGTTTTTTGATTTAGCAGATATATATGCACATATAGATACATATATATTAGTTATGTTTTACTTATAAAGCATTTTCATTAAAATATATTGTATTGTGCATTTGAATAATAAAGTCTTTGTCATACGTTAAACATAACATAATAGTTTCAAAAGATCACTTCAAACATATGTATAATTAAAATCATAATTTTAAATGTGTAAGAAAATTTTATAATAATAAATGTTAAAAAATTTATTAAAATAAAGGGGTTAAGAGATAAGGGTGTATTATGGAAAATTTAAATTAAAAAATAATTCAACCAATCATGATTGGCCATGCAGGGTCTAAAATATTAATTACAAAAATAAATTTGAAAAACAAATGCATAAATACCTTTCAAACAATTCAAATAACAAAACACAATTGAACCATAATCGAAAAGTGAAATTCGAAAGCTGATATATATCCAAGAAGCAAGCAAAATGATATTTTAGTTAGTTACTACAATTATTTTCATAAATTTTGCAATGCTAAATTATGTCTTAAAAAATCGGATTAGAACCGAAATTGAATAATTAAATATTCATAACCATAATTTAAAATTATGACAATGATTAAGTATAATTGTCAATTTAATTTGTTGTTTTACGATAAAAAATATAGTTATAATAGTAATGTGTCAAATACATCGATTAGGGCTTACCAACATTATAAGAGTAATGTTAGATGTGAAACATGATTATATTTAATAAAAAAAGCTAAAAATAATTAGTTACATTTTAATTATAAAGCAATTTTATTAAAATCTTGTATTGCGCATTTGAATAATAAAGTTTTTTTTCATACAATTAAACATAAACATTATAGTTCCAAAAGACAACCTTAAACATACGTATAATTAAAATCATAATTTTAAGTGGGTAAAAAAATATTGTAATAATAAATGTTAAAAGACGACTAAACAAAAATTTATTAAAATAAAAGGGTTAATTAAATAAAAGATAACATTAAGATTAGGGTATATTATGAAAATTTTAAATTAAATAATAAAAAAGAAAAAAACCAATCAATGCGTGCCATGTGGCACTTTTGCATTAGTGTAGAAGATAAGGAAATGCTAAATTCGATATCTCTGAATCGTCTCATCCCTTACCCTGGTAATGAAAATTGAGTGTTGTAAACATTATTTATTTTTATTTCTTACTGTCGCTTCCACATTACACCACAAAAGATAAATACAACCTTATAAATTTTAAGTAGGTAAAAAATATTGTAATAATAAATGTTAAAAGACGATTGAACAAAAATTTATTAAAATAAAGAGGTTAAATAAAAGATAACACTAAGATAAATGTATATTATGAAAATTTTTAATTAAATAATTTAAAAGAAAAAACCAATCAACGCATGCCATGTGGCACTTTTGCATTGGCTTAGAAGATTTGGAAATTGTATGTATATATAATTATCAAGTTGTTCAATAACACTTTCATGCACAGCCTAAATCAAAATACTTATGAAAGTCACTATTTAAATCAAAACAATGACACAATATACGTTGCATGGTAATTTGTAGTATTGGTTTTTTAAGTTACCGAGCTAATAAATCAAAACACTTTGAGTACGCAACTGTTTTATGCCTTTTTTTTTTTTTTAATGACGAAAATGCAAATTACATTAATTAGCACTTTAGAGTTCCTGTTAATAAGATAATGGTGCTTGTATGCTAATGAAGGGTCCAGTGTGGCAATATCTTCAGGTATAAATGTCTGTGGCTGGGTGCTATTTATAAATTTAGCTCTTAAGGCCTTAGGTAATAATAATAATTTTATAATCTATATAATAAATATTAATAAACAAATAAAATTTGAACGCTCCTTTCTTATCGTCATTTGATGTTCTCTTTTATTGACATTTGTCATGAAATCATATCTAATCTAATTTAAATTTAACGAAAACCAAGGGTCGTATTATACGTATGTCTCCTCTCTTTAATTTTTACTAATTGTACACCCCGTCTCTCACAAATTTTTTTGTAAATGACGTAAGACCCACTGATTAAACTTAATTTTTTTCTCAAAATAAGAAGGGGGACATGTGATTACCACAATGGAGGTGTACGTTTAGAATCCTCCAGAATGAAATCTAAATTCAAGGTAATGTTTTGTATGCAGGAATGAGAGACAGATGAGAATGAATCGTTACGATGGAATGGAAACACATGTTTGTTTACTTTGTGGTAATAGAATAAGTTATTATGTGATTCCTTCACCACCATGAATTTTTATTCCTTAGAGGATGAGTAGTTTTTTTCTCATTCTCTCAAGGAATGAGATGAAAAATTACTAATACAATCTTTTAACTTTGTAAAATGATTTCATAATGTTTAAAATATATTTTACCAATGAACATCTATGTATTATTAGTCTAATATCTCTATGTAATATATAGAGTTTATTATGAAAAAAACCATCATGTTTTTCAATTTTTAGCGATTTAGTCACTCCATGTTATTTTTTACCATAAACCCCTCATGTTACTGATTCGTTGTTGGTTTTAGGAAACATTTGACTTATAACCGGTTATACAGGTAATAAATCCTGATATGTAGGTTGGCGGTGGTGGTTTGGTGGCGGCGCAACACCTGAGACCGTTCTTGGTCGGCGACGGCGGCAGTTGTGTGGTGGGTGCAGCCGAGAGATCGAGCGAGTGAGCGTAAGAGAGTGTGTGAGGCCGAGTGGTGGTGGATGTCGTGAGGGAGGTGGCGGTGATGGGGTTATGGGGGCGGCGGCGGCACTAGGGTTGAGCAGCTGTCGTCGTGACTTGAGAGCGAGAGAGAGATGGAGAGAATGTATGGCGACGCTAGGGTTACCTCCTGCCGGCGCTAGGGTTTCCGCGGTGGCGGTGATGGGGTTATGGCGGCGCTAGGGCTTCCGCGGTGGTTTCCCCAAATCTGAACATTTCTTTCCTAGCCTCGAAACAACCATTGCAATCTGATCAAGATCCTCTATCTTTGAGGTTTGATGGTGTGGACGTGGTGATGATTTGACGAAAATAGGGGTAAATCGTGGTTTGGAAGAAGGGTTTCCGCGGTGGTTGTGCAGAAGATGATCGGCGCGGAAGTCGTCGGCACTCCGGCAGAGGAAACCGGTTACAATAGGTAACTTTCATAAAACCAACAACGAATCAGTAACATGAGGGGTCTTATGGTAAAAAATAACATGGAGGGACTAAATCGCTAAAAATTGAAAAACATGATGGTTTTTTTCATAATAAACCCTAATATATACTATTAAATATTCTGTTATAATTTTATATATATAATATTTATTATATTTTTTTTTCCAGACACTACATTATATTTTTTTAATACCTTACGTATAATAATATTTTCGCTAGTTTAAATGTTAATGAGTATAATAAAGTTACACGTATGCTTTTTCCTGTGTATGATGATTTTTTCACCGTGAAGATGAAGACAATTTTAATTGTGTTATTATGCAATATATTTTATTTCAGTTAAAAAACATGTTTCTATTAAGAGTTTAATATGAAAAAAAAAACAACATGTTTTCATATTTTTTACGATTTGGTCCCTCTGTGTTATTTTTTTCTAAGAAAGTCCTTAATTTATTGTTATAATCTGGTTTTCGGAAAAATTTTATTTTTTTCATAATAAACCTTGACTTTTTCCACAAAAAACCCAACATGATTTCACTATTTTTCTCCGAAAAGTCCACAAACTTGATGAATTTTTTGAAAAAACAAAGAAAAATTCCAAAAATGACAAACATATATATTACTTAAAAATTTTATTATTAAAAAATAACACGGAGGGACTAAACCGTAAAAACATTAAAAAAAACATATTGGCTTTTTTCATAATAAACCCTTTTATTAATCAGATAATGTTAAAATTAATAAGTATTAATTATACAAATTTATTATATGAGTAATTCTGTCATCATGCATTATTGTCATTTATTTGAATTCTTTTATTTATTTCTGCCTATCAAACAACAATCAGAAATAACTTATTTCATTCCAATGATGCAATCAAACATGACATAGAATGATAATGATTCATTCCATTAAGTCATCCATTTCATTCATAATTCGGATATCCGAAATTTCGGATAGTGAATTTTGCTATCCGAATCCGAATATCTGAAAATTTATATATTTTTTTAAACTTTTTTTAAAAAATTAAATCAAATATTTAAATATCTAAAATACATTTTCATATATCCATATACATATTAATTAAAGATAAATATATCACAAACTAAATTTATCCGGAATAATTTTTACTCAAAACGACTAAAAAAGATTAAAAAAACTAAAATATATTAAATATTAGTTAATAAATCTATAATATCAAAATAAAACTCAAAAATATACATTAGAATAACAATAAGCACTCAATATTATGTAAATAATCAATCCTAAAGAGATAAAAAAAATTTATAAAAAAATATTTTTTTTTTTGTGAAAATCTTGAATTTTTACTATCCGAATCCGAATCCTAAATTTCGGATATCTGAAAATCCGGATATCCGAAATTTTGAATAGTTTCGGATCGAATTTTCAGATTATTATTTCGGATGTTCGGATTCGAATTTTCATTGAATACCAATCCCGGCCTTCTTCATTCTATTTACCTTCAACCAAACATAAGCCAAGGATATAATAAATAAATAACTTAAATACAATAACTTCCATTGTGACGTCAACTAATATATTAGAATTTATATATATTAACAAACATATTTTTTACAGTAAAATAGTTATATGTTTTTAGAATTTCTATATTTTATTTAAAAGTTTATTTTCTATTTAAATTTATTATTATTATATATAAATTTAGTTTTTCTTCATTTACATCTTATAATATATGATATGTACAAATCATTATATTTTAAACATTTATAAAATCAACCAATGTAGTACATAAATTTATAACCTGGTAATTAAATAAATAATTGGATGTTAATAGTACCAAATTAAGGTTGATTTTTAAACATGTTTCTTCTCAAGGTGCATTTGATAAAATGAAATGAAGTATATATATATATATATATATATATATATATATATATATATATATATATATATATATATATATATATATATATATATAATTGTTTTGGTTTTTAAGCTATGCCAATTATGATACTTAAATTAAGATTGATATATAACATGTTAATAAAATGAAGAAAAGATAATGAAATCTCAGTGCATGTCTAGTTAACTTATTTTCGGTGAAAATTTTTGTTGAAAACAAAGGTTTCCAGAAAACGCGTTCAGATCTGCTGTTTTTTTGATGCTTTCAGTTTTCAATTTAATTACTATTTATTGAAAACTCGATTTTGATTTTTTCAGACTCCTTTTTCATTTTCAAATGAGGGAGGGAGGTTTTTGTAGACATAGAGTGTATGATAGTTGTATGAAAACTAAAAACCTTTTTAACTATTTTAAATACGTTTTGCTTATAAAATGTGTTGTAAAAAAAATTGTTGTTTTTAGTTTCATTAAAAACTCACTCTGAAAAATTTCATCAACTAAACAATTATATCCCAAATTCTCATTCATGGTTTTGATTCTTTTAATTTTGATGAGAAATTAAGCTAAAAAATTGATATTTACATTAAACATTACAGTGCACCCTTAAATTAGATCTAATCATATCGATCCCAAATTTAATTATTAGCTTTATCATGTTTGTCCCCAAAATAAAATAAAAGAAAATTCAATAAAACAATTCGTAAAGGTCTCTAATTATATAACTTATTCATCAGGGATTAGCTAGTCCAACTAATGTCTGGTTAACATGTTTCATTTGATTATCAATTCTAAATCATAATAATAAATAACAAAATTAAACCTCCTTCAATTCAATTCAATTCATCATGATCTTAATTGCTTGGAAAATAAATGTGTTATAATATTTAGTATACATGCTTCTCAGAAAGTCACATCATATCACATTCTTTAATTCGTTATCATCATGATACACCTATATATATATATATATATATATATATATATATATATATATATATATATATATATATATATATATATATATATATATATATATATATATATATATATATATATATATATATATATATATGTATGTATATATATATGTATGTATATATATATGTATGTATATGTATATATATGTATGTATACATCTATATGTATGTATGTATATATGTATGTATATGTATATATATATATGTATACATCTATATATATGTATGTATGTATATATATATATATGTATACATCTATATATATGTATGTATGTATATATATATATATGTATATATATATATATATATATATATATGTTCAGGTTCAAAAAGGTACCTCTCGAAATCAAGTGCACCCGAAGGTACCAACCTTAAAAAACTTTTTTTAAAATTTTTTTCTCATAACTATGTTTAATCTAAAGTTATACACATGATATATGAATTTCACATACATTCACACTTTCTGTGTCCTTAAAAATTATGTGAATGCTCAATGCATATTTATGTGAATGGTCATCCTTGTGAATGGTAATTTCACACCATTCACATGTGAATGATCATTCACATGATCTTTTTTTACCATTCACAAGATTTATGATGTTGCTTCTTTTGAAAAAAAATCTTATAATGTTGTCTTATACATGTCTATTCAAAAAAAATATATGTGAATGATCATTCACATTAGGGTACGCTGGGTACGCTGGAATCTTATAGGTACGCTGATGAACCTGATTCTATATATATATATATATATATATATATATATATATATATATATATATATATATCATGAAAACAAATATTAATAATATTTACCATACACTTTGATTTCTATGAATCATATCATATCATGAATGGTAGTCAATTACCCTTTATTATATAATAAAAAACATCCCAGATCGATCTTCGACTCACATAAAATCACATATATATAATCTTTTAATTTATTACCACACACACATATAGATATTGAATGTTTGCTTGAAAATTAAGCCAACTATATATCTAGCTATCTTTGTAATAAATATATATATTCTATGGTTCCGTACATCCCAAGAAATTACTCATCTAAATAAAATATAATATTATAACAGTACGTGTACATGTCGTAGTTTTATATTTGTTCTATGGAAAATATATACAACCATGTAATTAATATTGTAGATCCAGTAAATTAAACATTTATTATATTTAATCTTTAGGAAAAACATTAAATAGAAATAAATTGTACATATTTGGTGTTTTCAAACGGCTCAATCGATATATAATATATACATTCTTGCCTTTCAAAAAATCATATATAATATATACAAATGAAAATGAAAATTGATGATCATTTACTTATATATATATATATATATATATATATATATATATATATATATATATATATATATATATATATATATATATATATATATATATATATATATATAGAACAAGAAATATTAATTATAATTGGGAATTTTTACTATAATTAGGGTTACAAAGGTGGTTATTATATTAATTTAGAAATTAACCAAAATCATTGGGAATTTTTTAAAGGGTTTCCCTTTTGGAAATCGAAACAAATTAAAAGAGTACCAAAATAAAAATTTAGGGCAAAGAATATGCAGGCAGCTAGCAGTGTACCGGGCACCACCTTTTTCATCGAAGCAAGAATGGTGACGTACATCAGTTCAATTCGTAGGCTTAGCACCCACCATACTTCCTCTGCAACTCCATCACGCAACCAATCTATTTAACAATATACAATATTTGACTCGCGCGATCATATGTACTCCAACTCCATCAGCCACCTCTATCTCATAAATAAATTTTATTACATATATATAGCTATACACATACAGTAGTACACACACAAAAGTTTGACTTTAATTGATTATATATTTATGTAGTGGCATGGTTACTGATCGATTAGTTATCTTATATATATATGTTAATTAGTCAACAAATCGATCTGAAGTTTAATTTGAATAATGATTAAAGAGTATTATCTGTAATTACTAGCTTTCTTTTAAAAAATACGTTTGAGTCTTGATGCTTTTGGCCAAAAGTGTATACTATACTGATTTTTTACACATAAAAACTGCTCCTTTTTTGGAAAGATTGTTAAGGAACTTTAATTCGGTTGGTTATATTTATGATTTATGAACACCATCATATATACCACTATTAAAGTGAAGAAGGGTGGGATGCATTTTCATTTACCCTCAACTTTATTCATCACAATTTTGGAAATTGTTTTGTAAATATGTTGCTCACCGCGTACTTTGTCGTTGTTCTGTGGGTGACTAAATTTTCTAGCAGTAATGTAAAGGAGTATGTAATAAGATACCCACACGACTGCAACTGGGATTAATCTTTTAAAAATTGATCTATGAAATTAAGTGAGTAATTTTTTTCCAGGTTTTATGTTATATATGAGATGCATTTTAGATATATTTTTGAGCAAATTCTATACAGTGATGGACTGATGGTTTATATATGTTAATTATTAAACATATGTGTATGTATACAGTAGTATCTTTCACAAATCACAACAACTATCTCTCTTTCTCTCCGAAGGTATTATCTACTCAAACGTGCAGTGGTGTTGTAGAACTGCCACTGTAACTATTCATAACTTCTTGAGAGTCTAATCATTTTCTTATAGAAGAAAGTGGGTCATTTCAATGAATAATCCGACCCGTTTTTTATGCATGGTAGGTAGCTGTGATAGTGGTGGTGAACCCTGATGGGAAAAAAGCTTCTTCTTTCTACCGTGACCAGGCAAGTCATTTAATCATGTTTTCTTGAATTTATAAGCATTCATGTTTCTTTGTATATTCTTTCATTTCATGATCATCTGTACTTGTGCATTAACAATAGTAACTTATTTTAGCATTGTATTTCCACGATTACTATACCCATGCCATTAAATTATAGACCCGAGTAAATTCCTAAACTCAGGTTCAGATTCATGCATATTTCATATTGGAGTTTCTTTTAAAAGATTGTCTTATACATTTATGAAATATGACTTTGAAATTGTTGCCATTTTAATTATATATATATACAGACAAATAACAATTTGCAATCTAAAATTTTCATGATGAATGATGTCTACATCATTGATCTGGGCTTAAAAAAGAAGAAAACAAGGAAAACATAGAATCAAAGTGTCAGTACCTAATACCCATATGAAGTTCTGCACATCAAAATTCAAAGGATGCATGTAGGCAAATTAATTATTCCTGTACTGTTTATTTATCATGGACCACCTAGCTACTCATGTTGAAGATATTTATCTTAGTTACCTGTGGTAGATTAAATACCAAAAAAAAGAACCATTTTAATATTATTCTTGATGGAAAACCTACGATGGATTTTATGCGAAAAAAAGTGATAAAAGCTGTTTGTCGATCTCATAAGTGACGCATTCATCAAAAATTCAGGATATTAATTAATTTACCTGTAGAAGAAGTAGCATATAATGAAAGTTTTTGTTCTTGGTGTAGGCCTTAATTTGTTTGGTTGAGTGTTTATCTTTGCTGAATCTACGACTATGTCTATACACACACATAGCGTCTTTTGCTCAAGAACTCGGTTGAGATTACAATATCCATAGAAAAATAAATAAAAGAAAACTGATCAATACAAATTAATCAGTGTGCGGCGAAAGATTCACCTTGACCACACCCTAGATATTATAACGAAATGACATACACATTAAGAGAACAACTGATCAGAGCAAGCTGAGAAAACAAGAAATCTTGAAATTCACCGGTTTATCTGGATATATATGAACACAAATTAAATAAATGAAGTTCCATGTACTAGTTAATGAAGTTCCATATACTCGTAATTCTTCAAAAGTTAAATAACTTATCATAATTAAGTTAATGAAGTTCAATTTCATGACAAGTTATCTAACTTTATTGGTTGTGATTAATAAGAAGTGTTAAACAGTTCCTTAAGACATCAATGTCAATTCTGATTGGGATGCAGTCTTTTGGTTCTAGTTTCATTTAACTGTACGCTCTAGATTCAGGCCGGATGATGATGTTTAGTAACGGAGCAGCTTAGAGACTTTGAACTCACTCCCACATCAAACACGCACATTTTATAAATATATTAACCATTTAATATATGAAACAAGTTTGGGTATTTGTTTTTAGTACAGTTGAGCTAAACAATCAATGAGGATTGAAGAAGATAAGGGTTAATTTGAACTTTGAATTAACTTGCTTTTTAATCAATCAGAAGCTACAATTATACAAGTATCCACAAATTAAGGAAACTAAAATCCTATACAGTAGCATCAGCAAGAACATCAAATGATCAGTGGTATCAATTAGAGTAATTAGTCTTATATATGGCAAGCTTTCTCCTAGGTTATTCCATCATTTTATCTTCAACTCCATCCAAAAGAGATGGTACGAAACAAAGAATGAATGAATTGTTTAAACGTGCATATCACAAGCATTAAATATATGTAGATAGATCGATTTCGAGAATCGTTACAAGCACTCTAATGCATAAAAATTGCAATCAAATGGCTTAATTGATGAATCAATAACAATTATGAACTTACACATACTTACAGTATCTCTTCAGCATCAAAACAAATCTTTGAAACCTATCGATCACTGGATCTGGCTGCTGGCCAGTTGATCAAGAGCATGGTATCATGATACATGATCTAATCCTGCCTGTACGTAAAAGCGTATTTCCATTAATCAAATAAATTAAACAGAAATAATCAGCAAATTATGTATATATTCAACGTACGGATTATCGATCACCCTGCTGGGAACTGGGATGTTGAATCTTTTGATCCAACAAAGTTGTGGTGGGAACTATACAATAAAGAGTAAGGCTTAGGAAGCTTTTCTTCCTCAAATGATTCCCCAATTTTAACTTCATGACTACTTTGTGATTGTATCTGATCTCCGAAACTTGATTGAAGATAACAGTAATTGCGGTCACCGAGAACATTCTTCGCCTCGTTATTGAGCTTTTTAATCTGCAGTTTTTTGATTGTTCGTTCCCTAGCTCTTGTTCTTGCCTCTGCCCTTGACTGAATTCTAGCTGCAAGATTCACACGAAATCCAGATTTGTGTTTTTGTGTTGTTTTCTTCTTATTTTTGTTGCCATTAACACGCTTAGCTACTGGCTTCTTCTTTTTTCCCTTCTTTTCAACATGGTCTCCTTTCTCCATGAAAACTTGTTCACATTGATCTGTAAGAGTTGAACATGAACTGTGCTTCATTTCTTCAACCAACTCCTTGATCGCAGTCTTCGATTTCATAAAGAGCCAATCAAGGGTTTTGCTTGCTTTATCAAACCCTAACAAATCTTGAAGACCAAAGAACTTTCTGGAAATGTCAATTGACAGTCTCACCCTCCGATCTCTCGGACCTTGAGCTGTGAAGATCTTACTATGCCGATCTTTCTTTGAAGCAGCAACTTTATTTCTAGAGGGAGAAATCATAGAATCAGAAAGATTCAGATGATTATGATTATTAACATAGTTCTGTAACCCTGACCCTTTATTGGGTGGAGGAGGTGGAGCATGATCAAAAGAACAATCTCCGGTGACAAATGGGTGGTGGCTGAAGTAAACACCATCTTTTTCTTGACCGAAAAAGATACCAGAAGGAGGAGGGAAGCCATGGATAGATGAAGGAAAAGGGTTTGAGGAATTAAACATATTTAGAAACAAATTTGAACTCAAAAAAAGATTGAAACTTTAGAAGTAAAGATTCATGAAAAGCTATAAATCAGAACACCCTTTTGCTCCAAGTGGATTAATCTGCATTATGTATCTCCTTTAAGGCCATAAATCTTGATCTTTTAAGGAAATAAATCTTGGTTATAATCTAGGGCAGCAAATCTTCATCTTTTAGGGCATAATTAAGTAAACTACAGGCACTTCCTAAAAAAGAATAGTTTTTTTCAGGAAAAATGGGGTGAACCTGTACCGTCATTATATGATATGCACTACACCCCTTTTAAATAAAAAAGAAAAAGAAATTATAGTATAGGAAGCAAACAAAAACAAAAATGCATTTTTGATGGGAAAATCTATTCAGATGCCATCAAGTTTTTTTTCATGGTCAAAGCAAAAGCTAGGGTTTATGCAATATATTAGCGTTCTGTAGATAGAGACTGTACGTGCATGTATATGAAAAAACTGGCGAATGTTTGATTCAATATGTGGTTTAAACTATTTTATGAAATATATATTGTTAATTTATCACACTAAAATTTATATCAATCTATCTGTCTATACTATTAAATGAGTAACTAACATGTCACGTGTCATGTTCTCTTTTGATTTGTCACACGTAGCTCTTTCCTTTTGTCATTTTATTTAATAAATTTACTTTAAATTTGAAAGAAAATCAATCTATCCAAATTTAATATGATTAATTTAATAACTAATTAACTAAAATCAAGCAACTTTATTATCCTTATAATTATTATATTATATATGTTTATGAATATTTATTTTTAATTTTAACACATGTAATACATGGGTATTAACTTAGTATACTATTAATTGAGTAACTAACATGCCACATGTCATACTCTCTTTTGATTTATTACATGTCGCTCTCTCCTTTTACAACTTCATTTGTTAAATTTATATTAAATTTTAAGCAAATCAAATCTATTCAAATTTAATGTGATTAATTTAATAACTATTTAACTATATAAAGTTAAGCTATTATATAATAAATGAGAAATTAAATGTCACGTGTCATCTTCACATGAAATTACTTTAAACTTTATTATTCTTACAATTGTTATAATATACATATTTACAAATATTTATTTTTAAAAATAACACATGTAATACATGGATATTAACCTTATACATAAAAAAAATCAAGTGTCACGTGTCATCTTCACATTTCACAGGAAAAGATAAATACAACTTATTATTATATAAAAAGATAAATACAACTAATTGTTATAAATAAAAAAGAAGATAAATACAATTTATTATTTTTACATTCTCTTATTTTTAATCTATAAATAATAAAAGATAAGTACATTATATTATTTTTTTTAAATCTATAAATATTAATTTGTAATGAAATATATATAAGTATTATATTATATATAAACTAAAATCTCAATTTATATCAATTAAAATATATAAAACTAAATTTTTAAGTAATCATAAGAAACAACTACTAATTATATCAATTTATAAAGTTAGAAAAATGATGGTTATAACAAATAATAATATTATTTTTCATATTTTAGCTTATCATATGTATACTTAATGTGATATTGTCGAAGTTTATTTTTGTATTACGTTGCACAAATTGTTTATGTTTTTATTAAAAGAAATCAAACAAAACCCTTAGAGTGAAGGGTGTACCGAAGCCGGAGGCCAGCGGCCTTGCCACATGGCAAGGAAGCCGGTGGCTACACCGCCCCCCCCTCCCCCCGGCGGCCCCGCGCAAAAGCCACCCCGCCCGACCTCCCTTCCCCGCTTGACCCCGCGTCTCTCTTTTCCTTTTGTTTGCTCGGGCTCTGTTGTTGCACCACACAGAGTGTGTCTATATATATATATATATATATATATATATATATATATATATATATATATATATATATATATATATATATATATATATATATATATATATATATATATATATATATATATATATATAGAGGGAGGTTATATGGAAACCCAACATGCATCGGAAAACCTTGGAAAACCTCAATGCACCACCACAAATGCATCACAATTTCCGTGTGATGCATCAAATTCCCCGCGCGATGCACCATATTCCCGCGTGATGCACCAAATTTCCGCGTGATGCATCGACTTTCTGCGTGATGAATCACCTGATCCAATGGCTACAAAGTGGTTCCCGGGTTTTCCGATGCATGTAGGTTTTCCATTGAACCCACCCATATATATATATATATATATATATATATATATATATATATATATATATATATATATATATATATATATATATATATATTTATTAATTTATTTATCCTCTATAACTAATACATTCATTACATTTATTTACATACTATTTTTACAACTACAACATATCTATTCGTAATTTTTAGTTTCATAATTTTTTAAGTTTTTAAGTTTTTAATTTCGTAATTTTATAATTTTTATTTGTTTCGTAATTTTATTATGTAATAGTTTTTAAATATTTATGAAATAAATTATTTTAGTATTAATTGTTTTGTTAATTAAAATGAATTTATTTAAAAAGTAAAGGACATTTTTGGTCCTTGTGGTTTGATGGTTTACCCGGATTCAGTCCCTTAACCATAATAAGGTCAAATTCCATCCCTATTTTGCTAATTTTGTGCCCTTTTAGACGCTCGTCCGTTAAACTTAACGACACAACCGTTAAATTTGTAAGAATGACATTTTTACCCTTTTTATTGAGACGCTTTTAGTCCCTATGGTTTTATTATTTACCCATTTATAGTCCAACTTTTACTTTATTTTATTTTATCTTTATAATACTCTTATATTATTTATACATATACTTAATTCATTATAATCACACTTATTTTATTTATAAATATACTTATGTTTTAATATTTTATTTACATTTACTATTGTTCGTATTTTATTTAAAATTTAACTTTTATTTTAGTTTAAATATATATTTCTTTACTAATTTATTTAAAGATCATCTTATTTATTAATTTTAATTTTTATAATATTATATATGTAATTTGGTTAGTTGTGTTTAAGTAAATAATATCGTCGATATTTTTCCCCTACTCCAAAGTCACTATTTCTTCCAAGTATCTTCCAACCTAATCAATTATCGACACATAAATTATATATATATATATATATATATATATATATATATATATATATATATATAATATTATAATAATTAAAATTAATAAAGAAGATGAACTTTAAATAAATTAGAACAATAATAAATGTAAATAAAATATTAAAACATAAGTATATTTATAAATAAAATAAGTGTGTTTATAATGAATTAAGTATATCTATAAATAATATAAGAGTATTATAAAGATAAAATAAAATAAAATAAAAGTTGGACTATAAATGGGTAAATAATAAAACCATAGGGACTAAAACGTCTCAATGAAAATGGTAAAAATGTCATTCTTACAAATTTAACGGTTGTGTCGTTAAGTTTAACGGACGAGGGACTAAAACGGCACAAAATTAGCAAAATAGGGATGAAATTTGACCTTATTATGGTTAAGGGACTGAATCCGGGTAAACCATCAAACCACAAGGACCAAAAATGTCATTTACTCAAAAAATTAAGAAAGATGGAAATGTATAGAAAGATGCGTATTTCCAAGTTAGAAAGGTGAGAAAAAGGTGGACTGGTGGAGAGAGAAAAACTGATGTGACGCTGAGTTGTACAGAAAGGTAGTTTTGGGAAAGGTATGTATACCCTTCCCTCTTATAGATGGGTTAAACTTAAGCAAATAAACATGAATAAGAATTGCACGTTCTAGCCCAAATCAACCAAAAACTGTTAATAAAATATTTTAACTTTAGGGGTGCTTTTATAGTTATTCAAGTTGTATATATCTTTTGAAGTCTATGATTTAGATTTTAGTTTAACAAAAATAATCCAATAATAATAAAAAATAAATATGATTTATTATTTTTAAAACAGATAAATATACTATATTGTTTTTTATCTATAAATATTAATTTATAATAATATATATAATTATTATATTATATATAAACTAAAATCTCTATTTTTATTAACTAGAAATAAAAACTTTGAAAAAATCATAAAAAACAGCTACTAATTATATCAATTTATTACGTTAAAAAAATTATGGTTATAGAAAATAATAATGGTATTTTTATATTATTTTAAATAATCAATATTTATTTTTAGATATATTATCATTTTACATAAATAAAAATATTTATGTAATACGTAGGTCAATCAGTTACAACCGTTAATATCCCAATTCCGTGAGATTATGCCGGTTGGGAGTTTTTGTGCAATTAAAAATGATTAATGGTTTTAATCACAAAAATGGTCAAACTTGAAATTTTTTTACACAAATAACCTTAAGAATAATGAACACTTTGCATTTACACGGCGTAATGAAACAAAGTCATCTTCTTCAATCCCTTCATCCACGAATATTTAACTATACAAATTAATATTTTTACATCTCATTTTTATACATGGCTAATACAATTAACTATGTATGTAAAAGTTCATGGCTTGTAACTTTTTTTAGAAAGCTTTGATCAATCCCACATAATAAAAGATCTCTTATACATATACATATATAAATATATATATATATATATATATATATATATATATATATATATATATATATATATATATATATATATATATATATATATATATATATATATATATATATATATATATAGAAGGGGTTCAATGAAAAACCAACATGCATCGGAAAACTTTGGAAAACCTCCATGCACCGCCACAAATGCATCACAATTCCCGGGTGTTGCATCAAATTTCCCGCGTGATAAAACAAGTTATATATTATATACTATATATAAAGTAATAAAATAAGTCAGCTACTTACCTTCTTGAACCGTTAGTCAGCTAGCTTCATTGTTCAATGAACAGTAACACAATTTGTAAATAGTATACAATTATAATACAATGACTTAGGTCTGTTAAACGATAAATTGTTCTATATATGTGTATTTTTTAACGGCTGGATTTCTTAACCATCGAGTATACAAGGGATTCCGATAGAGATTTTAATTTATATACCTGTGCTAGAATTTTGATTAGAGTGTAGGGAACAAATAAATTTACTAAACTTTGTTATATTTTTATTTTCAAAAATGGCTAAAAGATTTGAATATATACTAAATAAATAAATGGATACTATTCAAAATATTTTAAATTATTTGTGTTATAAGTGTAATTTAAGAAAGTATATTTATATATAATTAATAAGAAGTGGTGAAGTACTATAGATGGTACCATACATAATAATTAAATAAGATTAATTTATTTAAAAGAATTTAAACCGCAGAGGCTATATGAATGTATCAGTACAATCTATTTGGTAAGGAGGTGACAACCAATTGCCTACCTGATATGCCAATACACCCCCAAATGCTAACAAAACAAATTAACGTTACATTTCTTTAATTTAGAAATAAATACAAAGATATTATATATTTAAAACAAATTAATTAGCTGTGAGTTCTCAAATTTAAAAATATATTCAAAAGTATATATGAAACGATAAATCCATTAAAATCCCAAAATTACTAAAAATAGTAACTTTAATTATAAAAACCTACAAAGTGAAGACTATAAGCTACAAAAGATTAAAACCTGGAACATGAAGACTAAAAATCTTAACTTTATAAAGGAAGCTACAAGAGAATCAAACTTTAAAGTTACTAATAATGGAAACTTTAATTAATTAAACCTATGAGACTAACATGTGGTGGTGTTGGCTTCGGACAAAAAGAAATTGGCAGCCAGCCCTAGTACATTTAGGAGGTCGGCCCATATAGTCAATTTAAGAAATGTTTAACCTAATTATGTTTATAAAAACACATGTACTTGTAATCATTGTTTATCATCTCAATAATAAAAAACTCGTTGCCTCCATGGATGTAAGTCAGATCATCGACCAAATCACGTAATATCGTTGTGTTATTTCTCATATTTGCTTTACGTGTGTGTGTGATGAGATAAACCCTAACAACCGGTAGTGTGGAATAGTTTAAAAATCCTAGTCACACTAACCTACTGCCACCACCAATCGCCGCCGACTTGTCTGCCACTATCGCTATTGTCGTCGCTGCCGCATTAGAAGTCTGTTGTTGCCACTATTGTTGTTAGAGTAAACCCTAGCAGTCGTCATCTTGGTTTGAAACCCTAGCAATGGGGTGGGACGGTGCGCGAATTTCGTTTTTCATCTTCTTTTCGCTTCTTACTCCTCACCTCTATCATCGTCCCAATCGAAGATCACCATCGAAAATCGAGTTTCCAAACCTATTGAAAGATTTATTAATTTTAACTATGAATAGTAGTTTATTTGAAAAAGTATGCAAATAAATCTTAAAAAACAAATCAATACAAATATTTTTGAGTTATTTACATATATAATTAATAATATACAATAAAACTAAAACAAAAAATCCATGTAAAACACTTATAAAACTTATAAATAGAAGTAAAATGATAATTTTTTAACTATACGAAAGGTATGTATATTGATATTTGATCATTTATATAAAAATTAATGAATAATCAACATTATAAATTATATATATATATATATATATATATATATATATATATATATATATATATATATATATATATAATATTAAAACATATAATGGAACCGGATTAGGTTCAGGGATTAAAGTGCTCCTAATCCCGGCCCCATCCCTGTTATTATAAATCAGGCCCAGTCAATGCGGGGATTTCCGACGGGGTCGAGTTTCCGGTTTCTCATTGGGGCTGAATTTTTTTGCTAAGCCTACCTAGCAGCGTCATCTTGGTCTAAAACCCTAGCTATCGTTCTATTAGAAACCCTAGCAGTCACCCTTGTTGTTATGCATAGAACCCCTAACGATCAGGGTTGTTGATCGCCACAGATAAAGAAAAATTTTTTGTAGTGATTTTTAGGCAGACTTGGTTCTATTGGTTTTTTACTTGGGTGCATTTGTTCAAACTTTGTTTTTCTAATTTTTTTTTTAAAAGATTGATTGTAATGGGTGGTGCTCAATAGAACAGTCGTCAAGTTTAGGTTGTCGTCCATCATTGTGATGAACACTACTTTCAATCTTGACTCGATTAGTACAACAGAATTCGTTTGAGACAATGCTCAAGACAGAAAAGTCAAGATCGACAAATTCGAAGGTCATGACTTAGGATTTTGGAAGATGCATGGACTCTCTCTATAAGAAGAAGTTACATGAACCATTGAATAATATAAAATCAAAGAAAATATCGCAAATAGAGTAAGATTTGTTAGATCGTCAAGCCATTGGTGTTGTCAGGTTATCGTTGGCAAGGCATGTCGCTTACAACATCGTCATTGAAAATGACGACTTTTGGGCTGATTAAGGCACTGGCCAACATGTACGAGAAATTGTGAGGCTGTTAAGAAAATGTCCTTGATCAGACTGTTGGTAATGACGAAGATGAAGAAAAGAATATCAGTAATTAATCATATGAACAAGTTCAATATGATACTCTCAAGGCTTGTATCAGTTGACACTAAATTCGATGATGAGGTTTAGGCGTTCTTCGGGAAATACTAAGCTTACTTTTGAAGGTATCTCATAATTGATTTTAGGTGAAGATATCTGTAAAGAAATGTTGGAGAAGGTTCAAGTAGAATTTCAAGTTGTCTACTGAGTACAGATGACACGGGTAGAAAACAACACAACACTACAAAAAAAGGCCATTTAGTGGCATAGAAAATGTGCCACTAAAGACTGTTAAAATTATCGCTGGCACAAAGAAAAAGTGTCACTAAAAGCGCTGCCACTAAAGATATATAGTGGCACTTTACGAATGTGCTGCTGCAGGTCTTACATGTTTTAGTGGCACTTTTTTAAAGCCACAAAATGTATGTTTTTTTGTGGCACTTATTTAGTGTCACTGATTTTTTTATTAAGTTTTTAACAACAAATTCCTTTAGTGGAACATATTTTTATCACACAAACATTAACAATCCATAAGTAATAATATTTTACATTTAATTCTAATTGCATTAGAATATAAATTAAACGATAAAAACATAGTTCATATATAACATTAAATGTTCAAAACCCTTAGTTATAATAAACTTATCTTGTCTTTCAACAATACTTCAAATCATAACAAAAAAAGCACATAACATGTCTAAATGTTGAACCAAATACTAATACCAAAACTAACAAATAACCATCTAGCTAGAATTTTCAAATTTTAACTTGCTTCAAATTTCACTTGACAAACTCCCATGTTGATGCAATTTATCGGTCCAGTGACCAACCTTTGCGCCTCTCTTATGTACTCTTCCATCGTCGCAAGAAAGGATTGTGGAGGCTGGAACAAGTTTAAAAAAATGTGGTTGAAAGAAGGGCATAGAAACAAACATTGGCATCTGAAATTACCAATTACACCACACTAGAAACTTTAGTCAGAACTGAGAATGAAATCTCAATCAAGAGCCCTACCTCTCTCAGAACAGGAAACTTGAAGTTTCTAGCAAGCTCCAATCTTTTGCATACTTCATAAAAGTCGAAAAGATTCCCAGCCTGCAAAAATTCCAGTTAACAGTTCATTTATGCACCACAAATGTCAATCATTTACCTTACCAATAAGATTGATAATTCCATCAATAAGATAACACATAAAGATTCCCAGCCTGCTGACCAACTCTTTTATATATATCCAGGGCTTTGATAGCTTCATGTCTTGGCATCTCAAAAAAACTGAAACACAAAAATAAACATTACACATTAATAATGAAAAAACAATAATAATAAACTAGTGTTCCGGATAAAGTGATCAAGAGAAATTAATAATTTACCGTATCAATAAGATTATTAATTCCATCATTCACGGCACAATAGATTTTAAAACTCTCTTTGAGTACCTGAAGTTCACAACAATAACTACACCATAAGTTTGCAACCTTTATCAACTGGCAAGAAATAGTTTTTTTTTTGGTGGATGGGTGGGAGGAGGGGGAGCCATAAGTACCAAAGCCATGGCATATTGTATCAAATAATTGCCAACAGCTGCACCCTCAGGCTGCAAAGAAAACAGGAGAAGGAAAACAACTTCTGTTTATCAAGATGGAATTACAGCTAATATTTCTAAGAAAATACATATGAAAGATAACTTGCCCTGCATCCCATAAGACGATACAGTAGCTGCTGCAGAGATGGCTGTTGTTCCAATAATACTTCGCTTTCTTAATCCATTGTTCTGCTATAACCCTACATTTACAAGGGAAATTGAGAAACAACTGGACAACACCAATACCCATTTATATAATCTAAATGTACAACAACAATGAGTATGTGTGTGTTTTGCGTGCTGGAAAACATAATGAAAATCAGCAAACATACATACATTCACACGCAGATCGTTTAAGTTCATATGAGTGTGTGCGCTGTGCATAGTATGTGTGAAAAACAGAATGTGTTGTGTGTGTGTGTCTGTGTGATGTTTAGTCTATAACTCAGGAATTGGCTGAGTTAATTCCAGAAACATAGCAGCCCATTAGTCCTTTACCTTTTGTGGGATTTTGATTAAAGTTCCAAGAAATGAAGAAAGAAAAGAAAAGGAATGATGTTGTTTCAGTTTTAACTCACAGCACCCACACATTTGAGATTCACATGTAGAAGGAGATGTGGACACAGTGGGAGTTCTGATTTCCCGCTGATGGTGTAGCCGCTGATGTGGTGGTCGGCGATGGGGCTGCGGTGGATGGCGATATGGCCAGAGATGAAAAGGGCGTGGACGGCTAGTGGGAAGAGGTGGAAGACGCTGATGCGATGGAGCTGCGGTGGGCGGTGATGGAGCTGGTGGGCGGCGATGGGGCAGCGGTGGACGGCGATGGGGCTGCGATGGATGTTTACGGCTGGAGTTTGGAGATGAAATGGGCGTGGACATGGAGGAGGACAAGTGAAGTCTGGAAGATGCAAGATGAATATAAAAGTCAAAATTAGGATAAAAAAGCTAAGATGTATTAGATTTTAGTGAAAATAAAAAATTTCAACAAATTGGAGGGAAATATAATTTAGAAAAGTCAGAGCCAAATTTTTTGTTGGAGGGAAATGAAAAATAGTTTTAGTGGGATACAATATCACAAAGTGCCATTAAAGATGTATTAGATTTTTAGTGGCATACAAAGAGTGTCATAAAAATACCATATATAGTGACACATAAATTTTTTGCCATTAAAAAAGTGTGCCACTAAATGGCTATTTTCTTGTAGTGCAAGGTAAGTAATAATAGAGGTAGATCAAAGTCCAAGAGAAGAAATTAGTTCAGACCCAGAAAGGTTATCACATGTTGGAACTACAAAGAGGTTGATCATTTTATAAACCAATGTCCTAAACCAGCGTCAAACAAAGGCAAGAAAGAGGTAAATGTTGCAGCTGACTTTGACTAAATTTTTGTGTGGAGTGTCCGATTGAATCTTGGATCATCGATTCGAGTGCTTCGTTTCACTCTAGCCATTGCAACGATGTGATGCAGAATTTCTACCACTACGATGGCAAGGTAGGACTAGATATAATAAGACACTTGACACTATAGGTATTGGGTATGCGACTCTAAAGACTCTTTTGAGAACAAATTGGACTTTAAAGAATGTTGAGTATATTCTGGGTTTGAAAATAATGTTGGTATCAGTAAGACAACTAAATGATGAAGGCCACCATGTGAGTTTTGGTGATCACCAATGGAAAGTAACCAAAATGAATCTAGTAGTCGCTCGTGGAAAGAATCGGGGAACATTGTATATGACTAAAGTTTTCGATAGTAAGCAAATACAGCAGTTGAAGAATCAAAGGTGTCTACTATATGGCATCAAAGACTTGGGCATACGAGTGAAAAGGGAGTGAATTGATTTTTTCAAAAACTAAAATTATGAACTTCAAAAGTGTAACTACTTGTGAACCATGTATCCTAGGAAACAAAAGAATGTTTCATCTGCAAAAGTAGGGTCAACCACCCAAGGCCAGAAAGTTGGAGCTGATTCATTCTGACATCTACGGTTTTAACTTCAATTTCTTCAGTAGGAGGTTCTGGATATTACATTACTCTCATCGATGATTCATCCATAAAAGTTTGGGTCTACTTTCTTATATGTAAATCTGAAGATTTCAGCACGTTTAAGAAAAATACAGAGCTGCTGGTACTTCTAAGCTCTCACAAGAGAAGTATGTTCGGAAAGTCCTAGGTAGTCACATGAAACTCTCAAAGAAGCAACCTTTAAAGACTGACAAAGACAAAGAAGAAATGGCCAAGGTTCCCTATGCCTCAGCGGTTGGTAGCCTGATGTATGCAATGGTCTGTACAAGACCTGGTATTGCTCATGCAGTGAGAGTAGTCAGTAGGTTTATGTCGATTCCTGGAAATGAGTTATGTGGCTGCTACGCTATCTAAAGTACATTTTTAAGTTCGCCTTGTATTTCACCAGAAAGATGGTAATTTTGGAAAGTTATTCTGATGCAGACTTGAGAGGTTGTGTGGATACGATGAAAAACATTACGGTTTAGATGTTTACTGTTCGGGGGTTACAACTATCAGTTAGATGTCCCGATTGCAAAAGAGTGTTTGTTTTTAAACCGCTAAAGCGGAATACATGGCCATTGAAGAAGTTGCCAATGAGCTGATTTGGTTAGACTATGTTTTGCGATAACCAGAGTGTTGTTCATCTCTCAAAGAATCCAGTATTTCACAGCAGAACAAAGCATATTCAGATGAAACATCACTTATTAGAGATTTGATAAGTGACGATACGCTTTCGATTAAGATGATTCATGGTACAAAGAATCTGACGGACATGTTCATGAAATCTGTAATGCTGGATAAGCTGAAAATCTGTGCAACATTAGCTGGCTTTCAGGATTAGTGGTGAAAAAGAAGGTGGCGACTAGGGGGAGGGTTTAAAGCTTGCTGAATTATTTTGCAAAAGTACAGTAGAGCACAGATTTTTGAGCTTCAAAAGCCTTCAACTGTGAGATAGTTATGGTGTAGGCTTCGGATTAAAGAAAATGGCACCCAAACCTAATATCTTTAGGAGGCCAACCCATATAGTCTAATAAGGAAATTGCTAGAATATGTGGAAACCCTTGATGGGTGTATTGCATTCATCTCACAGTATAAATAGATTACATATTTACAAAGGAGACCCCTACACTATACATTATTTAACACACCCCCCTCAGTCGCAGCTGGAGGAGGACTGATGCTAAGACTGGACTTAAATTGTAAAAACAGCTGTGTAGGAAGACCTTTAGTAAATATATCTGCTAACCGATGAGAGGAGGGCACATGCGACACACGCACTTGCCCCAAAGCAACACGTTCTCTTACAAAGTGTAAGTCAAGTTTCACATGTTTGGTTCGTTGATGCTGTACTGGGTTATTAGCTAAATACATGGCACTAACAGTATCACAAAAAACAACTGTGGCACGTGAAAGAGGTAGATGTAACTCAATCAAAAGATTACGAAGCCAGGCAGATTCGGCAACAACGTTAGCAATACCACGATATTCAGCCTATGCACTTGAACGAGACACAACATGTTGGCGTTTAGAGGACCAGGACACAAGATTGCCACCCAGGAAGATGCAGAACCCAGAGGTGGACCGGCGTGTTTCAGGACAACCGGCCCAATCAGCGTCAGTGTAACAGACCAAACGATTAACAGAGGATGGGCGGAGGAAAAGACCATGAGTAAGGGTACCCTTCACATAACGAAGAATGCGTTTGAGGGCATTCGAATGTGGTTGGCGAGGATCATGCATATACAGACATATTTGTTGTATAGCATATGCAATTTCCGGACGAGTGATCGTGAGGTACTGCAATGCACCCGCAAGACTCCGATAGAGAGTCGGATCATCGACCGGTTTGCCAGAGGAGGGTAGTTTGGACTTTGTCTCAGCCGGTGATGAGCAAGGATGACAAGTATCCATGCCAGCACGAGAGATGATTTCTTGGGCAAAAACTGATTGGGACAGAAAAAGGCCCGAAGAGGAGCGGATAGCGGAGACCCCTAGAAAGAAGGAGAGAGCGCCAAGGTCAGTCATTTTGAACTCAGATGAAAGACGAGAGATGACATGATTGACCAGAGATTGGGAGGAAGCTGTCAGAATGATATCATCTACATATAGTAATAGGTAGATTATATCCCGGCCGTGGTGATAAATGAAGAGAGCTGTCAGATTTGCTTGAACGGAAACCGAGGGAAGTAATGAAGACAGCGAAGCCATGAAACCAAGCACGGGGAGCTTGTTTGAGACCGTAGAGGGCTTTTCGTAGACGACAGACATGCTGCGGGAAGGAAGGATGAACATAACCAGGCGGTTGTTTCATGTAAACTTCCTCTGATAGTTCGCCATTGAGAAAAGCGTTTTTGACATCAAGTTGATGAATCGGCCAGTTGAGAGAGATGGCAATGCTTAGGACCATCCTGACAGTGACGGGTTTGACGACAGGACTGAATGTTTCGTCATAGTCAAAACCAGGCATTTGAGAGAAACCTTGAGCTACCAGTCGACCTTTGTAACGCTCAAGACGACCCTGACTATCGAATTTATGGCGTTATAACCAACGACAGCCAACAATGTTGACTTTTGGTGGAGGGGGAACAAGATCCCACGTGTGATTGGAGAGAAGAGCAGACATTTCATCGTCCATGGCAGCCTTCCAATTTGGATCACGGATCGCCTGAGCAGAGGACTTGGGTATTGGGGAAAGAGAGTCAACTGCTGAAAGATTGAAGATTTGACGAGGTTTGAGACTGCCAGTGCGTGAGTGAGTCGTCATGGGATGGGTGGAGGTGGGGGCCGGAGGTGGGGAGGAAGTGGTAGCTACAGGAGCAGGTTGCACAGAGGTATTGCGCGGAGAATGAAGTGCGACAGACGAATGAGGTCGGTCATCGGCTGTAGGAGCATCGCTAGAGGGAATGAGCGAACCACTCGAAGTGGGTGCAGTAGAAGAATTATCAGAGGGAGTGGTGGATGGAGATGCAATAGGTTCATTAGTCATCACAGTGGATGTGGTGACGTCGTCAATGAAAGCATCATACTCAGAGGGAGAGGGTGGGGCATTGAATGAATAATATGGAAAATGATCCTCATCAAAAATCACATGACGGGAGATAAGAATACGGTGGGTGACTAGGTCATAGCATCGATGACCCCGATGACAAGGGGAAGGCCCGAGGTATACACAAGCAGTAGAGCGAGGGGAAACCTTGTTTGGGGCTGTTAAGAGAGATTTGGATAGCAGAGGCAACCAAAGACACGCAAGTGGGTAAAGACCAAGAACGTGCCGTATAAGATCTCACAGGGAGTTTTGGAGTCCAGAATAGTAGTGGGGAGAATGTTCAGGAGATGAACAGACATGTTGAGAGCTTCGACCCAGAATTTTGGTGGAAGAGAGGCTTGAAACAGAAGAGTACGGAGCACATTGTTGATTGTGTGAATGACTCGTTCAGCTTTGCCATTTTGTTGTGACGTGTACAGACAAGAAAAGCGAACTTTAATTCTATGTTTTTGAAAAAGGTCAAGTAATTTACTATTATTGAATTCACGTCCATTATCACACTGAAAAGATTGTATATCTGTTTTAAACTGATTTACAACATAAGCACGAAAGGTAGTGAATACTTGAAAAACGTCAGATTTCACACACAATGGAAACACCCATAAAAAATGAGAATAATCATCCAAAAAAAGTATATAATATTTAAAACCACTCAAACTAGAAATAGGAGATGTCCACAAATCGGAATGAACCAGTTCAAAAATACGAGAAGTCTTAGTTGTCGACTTTGAAAAAGACAAACGACAATGTTTACCTAATTTACAAGCGTGACACGTAGGTAACATTGCATTGGAACATGAAATAAATTTACGAGAACGTAAAAAATTAAATGTAGAGCTGCCCGGATGACTAGGACGACGATGCCATACATCAGGAGACAAGGAGACCATAGCAGTGACAGAGGACACAGAGGGCTGAGAAGGCTCGAGGACAGGGTAGAGATCACCAGTACTGTCAGATCGATGAAGGAGACGTCCTGTATTAAGATCCTTTATGGAGAAACCAAAGGGATCAAATTCAACAGAAACCCAGTTATCAAGAGTGAATTTGCGCACAGAAATTAGATTCTTAACCATATGATCAGATACAAGTACATTTTTCAGTGCCAAGTTGTTTTGTGACAAAGGAAGAAAGGTATCACCAGTACAAGAAACCGGAAGTAAAACACCATTACCAACCATGATTACTTTTGACTTACCACAAAGTTTAAGAGAAAGTAGGTTACCTTGGTTGAATGACATGTGAGAGCTTGCACCAGTGTCCATGTAGTAATTGTTATCTTGATTCGGTTGAGGTTGCTGAACATTCATCGAGCTGAAGAGAGATGCTAGATCAGTGAACTGAGGTGGAGCTGCATGAGCAGGAGAGACTGGAGGAGGCGCAGCATAGAGTGCAGATGGGGTGTGAGGCCCGATATGTGTTGGTGTGGAAGACACCTGCGGACGATAGTTGCCTCCAAACTGAGAAGCCTGAGATTGCTGATGTAATGCATTCTGAAGAAGCTGAAGAAGTTGATTGTTGAAGGCCGGTGGTGCACTTGATTGACCTGCATCACGAGAATAACATGTAACAGAAGTAGTGCTGTTAAAAGACCCCCCTCCCGTGTTACCCTTAGATGCAACCCGTCCCGTGTTTCTGTTTCCCCGATTATTTTTATTTTTCCCTTTCCCATTATTATTAGTGTTAGACGAGGAATAAAGGGCAGTGGTAAGGGAAGGAGGGGATTCAAGTGTAGGTTCGGGTTGGTCTTCACGTGACTCATGCAAAAGTAACATGTTTTTGGCTTCTAGAAAGGAGGCAAAGGGTTTGGTATGTGTGATGACATCAATTAAGCTTTGATAGGATGAGGGTAAATTTTGTAGAATTTGTAAGACAAGATCCTGATCAGTGATTTTAGTGTCAACATCAGCAAGGAAATCAGCGATATCTTTTAATGTGTGACAGTAATCAGTAATAGAAAGAGCACCCTTTTTGGTGTTTCGAAAAAGGGTTTGAAGTTGAAGGCTACGAGATAATTTATTATTTAAAAAATGAGCATCCAAGGCTTCCCAAAGGTCGTGTGCAGTGCAGTTATCTTTTGTGATGAGATTAAGTAGATTTGGTTCACAGGCAGAGTAAAACCAGGATTTAATACGAGAATCAATGGCCTCCCAATCCTCATCATCAACATCTTTTGGTTGAGATTTCCTAGTAATGTGACCCATGACCTTTGCCCCTTTACACACATCAGTAAAAATACGACGCCACAGTTTATAGCGAGACCCGTCAGTTGTTAATTTGAAACTAAACTGAGGGTAGACATTACCGATAGCAAAAACAAGTTGGGAAGCAGTTGGGTTGGTTGATGGTGGGATATATCCAGTCATGACTAATAATAATAGTACTTACGAAAAATAAATATAATAGTAAAAAACAAATAACTGGAACGTGCTCACCAAAGGTAGGCCGAGAGGAGCGGCAAGTGGTGGTGGCCAGCGCGGATGACAGCCTAGGGTTTAGGCGGAAGCAGCCGCAGCCTAGGGTTTAGGCGGAAGGAGGCGGGCCGTGGGCTGTGAAGCAGCCGCAGCCTAGGGTTTAGGCGGAAGCAGCGGTTGGAGAAGGAGGGACTCAGCGACGGCGGCGGCGGCGTGGTTTGTGAAGCAGCCGTAGCAGCGATGAGAGCAGCAGCGGCAGTAGTGGCGTAGGCGGCTGGAGAAGGAGAGGACTCAGCAACGGCGGCGGCGGCGTGGGCTGTGAAGCAGCCGCAGCAGCGATGAGAGCAGCAGCGGCAGTAGTGGCGTAGCGGCTGGTAGCCGGACGGTAGCAGCAGCAGGTCGGCCAGGAGAAGGAGGGCGGCCGCGTAGGGTTTCAGCGGCGGCAGAGAGGCGCAGGAGAAGAGGGCGGCGCCTAGGGTTTCAGCCGAGGGTGGTGCGGCGCAGCAGTGACAGCGGAGGCTGTAGAATGCTGGTGGCGGCGATCGACTGTGGGCGACAGAGGGCGGCAGTGGGCGGCGGAAGCTTTACCAGCGGCGGGTTGGCGGCCGGAGGTCACTGGACCGAAAAAAAACAACCCTAATATTAAGGATTAGGGTTAGGCTTGATACCATGCTATAATATGTGGAAACCCTTGATGGGTGTATTGCATTCATCTCATAGTATAAATAGATTACATATTTACAAAGGAGACCCCTACACTATACATTATTTAACAGAAATGTCTAACCTAATAATGTTTATAAGTACTCATTTACTTGTAATCATTGTTTATCACCTCAATAATAAGAAAAATCTAATAGCCCCTATGGACGTACGTCAGATCATTGACCGAACCACGTACTATCGTTGTGTTATTTCTCGTATTTGCTTTACATTTGTGTGTGTGTGTGATGAGATAAACCCTAACAAAACACTTTGATTAATTACACTAAAAGATTGAAAATGTATTAACTAAAAAAGAATTAACATGATTACTTATAAAACTTTATGAATGAATAACTAGAAAACTTGAATTCCAAAAGGCTTAGAACATAGTTAAAATCAATGAATGATTAAAAGGGGGATTCTTACGAGTTTTGTAAACTAGGCAAGAAATATGGACATTTAATGTTTCTATATGATTAAGCTAAGGTTACATAGACATAATTAAGATCAACGGACGTTGAGTCTTCATTATTTTTGCCTTTCTAGCACAAGAAATGTTATTCTCGCAACACATACTAATCTATTGACCTTGACACGAGGTGTAGAACGACAATGGTGTGTCGTACAACAACTAATAATCAAAATATGAAGAATTTAAGTAATCTTAAAATCCACAACCCTATGTGTGAATGGATATGTTTACAAATTGTTTGACGAACACACATAAACACTAAAACCATAACGATTAGCCTAGTGTTCTAAATCTGAGCGGTACCATCCATCCTACCCTATATTCGCTCGAAAGCAATCATGGAGAAGAACAACGATATTCACTAATTATAGCATCTTCAAAGCTCTGAACTTGAATGGAGAAGAACATTTGAGAATAATGATGAATTAAGACATCTATGAATGATGAGAACCCTAAACCAAAAGTGAATTAGTTTTCATGTTTTTTTTTTCTGTGATTGGTGGTACGTATCCTGTATGTGAGGCTTATGAACATTTGTAAATCCTGGTTTCCTTTTCTCAAGTGTAGCTTTTTTAAGGCCCAACTCAAAATAAGTAAAATCTTCATGCCACCGATGAGAAACATTAACTAATTGTGTCTAGTTTAACTCAGATTTGGTCCTAAATAAGTAGCTAGGAAATCTTCAAAAGATCATTAAATGATAAAACTTGTAGATCTATTTACTTTTTTCTTTGAGGGCTTTTTAATCACTTTAATTAATTAATATTAATGCTAGCATGAGTGATAGATATATATGGTTTAAAATACTAAAGGCCAGCCAAAGCTGGCCAAATCCCATAATTATTTTGGTTTCATCTTTTATATTTTGTGGTTTCTTAATTATCAATCTACAATCACGTGAAAAGTAATCAAGATACCCTATATATATATTATAAATCATATAATGCATGTGTAATTTCATACTAACACTCCTATAAAATCGATCTCATGTTAAAGATTGATAAAAACAAACTGTGTATGTGTGTGTCTATATATATATATATATATATATACACACACACACACACACAGTGGCGGACCTAGCCACCGATGGGACCAGTTGCACCAATTTTTGTCACGTTCACGATTCAAATATTTAAAATGATTATTTTGGTCGGGTCGGGTCAAAACAAGAATATTTTAGTTTGGTCGTTTCTACTAACTTTTGAAGATGAACCGTCGTTACTACCACTTTCCATTAACTTTCTTTTGAAAAATTTATCCATTAATCCTAAATCACAATTAAACTTTAAACCCAACCCTAGATTACAAATTAACAATTAAAGAAACTAAAAACACAAAACAAATCACAAATCATTTTCAACTTTCAAATTTCAGTTAGATATCACAAAAGTTAATAATTACATACTTTAAACTTTCAATCAAAGAAATTAAAAAGTAAAAAACATAAACTTTGCAACACAAATCGTAAATTCACAATTAAACACTAACCTCAAGCAATGAGAATCAAAGATTCAAATAATAATATAATACTACAATACATAAAGATCAAAGATTAGAAAAAAAAATTAGGATTTTAAAGTAAAATTATTATTGGGTTTGAAATTGGGTTAAACTAATATTGGATTTAAAAAGAATATTGGGTTAATGGGTTTAAAAATTAGTATTGGATTTATTGAGTTTTAATTTTTAAAATATGATTGGATGTTGTTGATTTATTGTACTAATTAATTATTAATTATTTAGGCAATCAATATTTTTGGAGGTATTAGAATTGCACACATAATTTATTATTTTTTTGAATACTATAAGTTGCACACATAAAAATTCACCGGTTGCACGTATAAAATTTTTAAAAATTTTCCACTACAAAACAAGATTATTTGGGAGGGGACCCGTTGCACGGGCTACCCCTTCTAGTCACATATGTCCGCCTATGTATATATATATATATATATATATATATATATATATATATATATATATATATATATATATATATATATGGTTCAATGGAAAACCTCTATGCAGCGGATAACCTTGGAAAACCACAATGCATAAGCAATTCGGATTGTGCATCATGATCATTTGATGCATCGTGTAGTCGGTTCAAGTCGAAACACAATACATCGCAAAGGAAATTAAGCATATTGCATCACGCGGGGGATGATGCATCATGCAGTCGGTTTGGGTCGAATCGGTCAACGTCAAAACCGGTTCACTTAGTAGAATTCGGTTCATTGTATTTATGCTACTCAACAAATATAAAATATTAAATTACTTAGTTGGGAATCGAACCCAAAACCTCTTGTTTCATAAGGCAAAACTTTATCCATTGAGCTACAAATCCTTTTATCATCAAATTCATCGATGTACTTATTTTAATAATAAAGTTACTTTTTAATATGTAAGCTTACAGTTCATCGTAAAAAAATAGTGAATACAATTCGATGGTGATATATGAAATTAGAGAATTTTGATTCGATCTTTTGTAAATTAATGTATTAAAGAGTTGGGTTGTTATTAAAAGTAGTAAGTGAATGAATTTAATAATAAAGTGGTTCTTCAAAGTTTTCCGATGCATGGAGGTGGTCTGCGATCATGGGTGGTGTAAGGCCGGAGGTTGACGACATGGTGGTCTAAGGGAGGCAACATGACAGTGGTCATCTTTTTTTTGCTAAATAGAAAGAGTGAAAGAGAGAAGGAGGAGGATATGAATATAAAAAGATTTAGTTTCTAAAATCAATTTATTTTTATTGAATAATATTAAATATAATATTCCAATAATACCCTTACTGAAGCTTCTGATGCATCTAAGTTTTCTTGTGGTGCATAATGGTTTTCCAAAGTTTTCCGATGCATATAGGTTTTCCATTGAACACACTCCTTAATATATATATATGGGGGGTTCAATGGAAAACCACTATGCACCTGAAAACTATGGAAACTTACGCATACCGTCCGATTTGATGCATTTCATGAAAACGTGGTGGCATGATCGTAAATAAGGTGATGCATCACGCAGGATTTTAATACATCACGCGAGATTTTGACGCATCACGCAGGGAATTTGATGCATTTGTGGTGGTGCAATGTGGTTTTCACAAGTTTTCAGGTGTATTGTGGTTTTACATTGAACCCACCCCTGTATATATATATATATATAAGAAATGTATAGTAGAGAGAGACGACAAAAGAACTCAAAAGGGGGTACGACGTAGATTAACTTTTTAGTGGAAAAAGCTATTTATAGTAGAGCCCACGAAAAATCAACTCAAATGAAAGTTGACCCGACGACCCATACATGTACATGTTTGTGTTGCAAATGAGCAACGCACTTCCTGTTTCCAACACGTACCCAACAACTTCATTATCATTTTATTTTTGGAAACTCATTTATTGATGTACAAATAACTCGACAACCACCAATAATCCACATGTACCTACTCCTCTCTTTCTCATCATATATATATTTTCTCTCTTATAACTTTACTATTTTTATACGAGTACTTGTTTATTATCCCGTGTATTATACTATACGGGTTATAATAATTTAATATTTTCTTAAAACATATATATAAACTTAAATCTTTAACATATATATAAAAAGTATCTTGAAATACTAATGGTAAACTACTGTAAATGAGTTATTGAAATACTGTGAAATAATATTGTACATTTCTCTGTCAAAAAAACTTATAAATATTGATTTTTAAATAAATACATATAAAAAACTAATTTTATTCAAGGATTATTTACTATTTAGTGTGTATGTCTAATTTATAGATTAAATATGCCAATATTTTATTTCTAAAATTATATTTATAAATAGGCAAAGATTGGCCAGGTAGAGATTTGAAGATCATGCATACTTCTGTTTCCCTCTCGATCTTCTTCTTACATCTAGGATGAAGTCTAGTCTTCCATCGATGGAGACTCGGGTTCCTAATGATTCGTACGTAAAAGTAGGTGTTCACTGACAAATCAAAGACAAGTCTCGACGTTTTAAGGAGATCCAATAACGTTTTGTTTAACTGGATTGTTAGTAAAACAAAGTCTATGTCTCAATATTATTTGGTTAGAAAACCATTGTATTTTGTATGCATTGTTTAGACTTTAGACTAGTCCGCCAGATTCGTTTGTTTTCTTTTTCTTCAAGCAATTTGCTAGTATGCTTTGGGACGGAGCGAGTGCTATGACACGGGTGTCACTTCGACACCGATAAAATTTAAAAATACTATGTGAGTTATGTATCGAAAACTCAAGTGACACCTGGAATTTTTGTAGATGACACCTATGAAGAAAGTATAAAATTATATAATTTACATAATTTTATTTTCATTGCCCAAATTTATTGAAATAATAATGAATGTGAATAGTAAAAAATAAAAATACCCAAATAGACAAACCAATGAGTTTAAAAGAAATATGTGAAAAGCCCAATAGTAAAAAGCAACTTCTTAGTAAAAGAAATATGTGAAAAGCCCAAGAGAACTTTTTATGATTATATGAAACGATCGTTGAATTTGTAACGTTGATAAGGATTAAGGAATCACTTATTAATGATCGCGTAATATAATGACTAGATATAGAAAAAATGAAATCTCATAGGCAAAAATTGTAAAATGTAACATACTTGTTGCTTTTAATGGCATTCAACTTTATTAATTAAAATTATTATATAATTTTGTGTTGACGACTCGCTTTACATTGTTATGTGACCGTTAAACTACCTTCAAAATAGTAACACTGACAAGAAAAAAATCTTAGACTCGCCCCTGAGTATTCTTAATAATAATATATACATATAGGTTGTCCAACAAAAGATGACGATACCTTTACGGTGCATTTGGTGGTGGAATCAAGATAATAGAATCATGTTAGTTTTTTTTTTTTATCATGTGACGAAAGCGTTGATTCTTAACGAAAATGATTAAGATTGATTATAGTATAAATTTCATTTCTTTCATTTCCATATCATAATAAAGAGACTAATAATACTAACCCTATAGATTGAGCTTTGATATTCTTCAAAAGAGATTTTAAGTTCGACTTACACCAAGTTTCATCTTTTTGAGATAACTTGTCTTTAAAAAAATAAAGGATAAAAAAACATGAAAAGGGACATAATGAAGTTTTTATAGTTTTTATACGTGATCTCTATTTATTTGTCATCATCATTTTTACTGTTTACTTTTAAAAATGCAATTATTTAGATCCGGTTTTTTCAGAAAATATTGTTTTTAAAATAATTTTCTGAAAAAACATCACATGTTTTTTTTAATTGTTAAACACATTGTATATCTTTTTGTATAACATACAAGACTTTGTTTATTTTGAAGTTCTCAAATGGTCCAACACTATTTTGTTCATCAACTAGCATTTGCTTAATTATTTCAAAATATGCAAACAAAATAGTTAGGGCCCAATAATTGAAGAAAAGTGAACATGGATTGTATATTTCAAGCAAAGAATGAAAAAAGTGGAACTATATATTGTTATTAATTTTAATATCTAACTAATTTATAACCCACGTATTACGTGGATATTTTTAATTAAATTTATTTACATAAAATGTATATGAGTAAAAATAAAAACATACAAAAATAATAATTGTGTTTATTTTTATTATTTACAGATTAAAAAATAGAGTATATTTATCTTTTTTAAAAATATTAACTTGTATTTATCTTATATTTTGTATAAGTTATAATTATCTTTTTGGTGAACGTAGAGGTGACACGTGACATTTAATGTTTTCCTTTATTATACATAATCATAATAATTTCCACAACTAATTCAAATTTTTTACATTTGGATCTAATTATGATTATTATGGATAATAATGATAGATATTTATTTTAGGTAAACATTAATTTTAAATGTTACAAAATCTAATTTATTACTAATTAGTTAATGGAAAAAAATAAAGTCAAAATTTAATGCAATTAAGTTAAGGTGTTAAATTTGGAAAAAGAGGTGGGGAAAAATATAATTTTATTGTATTGTAGAAATGACATATGACATGAATTATTTTGTTTTATTATAATATATAAGTTTGAGACCCATGTATTACATGGGTTGATTTAGAAAATACATATTTTTTTATATTTTAATAAATTATTATAAAATTTATATATAATTAAAATTAAAAAAAATTGAAATCTAGTTAAATTAAAGATAAAAAAAATACTTAGTTGTTTGATATTAAATAAAAAAATATTATTATATTGTATTATTAAAAACAGATAATATGTGTTTGCAAAAAATGTTTCTTTTAATTTTTATTAACTTCAAATATGAAATATCAATGTAAGAAACAAAAAACTTCAATTATGTGAATGTGTATATATTTTGAAAATGTTAAAATATAAAAATGGAATATCTGAAAATCAACAATCAAAATTTGTTATATTCACAATTGAAGTTTTATCAATTAAATTTTAAATTTTGTTAGCAAAATAATTAACAAAAATTTTTAACTTTATTTACTATACTTCTACATTTAAATCTAAATTTTTACATCTGAATTTACTATGATCATTAAAAATAATAATAACACATATTTATTTTAAGTAAATATTAATTTAATATTAATTCATTAATGAATAAATTAATATCAAAATTTAATGTAATGTAATTAAGTTAAGGTAGTAAATATGGAAAATGAATATAAAAAATGACATGGGTATAATTATTGATTTTAATTAAGGGTATAAGAGACATTTCATAAATAATTATGAGTTGTCATTAATCTGGACCATTGATTTCTTTCCATCCAATGGTGCAGAAACTCCAAGTGGTTTTCTTATTATATATAGTATAGATTTTTGTTCCTGAATTGTGTTTTATTAACTTTATTTAATTATCATGTTTTGGAGTAAATATTTGGTTATTGTGTTTTTGTTAAGATCACGGCGTAGTTTCTCTTGCTAAAATGTTATAAGTTTTTTGAGTTGTATGACTCTGAAATGCAATGAATATGTATTAGATTTTGTAATGTAAATGTTCACATTACCGGTTAGAACTTGGAATGTTTATGTGGCATCATTATCTTTTAGTTCAGATTTGGTTCTAAGTTCAAGAATGATACCTCTAGTATTCTACAAAATAGTAGTACTACAATAAAAACACACACATAGGCTTAGGTTATCGAGAGAAACTAAATATATTTTGAGAAATGTGAGAAACATTATGATTCACTAGTTTTATATATTGATTCACTTATTTTTAAATTTGTGATTCATTATTTATATTAAAAAGCTAATGAATCGATATAAAAAAGTAGTGCATTGTTGATTCACATAATCTGGAATTTTATGATTCATTATTTATATATTCAACAATTGGTGAATCAACATGTAAAAAAATGAATCACAGTGATTCTCAATTTTCAAGTACACACATATAGTGGAAATCGATGCATCACGCAGGAATTTGATGCATCACGTGGAAATAATGATGTATCACGCGGGAATTGTGATGCATTTGTGGTGGTACATGGAGGTTTTTCGATGCATGAAGTATCTCCATTGAACATACATACATACATATATGGTTCGAGTATTTACCACCCATTATGCAGTGCACCAGAAGGTACCACCTTTAAAAACACTTTTTAAAATTTTTTTCATAAACATGTTTTAATTTAACATTATGAAAATCATATGTAAATTTCACATAAATTCACATCTCTTAGCTCCTAAAAAATGATGTGAATACACACTTATATAATTTTAAATGTATGTGAACGTGCATTTATGTGATGCGTGTTTTCATGCACTTAGAGTGTTCGGATTTGCGTGAAATTTACATATGATCTGTGTAATGTAAATTAAAACTGGGGGTGTAAATGAGCCGAGCTACTCGAGCTCGACTCGCTAAAAGCTCGAAAAAAGCTCGAATTAAACGAGCCCGAGCCGAGCTCGAGCCTACATTCGAGCTCGTTTAATAAACGAGCTCGAGCCCGAGATTCACATATCGAGCTCGCGAGCCTAAACGAGCTTAAACGAGCCTATATATAAATATATTTTTAAATTAATAAATATATAATATATGGGTTAAATAAATAAAAATATATGAAAATAACAAGTTATATATATTATATTAAAAGATTATTTAAAAAATAACTAAAAAAATTAAAATATATAATAAACGAGTCGAGCCCGAGCTTGGAAATTTATTCACGAGCCAAGCTCGAGTTTACATACGAAGCTCGAAACGAGCCAAGCTCGAGCCTAGTACTTTTAAATGAGCCGAGCTCGAGCTTAAACGGAATCGAGCTCGGCTCGACTTGTTTACACCCCTAATTAAAACATGTTTATGAAAAAAATTTTAAAAAAATTACTTTTAAGGGTGGTACCTTCTGGTGCGCTGCATAATGAGTGGTACTCACTTGAACATATATATATATATATATATATATATATATATATATATATATATATATATATATATATATATATATATATATATATATATATAGGGTTAGGTTCTATGGGGCACCTGTGTGCATTGTGCAACTTAGGAACCCATATGCACCGTCAGATCTAGAAAATGAATGGCTAAGATTACAATGGCAAAAGGGTAATAAAGATGAAATTTGTGAACGCATTATGATGCACGATTACATATTAGATGTGCATAAGGGTATTTTCGGAAAAAATAATATATCAAGTCAACTCAAAATTAAATTTATATTGATTGAATATTTAATTCAATAATCAAGTATTAAATGCTAATAAATTTATAAAATGCACTTCTAAAATTAAAAAATTCCAATTGAACAAAAATCCAACATGATGCTTCATCATCTTCATTGACTGTGCATCTTCGTATTTATCTTTCCCGGGTTATGCATCATCGTGTTCATATGGAGCACCAGGTTATGCATCATCGTGTTCATACTGTGCATCTTCGTATTCGTTTTCTTCAACTCGTATACATTCATAGGTTCATGAGTTCAACGTGATGCATCAATTTCATCTTCATCTCATCATCGTCTTCTCAAACTCGTCGGTCGATTGTGTGTGTGTGAGAGAGAGAGAGAGGGATAATATATGGAGAATGGTTAATGAGATTGATTTAGTTTCCTATTTTAATCCTAATCTATTAATTAAAAGAATAATTAATTTTTTCAAATAAAGTATTCCAATATTACCCTTATGCATCATTTGTAAATAAGCAATGCATTTTTTGTTCCCATTTGGTTCCCGATGCATATGGTGCCCCATAGAACCTCAATCTATATATATATATATATATATATATATATATATATATATATATATATATATATATATATATATATATATATATATATATATATATATAGACTAAAGGATCTTTTGTGAACACTTTATTCGTTGTGAACATTGTGAACAACCATAAAATAGCTTTTGAATCTTATGAATCTTGTTGAAAATACTACTGAACCCTTTTATTAACTCATTAATCTTATTGGATCCTATGGATTTTATTGAATCCAATTAATTTGTCGAATCTCATGAATCCTGTTGAATCTTATGCATCTTGTTATAAAAACTACGTACTATGAACCTTTTGAATGTTCTGAATCTTAAATAGACACTTCTATGAACCTTTTGAATCATATGAATCGTATTACAAACACTTGTTGATATATATGAATGATTATATGTATTTTTTTTATTTGTTCACAACGAATAACTTGTTCACAATGGATCCCATCCCTATATATATATATATATATATATATATATATATATATATATATATATATATATATATATATATATATATATATATATATATATATATATATATATATATATATCTATATATATATATATCTATATATATAGATATATCTATATATATAGATATATTTAGGTTCAAGTGAGTACCACCTCTAATGCAGCGCACCAGAAGGTACCACCCTTAAAAGTAATTTTTTTGAAATTTTTTTTCATTTACATGTTCTAATTAACATTACACAGATCATATGTGAATTTCACGCAAATCTGAACACTCTAAGTGCATGAAAACACACATCACATAAATGCATGTTCACATGTCTTCAAAATTATGTAAGTGTGTGTTCACATCATTTTTTAGGAGCTAGGATATGTGAATGTATGTGAAATTTACATACGATCTTCATAATGTTAATTAAAACATGTTTATGAAAAAAAAAATTTAAAAAAGTTTTTTTAAAGGTGGTACCTTCTGGTGCGCTGCATTTGGGTGGTACTCTCTCGAACCATATTCTATCTATATATATATATATATATATATATATATATATATATATATATATATATATATATATATATATATATATATATATATATATATATATATATATATATATTATATATATATATATATATATATATATATATATATATATATATATATATATATACATATATACATATATATATATATATATATATATATATATATATATATATATATATATATATATATATATATATATATATATATAATATAACTAGGTTCAAATATGTACTTCTCGATATCAAGTGCACCCGAAGGTATTACCCTTAAAAAAATTAAATTTTTCCTTAATCATGTTTAATTTAACATTACACGCATGATATGAGGTCCTTAAAAATTATGTGAATAATCAGTCACTTGAATAACCATTCACAAAATGTACATGACTATTCACATGATTTTTAAGGACATAAAACGTGTGAATATATATGAAATTCATATATATTGTAACGATAATTTAAATATGCTACTTGGTCATCTTAATGCATTAATCCTCAGGTCTGATTCAACATGGTGGTGTTGTCTGGGACTGTGCTTTGATTAAATGTTGTCATTTGATGGTCACTAAGGATGTTTTTTCGCGGTTGTAATATTGTTTTATTTGTGTTTTGTTTGATGGTGTTTGCAATGGTGATGTTTGTATGGGCTCTACGTGAATCATATCTGATTAAATGATTCACCATAATGCAACTCCTATATAGTTTTAGTGTTTTCGATATGATTCAGCCTCTTTAATTTGATTACTGGTATGTAAGTTCCTGGGTCTAAATTTGGGATTGTGTTACATTATATCTCGTGATGTATAAGTCTCATTCGAGTTTCTCGTCTTATAAAAGCATTTGTTTTAAATCTTATTATTGTAATACTTTCGTGTTTTGATTTTAATAAAAATTTGTTGCCTTTAAAAGTAACTTTACATAGGCCTATGATGAATTAGTTGACAAAATCATACAGTTGGTTGATTTGGACTAAAATAAAAGTTATATGTCGATAGCGCTAGAACATTTCTATAACATTTTGACAGTTAGTTTTTTCAAGGGGTATTTGTACAAAAAAGCCCTCAAGTTTGACCACTTTAATTTTGTGATTAAAACTCAAACCATTTTTCATCGCACAAAAAACTCTAATCGGTAAAATCTCACGGAATTGAGATATTACGGGTGGTAACCGATCCTTCAAGCAACAAATTAATATATAGGTTGAAAAATTGGTAATAATTATATTTTATTGTGGATGATATTGTACTTATGCAATTAATTACTTATTTAATGCCCTGATATTTGCATTTTTTTTTTTTTTTTTTATTGTTTACTGACCTTAAAATCTCAAAACACCAATCAACTAAACTAGGGAAAATTGCGCAAAAAACCCACAACTTGTCAGTTTTTTGCGATTAAAACACTAAACCATTTTTCGTTGAATGGAAAACCCTAAACTAACAAAAAATCAGTAAATTAAAGTTTTATCAATGGGCAACCGGTTGAAACCGGTTATCAATCATACGTTGACCGATAAATAACCTACATGGAATAAATCTTAATTGTTGAAACTGGTTGCCAAGTTAAGTATTACACATCATTTAAACCCCTGGTGATGGTCTTTAATTGTAATTTTTAAACGGGTTCCCATCATCAACGAGAGTTTAAATGACGTGTAATACTTACAACCGGTTTTAACAATTAAAATTTATTCCACGTAGGTTATTTACCGGTCCATGTAGGATTAATAACTGGTTTCAACCGATTACACAATAATAAAACCTTGATTTACTGATTTTTTGTTAGTTCGGGACTATCTATGCAATGAAAAACGGTTTGGGGTTTTAATCATAAAAAACTGACAAGTTGGAGGCTTTTTGCGCAATTATCCCATTAAACTAATACGTTGTTATGAATGTTGAATGTCGTATTAGAGTAACCGAATACATGGGTATGTATGACCCTAATGGTTTGGCCAATTAATGGATTTTGGGTAGCTTTCTTTGATAAGGATGTATGTATCAATTAGCCGAATTGTGTGTGAACATGGGAGCTAGCCCTGTTCATGTGACATATGGATGAAGTTATGATTGAAATTTAATACATCAAATAATTAAATTAGTATATATATATATATATATATATATATATATATATATATAATTAATTAAAATTAATGAGGAATGAGTTGTACGTGAGTTTAATGGAAATGGTGGTTTGTATTGTGGCCACGTTAGAAAAGGAGATAGGATTATAGGAAAAATGCAAGTTGAGTTGTGATAAGATATCTGTGTGTCAAGTCCAAGAAATCCAAATGAAATTCAGGAGAAGAGTTATTAGTTTGTGCTAATCACATGTTTTTGTTGGTCTTGTTTCGTACGTAGATGTCATGTTGGTTTTTGTCTCCTCCAGGTATTTCTTTTCTTTCAATCTCCCCTATTCCTCCAATTTTTTTTTTTTTTTTTCACAATTAAATCACCTATCATTTTTTAATAGGATTATTATCGAAAAATTCATTTGAACTTTTATGTTTTTATGATTTAACCATTCGAATTTTTACAACCGAACAAACCATCAACCTAGCTTTTTAGTTTTTTCTATTGGTTTAACCGAGAAACTTTTTAATTTTATCGGTTTAGTCATTCGTTCTTTTGATGGTAACCTGTTTGACTGGTCAATTGTTATTTATATGTCTAAATGAATTAAAATGTTTATTATCGAAAAAACCATTCGAACTTTCACATATTTTTCAGTTTAACCACTCTGTTAACTTTTCTTGGTTTAATCTCTTATCACCAGCGATGCTTCAATAGTACTTCTTTATTTTCATGTTTACAGGTTTTAATCAATTTGATTCATCATCATCATGTTTATCTTTATGATTTCACTGGCCATCGATTTTATCCTTGCAACTGCTCCATTGATATGGTCATAATTGTTGTTTTGTTCATCATTGCTCTATCACGTAGGGACTCGTCATTTGTGTTGTATTGAAATTACTTGCTAGGCTATTGCTTAACTCGTGTGGGGACTTATTTATTGTTTGTCCTAAGATTCAATCGGGTCTAGCTAGGTCCATCATAGGCCCCATAGATACATGGACAAAATGGGCCGCATTCACTTTGGAGTACATGACCTATCGAGAAGTAATCCTGTGCTAGATTTGAATTGATTGGTATGGCTCTGAGTTCTCATATAAGTTTCACTACTTAGGTTATATTAAGTTATGTTGGATGATTGTACTCGTTTGAGCTTCTGTTAGTCTAAGCTACATTATACTTTGAGTATCGTTTGAGCTCCAGTTTTGAACACCCCTGGTAACGATTGAACGTCACATGCCACCATCGACAAGTCACCGGTAACCACCTGAATTTTGCGCCGAAGAAATAAATTCCAACAAATAAACACAAATTTGAACAAAGAAATTAACAAGATATGTGGTTTAGAATTATAAAACACAAATAAGTGAGTTCACGGGAGAAAATGTTCGTCGGAAACGAATGGTTGGTCAGCAGATTGGAACTAGTTCATCAGGTTGCGAGTCTTTTTTTTTTTTTTTTTGTAATTTTGATAAGTTTTAGTTAGTTTGGGTTTTTTTGTGCAATGAAAAAATGATAGGAGATTTTAATCGGAAAATGATTTAACTTTGGAATTTTTTACGCAAATTTTACGAACTTCATATTTTATAATAATGATAATAAGAGTTGAGCAGTTAATCCAATAAAATATTATTATTAAATTTGTATTACAAGAATTAAATTTAAAAAATTTCAAAACAAATGATTCTAAATATGTGAATTATAAAACAAACAAAGTCAACATATGTGTAATTCATGTTATGTATACTTAATCTAAGTTTCCTTTAAAGCTTTGGGTGGTCATGTTGTTTGGCATTCCTTTTTCCTGGCCTTTTCTAGTTGTATCTTTCTTTTTCTAGCCTCTTGCTAGCATTATACAACTTTTTTGTTGTCCAAAACAAAATTTGTTTCCCTTCTTTCAACCTCTCTTCATTCTCCAAGTCAAAAAATGTTTAATTTATTACACATAATGCATTGTTCATAAAAAATTTGGTGTTAAATTGTTCAATTGTTAAACATGATAACTAAATTGGTTATTTCACAAATATATTCTCATACATAAATAGTTAAATACACACATTGTCTTCTTCTTCTTTTTTTTTCCATCCATATATCTGACTGTCCTCTTGCTTTTGTGATTCTGTCTCTACACTCCGACGCCGGTGTATTACTTGTGCTCCAATGATCTATGTAATTTATCCAAAATGTTTTCTCTCTTTTTTATATGATTGTGTTTCTTAAAGTGTTATTAAGCTCATGTGCATCAGTTTTGTCTTTTTAGTTAGATTAAGTATTATTTTGATCCTTCAACTTTTAGATGTGTCTCATTTAGTCCCTAGATTATTTTTGTCTCAATTTAGCCACTAAACTTTAGTTTACAAGTTTTATATTGAAGAAAATAAATAAAACTAATAGCTAATTTGGTACAAAATATGATAGTCTAGTGGTTGAATTGTGATAATTTTTAGTGGTTAAATCGGTAAAAACAATCAGAGGCTAAATATGTACACAAAAATAGTTTAGTGAATAGATTAGGATAAAAAATAGTTTAGTAACTAAATCGATACAATTCTGCAAGTTGGATGGTAAAAAAGTTATTTATCCCTTTCTAAATTTTTGAAAGGGTCAGACTATACGCACATCCACGTAATTATTTTTTTACTAATCACACCTCTCTCACATGATTTTCCTTAATGATGTGGGACCATTAATTAAACTTAATCATTCATCTCACAGTACTACATTAGGAATATGGGTCTTGTTGTGAATAATCATTTATACGTATCTATATTTTTGCATAAACATGTATAAGACAACATTATAAAACTTATTATTAAAATGAGCAAACATCAAAATTCAAAAAATGAATCTTGTGAATGGTAAAAAAAGATCATGTGAATGGTGTGAATGATCATTCACTTGGATGTCCATTCACGTAAATGTGCATTTACATTCACATAATTTGTAAGGACACAGAAAATGTGAATGAATGTGAAATTCATATATTATGTGTGTAACGTTAATTTAAACATGATTATGAATAAAATTAAAGAAATATTTCTAAGGGTGGTACATTCGGATGCACTTGATTTCGAGAGAGACTTTTTGAACCTGACTATATGTGTGTGTGTGTGTGTGTGAGAGAGACAGAGAGATCAAATTATGAGAAATTTTGTATTAAAGAACAAATTTGTTAAATCACTTTATTATTTCAAGATTCAACAAAAAATGTTATATCAAATGATGACCTACCAGAAAATATTATGAAAAAATATGTGACATAAAAATTTCTGGTTAGAATTGCTTCTTTTATTTTATCACAAATATTTAACTTCTCATAGCAACCATATGCCGCCCCCCACCCCACCCACCCACACACACACACACACACACACACACACACAGAGAGAGAGAGAGAGAGAGAGAGAGAGAGAGAGAGAGATGACAATTGATGTATTCGTACGATTACACATTATTTATTTTATCGTGTTAACATACATCCTTCATCTAGTAACTAATTTGGCTCACCCACAACTATAATCCTGGCCACTGACTAGAAAGAGGGAATGTGTAATTAACATGCATGAAGTGTATATTTAGAATAATCATTTTTGCGGCCAAACCCTAATTGGATAAACCTTTTTTTAAAGGCTAAATCCTACTCCTAAATCTACATATTTTGTTCACTATAGGAGTCGAACTCCTGACCTGGAATCCAGATTAATACCTTGATAACGTTGGACTACAAGCCCTTTGGTTGGATAAACCTTCTTAGGAAGTCATAAGCATGTAACTTTTCTAATCAAGGCAATTAGAGGTTGTTTGGATTAGTATTTTCAAAGTGTTTCTCGCAAATTAGTTTTTTGCATGAACTTGCCTGTATTCGCAATTCTGAATATATTCATTATAAACAATTAGAATATGGTAATCGTAATTAATGTTTTTAGACATCATGGAACTGGTTGTTGGAAGTTGAAGATACAATAATCAGAAATTATAACTTTCAGTATATGTTCTTTCTTTTCAATCTTTCATATCTTCTTTACAATTCTTAACAACTTGAATATACAACTCTTTAATTGGGGGCGTTTGGAACGAGAATGGAATCACTTATAGTTTATAAGTTTTTTTTATTAAGTTGTGAGAGTTGATTTTCAATAAAAATGAGTAGATTAATAAGTTTAGTATAAATTTGATTTTTGTCGTTTGACTTATCAACACGAAGAGAATCAAAAAAATGAAATGGAATTCAAATAATATATTTTTATTTTTTATGTCAACCTTTGTTAATATATAAAATCATTGATTTAAATAGCTTATAAAAGTAAACAATATCATTTCATTTTATTCTACGGTACCAAACATCCCAAAGTGCAATTCATGTGTTATGTAATGCCCTCATCATATTTAGCATTTTGCACATGGTCAAGTGAGGGAAAAAAAATGAAACATGAATATCAACTCTCCTATGACTCAAGTGAAACGGTCTTTGAAAGTTTGATTATTCAAGTGAGAAAAAAAAAAGTACAGTGACTTATGTACTGACAAAATAGAAAAATGATGATCAGTTACGTCAAACACACGCCACATGGATATCTCATCATTGGCTTTACCTGGTCAATTGGTTTAAAAGTGATCAAGGGGAACTAATTCTAAAACTTTGGTAATTATCATGTACCAAAAAATGTATAATGACAAGATATGCCTTTTGTTTTAGCAATCACATATGTGATCTTACATAAACCCCTGATTATATTTGACTATAGGGAGACTAAACTTCCAATCTGTGTTTCTATAAACTCCTACAGTTTCCTAATTTTGTTCAGTTTCCTATAAGAAAAGTGAGCTAGCCTTTGCTACATTATACAATATATTCTTATGTTCATATTTAGTTTCGGTTTCTAAGAATTTTTATTTGTAAGACATTTTATGGCTGTTATATGACATTTGATCTATTTGTGTGCTCTACAAAATCTTTTTTTTTCTTTTCTTATTGATGTCCACATTGATCAGAACTCAGAAAATCTGTAAACAACTGCATGAAGTAGATAGATTATATAACTTGTTTGCAGGAGATGAAGCCCAAAAAAAGATGGAAGTTATGATTCATTAATGAATTCACATTCTGAGTTGAAGATGAAGATGAAGATGAAGATGAAGATGAAGGAAGATGAGAAGCCTAAATCAGGTATTGACCGTTGTTGTACCATCTTCAGGACCATCACCAAAATGGTATAATTGTCAGCATATATGTAGGTTTGGGACCAGATTCATAAGTAGATTCAACCCCAACCCATCATCATTCTTGATTGAACAAACTTATCAGATCCCAAGACACTGCTTCTACCTCTGTTTCCTTTCCTACTTTTGTGATACATCCATCATACCCTTCTTTAATTTTAGCATTCATCATTTGCTACCTTAATTACTCGCATTAATCTATGATATCGATATAATAACTTCTACATTGTTCCTGTTATAACCCGAAAAACCTTTTCAATTCATGTTTTGTATTCTATATCCGTATGCATTTGGTGTTTTGCATTTCAATTCACACGGTGAAATCATAAAATATATGACCCGTCCTTGTATAAAGTTTGTGAGGCTGGATTTCATTTTGTTATAAACTTAAAAGGGTTTAAATGCATACTTGAACTTTTTGCTACAAATGGTTGTTGATTACATGAGCAAATATGGATGTTTCTTAACACTTCTGAACAGTGAACACACATACATACATACATACATACATAAACACATATACATACAACAATAACAAAAAAAAAGTTACACATATAATTAACTAATTCTGGGACTTGACCCCATTCATCTAATCAAAGATTCATTCTACCTATTTCTAGAGACCGAGCCAAACAACAGTAATTGTCCTGCGCGCTACAACAACACAAACGAACTTAGTTGATCCTGCATGGTATAGCATCATACAAAAAGGTAACGATTACTGATTTAATCTCGAATGCCTTAAGCTATAACTATTTTAAAGAGCATTTAAGTTAGATAACACCTACTGCAAACAAGAACAACCCTGGTGACATATACATATACATATACACACACACACACACACACACACACACACATATATATATATATATATATATATATATATATATATATATATAATGTAGATGTAGATGTAGATGTAGATGAGTAGATGTAGAAGCTAAGCTAGTCATGCCAACAAAGCAGCATGACCACACATCTCCTCATAATGTAAAGCCTTCCCCTTTGCTGTTTAAGAAACTTGCCAAGTCTTGTGCTTTCTAGCCTTGTTTTAGATCTTTGAGTGTTGTTGGAATTTCCCATTTATTGATTGAGTAGATGAATGAGATAGTGCAGAAAAAAGTTGGAGAAAAGAGAGTTGTTATATAGAGATAGGAAAATTTAGGGGGGTGGTGGAGTAGTATGGTCCAAGTAGTAAAGCTGTAAGTACAATGGGCATATAGCATGGACCTTGTATTCATTTGTCATCTCTTGAATAAGCATTTAGGTGGTATTATATATCATCTTCTTCAAGAAAGTTGGTCGGCCATTAATGAAGTTTTTGTTCTTGGTAATGTGTGGATTTTGTCATTTGATTTCTTTTCATGCTGTGATTATTCCTCGAAGAAAACTAGGATATATGGGTGGTGTTCCCTTGTTAATGGTAATCAATTTGGTTTATACTTGATTAAAAGTTTTCTTCTACTACTTCATGTGACTTCTGTATTCCATTTTCATCATGCCAATTTTATAATTGGTTAATTTTAGAAAGCAAGTAACAAGAAAGAAATAAAATTGATTCTATTTAGCAACATAAGGCACAACCATCATGTGGGACTTGAATGCCTCTCGTTACAAGATTATCACGAGTTAGAAGTCGATTTAATAAAATTAAAATAAATTGTTAGTTATTGATTGCATATATTGAATCTAGATAAGACTATTGTTTATGGTTAGACATTGATTAGAGTTTGTGTTTCGATAAGATAAAATAAAACAAAATATATATATATATATATATAAGAGAATGGCTTGTTCAAACAATGAACTAATTAGTTTATTTTATTACAGTTTAACCGAATAACATGCACTTAAAACTGACCTAACCTTACTTGGCTAAGACGGGTTATTTGGTTAACCTTGGCTAAGAGGGTGTTTGGTTTTGCGTTATAAAGGTGATTATTAGTTTATTACGTTACAATAACGCAAATAATTGGTTTAAAGTGTTTGGATTGCATACGTTAATAATTGATTATTTGCGTTTAGCGTTTATCCTACCACACTTTTTCATAAGTTAAAGTTTGTAGCTTATTTGCTTAATAAGTGATTATTTGGTCATTTTACAAGTAAAAACGCAAATCCAAACACTTTAAAAAATGATTATTTGATAATTATGATATCAAAAAGCAGAAGCTAAATCAAACACTACATTTCCTGTAGCACTTTTTGTAACAACAATTATCTGATTATTAGTTTTCAAAACGCTACAGCACTTTTTCAAACTCAAATCCAAACACCCTCTAAGATGGATAGGTGCATTCTTATTACGATCTATAAAAAAAAAAGAATTTAACTTTTCATTTTAGTAACAGATTTAATTATTATAATTCTTTTTTATATATAGTCGTCGTATAAAGTATAAACCAATGGGAAGTCGTGGAGCATCAAACGATTCAGCAAACCTTTGAGGCTTGATGGGATAAAAAAAATTGCATAGATTCTAAAGCCCATTTTCAAAAATCTGTTGGCCCATAATATAGTAGGTCAAAAAATCGCCGTTGCCGGGGATCGAACCCGGGTCACCCGCGTGACAGGCGGGAATACTTACCACTATACTACAACGACTTTGTTGTTTGATTATTGAAACGGATAACATATATATTGTTACCTGCTGAACAAAAATCTTCATGTATATAACATTTTTTCTCATCGACGATAAATATGATCGTGTTTATAGAGGTTAATAGGAGTTGTATTGATTATATGTTTATTTCATCAAATCCATTAGATTTTGTTGTGCTTTTTGAGTACAACGAAAATCCTTATACCAAAAGCTTTTTATTAACAACAACAATTTCATAAACCAAAATTTCTAAGAAAATGCTAGAGGAGAGTAATTACAACCGCCAAAGGGAAGATCAAAACTAAAAAGAAACCTCGGACAAGGGTTCACACAACCAACCACACCAAACCAATTTCCTACTAAGTTTTCATTTCGAGTTTAATAAAAAAACGACTAGCTCCGAGATAATTAAAGAGAATAAGTTATGAATCACTAGCTTATCGGTAGAAAATGCCTTCAAGATTTTGAATTTCCAAAAACCCGACACATTGAAAAAACGATCATTGCTTCCAACATGACACCCTTAAATCCCAATTCTAGTTCCCAATTGATTAAAGAAGCTGCTGATAAAGATGAAGGCTCGTTGACTACCCGCCATATTCATTTTCAGGAGCAACACCATACAGTACACGATTTAGAGATTTCAACTGAACACCTCTTCTTGACAAATTACATAAAGTGGGAAGCCAACCACAACTAATTTTCCAAGCAAATATATTAACTTTAGTAGGCACATGATCTGTGCAACAAGTGAATTGACCACAAGACAATGATGAGGTCATATCGTCTAAAGCAGATAGTAAGGACGGTACCGAAAAGATACCTGAATTTTCTAACACCCAACTCAATATTAAAATGCCATTATTTCTTGTCGACAAGTTGGTCTGAAACAAAGTTATAAATCTAAATTGTATTCACCCATATGCTTATTGATTGAAACAATGGCATCCCAAGTTCCATTTTTCTTTTACTTTAATGGACCGACTTGTTGAGTCCTTTGAACCCATGGATGGCTGAAATCACCTTATTCCATAGATAATTTGGTTCGATCTTTAGACGCCGCAGCCACTTAGCAATAAGAGAAATTCAAATCCCTCAAACTATTTATCCCAAGACCGTCACGTTCTTTAGAAACAATAGTATTTTTCTACGCAATCCAAGAAATTTTCTTATCTTTACATTCACCTCCCCAAAAAAATGGCTTGTAATACTTTCAAGATGATGACATATAAAAGGGCTTTATAAAGAGATAAAAATAAATAAATTCCAGGAGAGCCAAGGACCAACTTACATATAGTCAACCGTCAACCAACAGAGAGTATAAGTGGGGGTGTAAACAAGCCGAGCCGAGCCCGAACCCGTTAAAGCTCGTGCTAGGCTCGATATGTGAAGCCCATGCTCGAGCTCGTTTATTAAATTAGCTCATATTTAGACTCGCGCTCGTTTAACTCGAGCTTTTAGCAAGTAGCGAGTCGCGCGAGCTCAAGTACGTAGCTCACGAGTAGCTCGGCTCATTTACACCCCTAAGTATAAGTGGTTTCCAAGAGGCCAGTCTACACATGAATTTGCCACAACTTTTTCCTGCTAGGAGATCCACCAACTAGAAGACCCAAACACTTAAAAGGAATGAACCCAAGGTACATCGTAACCTTGAGCCTTAAAACTCCCAACACCACATATGTAGGTTTTATGTATATTCACTTTCAGACCAGATTCTAAATGAAAGCACCGAAGGATTCTAATAGATTCAGCGTATTAAGAAAAGACCATTGTGAAAGAGAGAGATTCCATTGAATAATCGTAATGTAATAGCCTCTTTTAAAGCCACATTTAGCCCTTTTGAAGCAATTAAAAATAAGAATGGAGCGAGATGATCACCTTGTCGAACCCCCTATACATCATGAATTCCAAAGTAGGAGAACCATTAACCAGCACCAAAACTTTGGAAGTCATAAGACAACCCTTTATCCATGTTGTCCATTTCTCGCCAAAGTTCACTTGACACGTAATCAAATTAAGGAACGCTCAATGCAAGCAGTCGAAAGCTTTAGTAAAATCAAATTTCAAAATCGTAGCTTGCTTTTTCAAACTCGTTATCCAACCAATTGTTTCATATAAGTAATGGACCACCAAGAATGCTTCTGTTCCTTATATGTTGGTTTACAAGTTTGTTGGTTTACAACTAATCTTTACAAGTTGCTGTAACTAATTTCTTGTTGAAGTTGTTACATCTTAGTTAGTTTAGCAATTAGTTAGTTGTTAAGCTTAATTGTGTATATATATCTATTTGTATCAGTTCTGCTCTTCATCAATCAATAAGAGAATTAATTTTTCTCTTTCTCCTTCTTCTCAATCTTCATTTCATTGCTTCATACTCAAACATGGTATCAGACTGATCCATTTCAATCTTCGTTTCAAGTTTCTGCTTCATACAATCATGTCTGAATCAGAAAACAATTCATCAAATTCCAGTAATCGTGATTGTTCAAATCCGTATTACCTTGGATCTTCGGATAATCCTGGATCAATTTTAGTTTCAAATTCCTTTAATGGTACTGGTTTCATGGCCTGGAAGCGTTCAATGACAATAGCACTGACTGCGAAGAACAAGTACGATTTCGTTGATGGTACGATTTCTCAACCATCTGCAACGTCTGAAAACTATTCCACCTGGTTTCGTGTTAATTCCATGGTTATAAGCTGGCTTCTCAATTCGCTCCAAAAGAACATTGCTGATAGTGTTTTGTTCTTACAAACTGCTAGTGAAATCTGGAATGAATTAAATCAAAGATATGCTCAAACAGACGGAGCTCTGGTATATCAAATTCAACAACAACTCTATTCTGTTTCACAAAACTCTCATGATTTCTCCACGTATTTTACCAAATTGTCAAATATTTGGGATGAATTGAGAATTGTACAAGATCTACCCAATTGTTCATGTGGTACTGCTATGCAGCTTAACAAATACCTTGAAGATCAGCGACTTATTCAACTTCTCATGGGATTACATGATTCCTACAAGTCCATTAGAGCTCAGATTCTTATGATGAAACCGTTACCATCTGTTTCTACTGCTTACTCTCTAATCACACAAGAAGAACGTCAAAGAGAAATATCTATCCCTCAATCTGCTCTTGGTACTAGCACTGAAAATGTTGCTATGCAAGTTTCTGCTACTGATTCTAAAAAGCTTCTTCTCTGTAATCATTGTAAAAAGCCTGGACACACCAAGGCTCAGTGTTATCGCCTCCATGGTTTTCCTGCAAACTTCAAGTTTACCAAGTCTAAGCGTAATGAACAACAATCCTCTGCTCAAACTGTTGTTTCTTCGCCTTCGATCTCTCAAGATCAGTTTCAACAACTGGTTGAACTACTCAATAATAACAAGCTGAACTGCTCTTCTTCCAGTCAAGTTAATTCAATCATTACTAATGGAGCAATGATGGATGAAGGTAACAATTTTTCCTTCAAGCATTTTTTGGCAAATGTTTATAAACATTCTGCCTTATTACGTACACATCACTCCTGGATCATTGATTCAGGAGCTACTGATCACATGTGCTCTAATAAAGACCTTTTTTCATCTCTTAATAAATTCACTCAGCCTCATTCGATTGGTCTGCCTAATGGACATCACACTATTGTCTCATTTTCTGGTGATGTTCAGCTTCATAATTCCATCACATTACATAATGTTTTATACGTTCCATGCTTCAAATATAACCTCTTGTCTGTTCCTAAACTTGTTGCCCAGCTAAATACTTTTGTCATTCTCACTGACAAAGAGTGTCTCATGCAGGACCCTTTGTCCAAGAATAAACTTTCTCTTGGCATACTTGGAAAACGCACAAAAGATCTGTATGTGTTTGATCACCAAGATATTGGCAATAGTCTTTCGTTTCAGTTTGATTTTTCAGCTTTACAATTCTGTAACAAATCCTCTGTAATGAATACATTGCACTCTTGTAATAAGTCTTCTACATCTGTGACTAAAGCAATGCTTTGGCATACTCGTTTTGGGCATTTACCATTAGACAAACTCAAAATGTTGAAGTTGTTACCATCAGATGTTCATGATCATAATATTGATACTTGTTTGATTTGTTCCCAAGCCAAACAACATCATCTTTCCTTTCCAAAGAGCCAAACTAGTTCCAATAACATTTTTGATCTTGTTCATGTTGATGTTTGGGGTCCATATCGTCATTCCACTTTTGATGGTCACAAATACTTCATTACCATAGTGGATGATTTCAGCAGGTTCACATGGACTCATTTACTTTCACATAAAAGCTATGCCATGACTGTTCTCAAAGGTTTTATTAACCTGATCAAAAAGCAATTTGGCATTCTGGTTAAGGTGGTTAGAAGTGATAATGCTTATGAACTTGGTTCCAGCAAAGAAGGTGTTGATTTCTTCACTAAGGCAGGTATTATTCATCAAAAATCTGTGGCTTATAGACCTCAACAAAATGGTCTTGTTGAACGCAAACACAAACACATTTTGGAGATTGCTAGAGCTCTGTATTTTCAGGCTGGCCTTGCAAATCAATTTTGGGGAGAGTGCATCAAAACTGCAACTCATTTGATGAATAGAATGCCTTCTAAGCCTCTCAAATTTCAAACTCCATATAGTGTTTTGTACAAAGAAACACCAGATCTTTCTCATTTGAAAGCATTTGGTTGTTTGTGTTATGCTTCTCCTGCACATTCTTCAAATGATAAGTTCATGCCCAGAGCAGTCAAATGTGTCTTTATAGGGTATCCTTATGGGCAAAAGGCATACAAACTCTTAAATCTGGATTCTAAACAAATCTTTGTTTCAAGAGACGTTAAATTTTTTGAAGATATATTTCCATTACGTCTTGAATCAGTTCATGGGAATCCTGATGTTTCTTACATACCAAGATCAACTTCTGATCAGTTTGATGATGCTGCCCATACTGAACAGTTTGCTACTGACCATACTGCTTCTGATCATCCTGCTGATGAACATGTTGAACGATCTGATATTGCACATTCTGATACTGAAAATATTATTCCTTTAAGACGTTCAACAAGAAATTCCAACCCTCCCAGACACCTTAATGATTACATCTGTAATCATTCAGAAAGTACAGACCTTACTTGCTTTCATACGCTGACAAACTTATGCATTGGCTCTTCTAATACTCATCAGTGTTGTTCAAAGTTTGCTTTTCATGCTCAATTTACTCAACGTGAACCTGCCTTTTACAATGAAGCAAAAGGTTGTCCAGAATGGGAACATGCTATGCAGAATGAGTTCCAAGCTCTAGAGGCTAATCATACGTGGGATATAGTTAAACTACCCAAAGGTAAGAGACCTATTTCATGCCGTTGGGTTTACAAAATCAAATACAGATCAGATGGCACAATTGAAAGACACAAGGCACGTTTAGTTGCAAAAGGGTTTACACAAAAGCATGGGATTGATTATCACGAGACTTTCTCTCCTGTTGTGAAGTTTGCCACAGTACGAGCCATTGTTTCTTTGGCTGTAAAAAGGGGATGGAAAGTTCATCAGTTTGACGTCAATAACGCTTTTCTACATGGAGATCTACATGAAGAAGTTTACATGAAAATCCCACCTGGTCTTTCTGTTTCATCACCGGCTTATGTTTGTCGCCTAAGGAAGTCTTTATATGGGTTAAAGCAAGCTTCACGTCAATGGTATGCAAAGTTGTCAGTTGCTTTACAATCAAAAGGTTTTCAACGATCCTTGAATGATCATTCATTGTTTATCAAGCATATTGATGATAGTATGGTCATTGTTGCTGTTTATGTTGATGACATTCTGGTAACAGGAAATAATGATGAGGAAATATCTCTTTTAAAGCATTTTCTGGATGATCAGTTCAAAATCAAGGATTTGGGCTACATACATCTATTTTTAGGACTGGAGTTTAATGAAATACCAGGTGGTATGGTGGTCAATCAACATAAGTTTGTTATGGATTTATTACAAACTTACTCTATGTTAGAGTGTGCTGCTGTTTCAACTCCATTACCCATGGATTTAAAGCTCATGCCTACTATGGACAACTTATTGACAGAACCAACTAGTTATAGACAACTAGTTGGCAAATTGAATTTCTTAGTTCATACACGTCCTGATTTGTCATTTGTTGTTCAATATCTCAGTCAGTTTAACAAAACACCTTGTGAAGCTCATTATAATGCAGCCCTTCATGTCTTACGGTATCTCAAAGGAACAGCTTCTCAAGGTATCTTTCTGAATGATAAGCAAAGTTTTGATCTTCAGGCTTATTGTGATAGTGATTGGGCAGCTTGTCCAATTACTCGACGATCTGTTAGTGGTTTCTTTATTTTGTTGGGAGGGGTGCCGTTGTCATGGAAATCAAAGAAGCAAATCACTGTATCACTATCTTCTGCTGAGGCTGAATATAGGTCCATGCGACGTATTTGTTCAGAGCTTGCTTGGTTGAGCAGACTATTACATGAACTACAAATTTTAAATATCACACCAATCCCTTTAAAGTGTGATAATCAGGCAGCTATATACATAGCTAAGAATCCAGTTTTTCATGAACGCACTAAGCATATTGAGTTAGATTGTCATTTTGTTCGTGAACAATTACAAAATGGGTTGATCACCTTATCTCATGTTGCTACAACCGATCAGTTGGCTGATGTTTTTACAAAGAATCTATCTGCAGCGCGTCATAAAGAAGCAGTTTCCAAGCTGGGTTTATTACCATATCCACCAGCTTAAGGGGGGGGGGGGGTTGGTTTACAACTAATCTTTACAAGTTGCTGTAACTAATTTCTTGTTGAAGTTGTTACATCTTAGTTAGTTTAGCAATTAGTTAGTTGTTAAGCTTAATTGTGTATATATATCTATTTGTATCAGTTCTGCTCTTCATCAATCAATAAGAGAATTAATTTTTCTCTTTCTCCTTCTTCTCAATCTTCATTTCATTGCTTCATACTCAAACATTATAAAAGTTGGATGATCGCACCCATTCATAGAGTTGATGGCTTTCAAATGGTTGGAAATGATTGTCGCCAATATCTTATAAAAGCAACCAATCCGACTTTCCATTGACTATCCAGTTGATTCCATACGGTTGCAAATTAAAAACTGATAATCACTTTTTCCTCAGATATCTATCAAGTTATGTAGAGATGATAACATATTAAAAATTAGTAAAGAGAGTTGAATCTTATCGTCTAAAAAATTATTTATTTTATTTAATTTTCATTCTTTATGTTAATTCGTTTCCTTTTTGTCCTTTATTCGGTAAGCAAATCAAATCATTTCCTTTGGTGTTGAGCCACTTAGGCTACCATGAACAATAGGTTGAAAACTCAAAACCGATTCCATACATACCCAATGTTGTTCCATTGATTTTTAGGGCCCCGAACGAAAGCGTATAAAAGGATTCTACACTACACACATACATAAATATACATACAGACAGATATACATATATACATGTGTTTACAATTAATAAGACGTATTAGTTTCTCTCCGTTCATAAATTAAAAAAATCAATCATACTTTATTTACACTGAGAACTTGTGAAGTTAGAGGTCTTATGAAATTTTCAGCCCTGAGCGATCGCCTCTTTTGGGTGCTCTCAAGGACCGACCCTGTACAAAGCTGATGGTTTTAATAGGTCAATTAACAGGTGTTTGCTTGTTAGACTTGTTTTATTAACATATATAGCTTAATAAGTAAGAAAAAATACGTGTATATCTGTAACCTAACTGTCATGCAAAACCGAATAGCAAAAAATCAATCATATGAATTTATTGTGGTAATTAATTATATTATATTTAAGTTTCTATGCCGAATTAATGATGGTCCACCTCGTTTCGGTCCTTGCAGCTTGCCATTATTAATTTTCTTATACACCAAGTAATTTTTAATTTAATAAAATAATTGCTTATTCACTCTCAGTCAAAATAATTCTTTGTTTTTATTTTAGTTTGTTTTAAAATAAGATTATGGTCCCTTTAATTTTTCCTCTCATCACTTGTATTTTTAATGTATACCTTATCAAACATTTTAAGAATATGACTTTAGACACTTGAATTGAAATCAGAGCTTAGACGTCTTTCTTTTTTTAAAAATAAACAGATTTATATTTGATGAATTTTTATTAGGGTTAATATTGAAAAAAATCATTACGTTTTTACAGCTTTAACATTTTAGTCCCTCAACATTATTTTTTACCATTTAGTCCTCATTATAATTTTTTATTATTGAAACTGTGAAATTTGTACCGTTGACGTGTTCTTTAGGTTAAAGTGGGATAACATTTTAGTTTAAATTTTGTGCTAAAAACAACCATCATGTTTTTAGTATTTATCATTTTGGTCCCTAAGATGTTTTCATCCATTAGAAAAATCAAAAATGTTAGATTAGTTTGCTAAGATCCGATATAACTGACTCCTTAAACATGTGAATTTTATAATGGATTCAGTACGAAAAAATCGTCTTAGTGATCAAATTGATAAAAAAAACTGAAAACGTAATAGCTTTTTTCAATATAAACTTTAAAGTAAAATGTGATGTCATTTTTTTTAATCTGAGCATCAGGTTACCGGTAAGGAATTTCATGTTTTCATCATCAAAAACAATAATATAAGGACTATAATAATAAAAATAACATTGAAGGATCAAACTGTAAGAACATAATGATTTTTCAATACCTTTTATGTCTTTACGCTATATTTACATATATTCTTTCTCTTTCTTTCCCTCTCAGATACAAATAAGATTTTCCACACATATATGAACCTTTGGGTTTCGTTTTGTTAAGGTTCCGTTTAAGAGGGATTGTAACCATTTTAAAATGGGATAATTACTAAAATAGTCACATATCATACTTATTTATCAAATTTTAGCCATTATATATTCATTTTACCAAAATAACCCACTTTACGTTACCACATTTACGTGATATGTACTTTTTATTCATATTTTAATGCATTACGTTACAAAATGTGTTTGGTAACGTAAATGATTGTACTTTGAAGTAATGATTACATTTTTATTGGGAATGAGCAAAGTTTTAAAATTGGTCACGTAACAACCATTTACGTTACTAAACACCTTTTGTAACGTAATTCATTAAAATATGAATAAAAAGTACATATCACGTAAATGGTGGCTATCACGTAAATGTGGTAACGTAAAGTGTGGCTATTTTGGTAAAATGAATATTTAATGGCTAAAACTTGATAAATAGGTGTGATATGTGGCTATTTTAGTAATTAACCCTTTTAAAATCTAGGTTTTTTAGGTTATTGAATATGGTATCTATTTTTGTTCTTGAATCTGTCTGATTTTGTTAGGGTTTTGTTTTGTTTTTTTTGTTCAGTTTTGTTTGATTTCAAGTTTAGCTGTGGCGGGTGGTGAGTTTCAGATTTGTTCTTTGTTTGCATCTTGTAAGCAGTGGCTGAAGGTAATGGACTGGACGGTAGCAGAGTCGCTTTACTGCCTTAACAATGACATCTTGAATACATATATACATTCAATAAGATTAATTAATGTTCATAAGTATGAAAGTTTAATTAGCAAAACCTTAATTATACTTAAAATCTTTGGATAAATAATTAAATAAAAAAAGATTATATATAAATATAAAAAGCTTAATATATTAAAATATCCTATTATAATTTTTTAAAATGTCAATGTCAACAAAAATAATGACTGGTCGATTGTCACTTCAACGTTAACGACCCACCATCAAAAATTTAATTGGTTACCTAATTAGAATGTAACAGATACTTTTTTTTTTTGTTACAAATCGCTCTGTAAAATAAAATTTTATGTTACCTTTGAGAAATTTGATATTTTTTACATTGTCTATTTTATATTTTGTCCGTTCAGGTAACGTACGGGTGCAATTAGTTTAATGATAGTTTGGTTGTCATCACATCAAAAGTTGAAACTGATCATAATCTTACCACCAAAGGTATATTCAATAAGATTAGAATTTAGACCTGTCAATTGGAAACACGAATACATAAATTCACGAGAGACACGACACAAATACATTTTAAAAAGTAAGAAAAAACTTATTGCCCTTCGTGTATTCATGTCGTGTCAGATACGCGTGAAAATGACACGAATACACGAACTACCAGGTTTAGATATATAATACACATAAAAAGCATATCTTTATCACTTTGTGTTATGTGAGGATAGATACAAAAGTACATAAATGTATAATTTAAAAGTTTAAGGAAGGAATATATTCTTGACATCGACAATCACACAGACTTTACAGTAGTAATTTCTGTGTTTGAAAGAAGCGAAAACAGAGCTCATCGGAAATGCATAAATTGTTGCCATGCTACTGCTACTGCTACCACACCAAACTTATCAACACCATTATGCTTTTTATCAATTCACACTTGACAAATTGTCAAATTCAATAACATTTTTTCTTTTTTAACCATTTCTTTTGCAATTGTATACGTCGCTCATCGGAATCAAGGCATAAACATATTCCTTACATTTGTTTACAAAACAACAACAAAAATGAAGATCTGATCCCCTTTACAATTTTCCAACATCTAACATAGGGGTGACGATTTTGACCCGAACGTTTAATTTGACCTGTAGCAAAAAACTATAATAAAACATAACTTTTTTTAAATGAATATTTATATAACGGTGTATTGAACAAAAGTTTTAGAATATTTTTTTTAAAAATTATGTAAAATTTATGACTTTTAGGCATCAATCCGTTTGACTCATTTGCTTGAATGAGCTGCCCCTAAATTCTAACACAAAGTAACAGCATCTCATTTTTGACCAAACCCAATATATTCATATTTTCCCGGGCCCAAAGATATTATTGACTAAATCAAATTATACAACCCAAAAGACTTTGGTTATTGTCCAATTATTTGATTCAACTATTAAAAATTGGACAATATATTTGGAATAATAAACACTTATATGTGCATTTTTGGTTGGTCCTCATTTCTATTTCTTTTTTAATTTTAAATCTAATAAAAGCTAAAAGAAAAAGAAAGGGAAAAAAATGTATGAACCAGTGACCTGATCACGCAACTCTCCTTTTCACTTTTCAGATGTCTTTGTTTTTGGGATTCGTCAATTCCATGATTGCAACATCTGATTCAGAATCGGATTTTATGAGATTGATGAACCTATCGCCACCGTACACCGACGGCGACTTCTTCTTCTTCATATGTCTCTTCACGTAGAAATTTAAGAACAGGAACAGAATGGCGAAGTTCAATACCGAATTAAACCACCAAGCACCAATTCCATTGCATCCGCCTTTCATCAAGTGAAGGAGGAGAACTCCTATGTGGCAAACTAGGTTGCAAACTAGCAGCACCATCTGACAATTGATTTCAAACGGGAAGCACGCGCTTCGGAGTCCGATGGCAGTCCAGAATCTGTATCCGTACACTACGGAATAGATCGATGTTGAGAAAAGGATCGCTAGGATTTGGAATGATTGAGAAAATTCCAGCCAGATAAACGACATCGTAATGAGGATGGAGTGGTTGAAGAGGCGGAAGAAGGAGAGGTTGCGGCGGCGGAGAATGGCGATGAAGGTGCGAAGCGTGTGAAGGAACCGCGTCAGGTAGAATATGTACGACCAGAAGAATACACGACCGGAAGGGCGTGTGCCTAGAGGAAAGCAAAGGAGCCATTGAAACGCGGTGGTTTTGTTCCGGCGCCAGAACCAACGCGTGTCTCGGATCTCGGCGGCAGCGGAGAAGAGGATGCCGGTGAATATGGTGGCAGAGATGAGAGCCATGGCGAGGGAGTGTACGGCGGGGATAGGGCCGAGAGGAACCGGGCGACGGCGGATGGAAAGGAGAAGATTAAGGAGGAGGGAGAGAAAGATGTAGGCGGAGATGGAGGTGAAGAGGAAGGACCAGGTGGAGCCCCACGACTGAGTATGGTTCCATCTGAAATTGACGATTGACGGGTGCTCCGACAAGTAATACATTAACCTCTGTTTGATCATTCCTTATGACATCAAATTGAGAGATGTAGTATTAAGGATCGGAACACCAATCACGGTGGTTGGCGGTGGTCGGTGGAGGTTTATGACGGTGGTTTAGGAATGGCTACGAATAGTTTAGACTTTAGATAGAGAACGTAGAAAAAGGCGTTAACATCTGCGCGTCTATCGGGCTCACTATTTATACTGCCTGCCAAATGGTCAACGTAGTCAAATAAGATAGATATTCATTCCTACGGTCCTTGACTCCTTTCTTAAAAGGGGAAGGCAAGTAAAATTTTTTTTTTTTTAAAGGCTAGATAGTTGTTAGTATTACACCCAAAGTTAGATTAGAATCATCAATGTCAGGGATTGAACCCATGACCTCTCCTAGAGGCAAGCCTCCCCACCTTTGGTGGTGGCCACCAGGGCAAGCCCTGATGGTTGGGGAAGGCAAGTAAAATGGACGTATGGAACTTATTTCATCAAAATTTCATTTTTGATCGTGATTTTTTTCTAATTAATATAGATAAATAAATATTTAATTAATGTTAAAGAACAATAAATTAATTGTTAGGTTAACGATTATTCTTAATGTAACTGATGGAAAATGTTTTGTTATTGAACATTTTCTGAAGGTCAATGATCAATGAATAATGAAAAGTGTTTACCGAGTCAAAATCAAAATTCTGAAGGTCAATAATCACCTGATAAATATGCTTGTTGATTTCAGTTTGCTCGGGTTATTGAAATGTTCACGTTAAAATTAATCAAAAAAAATTAATACAAATCATAAAGTATCATACTTTATGTTTCACTTTTGTAAAATGTCTGAAACTTTTAAGTATAAGTTCTCGTCTCTTCGTTTACACTTTATTCTTGAAAGTTATTTAAGGGGGTAAAAGGAAAATGATAGAAAATTTGAGAGGTGATTTAAACGCAACAACGTTTTGCCATTCATAATAATAAATATTTTATAGGTTTGTACATTATGTAATATATAAAACTATATTAATGTGAATGGTAAAAAAATCATTGTGTACAAATTACTTCCTAAAGAAAAGATAGAAAGAAAATGAGATGATATTCTCTGAAAATCATAAAAAGGAAGGGGAAAGAATAAAATGGAAAAAATGATTTATTTTTCTCTTGACCCTTTCCTCCCCTAACGGATGGAAAGAATATGTTGAATGATACTTTTTTTTGTTAAAAAAAAAATACTCTTTCATTAAAATAAGTATATAAACATTTTAATGGTATATTTATAAGAAAACATACAATTTTTTATTTCTTTTGGAATAGAACACAAAACCTTAATAACCTTCACTCTTTTTTTTCTTCATATTTAAGAACACACAAAAAAAAATTTATATTTCTCCTTTCTTTCATTCCATTTCTTTTTTCTTACTTTTCTCGACCTTCTTTTCCCTATGAATTTGAGAAGTGAGAGTTAATGACTTAATGTTAAAAAAAAAAAAAAAAAAAAAAAAAAAAAAAAAAAAAAAAAAAAAAAGGTAACCCACCCTCTGGGGGCCTCCACTAACCGATCTTACAGCCAACGTGGAGGAGGTAAATCAGGTAACTCATGGTTAAAGGACATGTGCAAGATTTGAACTCTGAACCTCCATTATAGATTCCATGTCCCCAACCACTAGGCTACTCAACCAATGAAAAGATGACACTGCAAAATTATGACTAAGAACATTAAATACATATTTGCCTATATAATGTGAATTTCTAGATCAATGCATATACTTTTAGTGATCGAGTTTTCAAGGCATATCTGGACAACACTTTTTCTCTTTCTACTTATCAATGAGTCACTAAAGTTTGTTTCAACGAGTTTTAAGTTTGAGAAGTTTTATTTGAGATTTTCTTAAGTAACATTAAGTAGTGTTATATCATCATTAGTCATTTCAAAATAATTTGTTTAAAATATGTTGATGTGCATTCTTCTTCCATTAACATATTGTTATTATTTACCTTAAGTAATAAAGAAGTAACCTTTAAAAAATCATATAATACAATAGTTATGTGATTACATTTAACCCTCCATTTTAACGACTGTCACTTTTATAATCTATTTAAAATACACTAAGGAGACTTTTGGCTTGCAAAATGGACTCTAAAGGAGTTGGAATAAAGTTTATAGTATGTAACTACTATGTATTAATTTAACGGTTGACATATGGAATTGTGTTTACGGCTAGTTAAGTGTATGAGTTATGTAAAATTTTACGAATGTAAATTCATTTACAAATAATTAGGAATGATAGATTTTTCTACCATAGATTTTGATGGAATTTAAATACATTTTTGTTCATCGTTTTTATCATCATATATGTTTATAAATTTTGAATCTTTAATTTGTGTTGAGATTATGATCATAAAATAAATACTAACATAAAGTATGCTTCATTTTATATAAGTATTATAATATTAAACAGTGACATAAAAGATACCAACCAAAAATTATGCTTTAATTTTTTTTATTTCTTTCATTGTTTCAATGTTAACAACTACGTAGGTGGCATTTGGTTGACAGGTTGTTTCAGAAAGAACTAAAATTTGTCAATGAATTAGTATTTTCTAGGAATTAGAAATGGAACTCAAAGAGCGTTTAGTTAGCTAAACTTGGAATTAGAATTGAAATTCAAACATGATTGGTAGGGTGGGTATTGATATGATGGGCAAGGCAGGTTGGATGGGATGGGTCAAGTATTATGGGGTGGGATGGGCAATGTGGGTGGTATGTATAGGGGTGGGGTGGGGTGAGGTAGGGTAGGGCGAGACAGGATGGGGATGGTAGGGTGGATATGGTAGTGTGGGTGGGTCTATGGTAAGGTAGGAGTGGAAGGTGTGGTTAGTAGGATGGGGCAAGTAAGAGGGATGGAGTGGATAGGGCAGTGTGGTGTGGCGTGGTGTGGTGGGGTGGATGGGTAGGGTAGGGTAGGGAAAGAGTGGCTCGGTAAGGTATTAGGGAAGGGGTGGGTAGGTAAGGTAGTAGTGTTGGATGGGTGGGTGGGTGCGTAAATACGGATGGGATTAACATTTTCTATTTTACCAGCAAACTGGGAGTTTACGATCCCTGTTTTAAGTTCCAGGAATGAATGTAGGAAAGGCAGCCGGTGTTTTTAGGTTAGTGACATTTTTGTAATCAACCACTTTATCTTTTTAAAAAGAGTTGAATTTCATCCATAATTTAAGGGATTAGCATTTTCCTTTGTTTATTGGAGACTTCTAATTTTGAACTAATTCAATTTCCTTTAATAGTCGAACCAAACACATAAACGAGCTATAATTGAATTCCTTTCCACTCCAAATTTCTTGGATTCCAGCAAACCAATCGTCGTCTTTGGATACCTTTCCACTTGTTTTTGGCAATGTTATTGAAATCGCTAGCCGATAGTCAACCGGCCAATAAGGGACTAGCGACTAATCCGCTAGATGGGGATTAATCGGGGAATATGCAGATTGGAAATTTTAGTATGTAAAGACCAGAATTATACATACTAATTAACAAAAACAAGTAAACAACTCACGATGTGTGTGTGTCAACTATACATGTGTTTGTGTGTGCGCACACACATATCTGTATATATGTATCATGTATATATATATATATATATATATATATATATATATATATATATATATGTATATATGTATGTACACACGTGCGTAGGGTATGTACACATGCATGTATACGTGTGTATGTATATGTATGTGTATAGAGAGAGAGAGAGAGAGTACATACATGTATATATGTATACATGTATGTATGTGTATGTATGTGTGTGTATGTATATATATGTATATGTATATATGTGTAGGTATATATGTATATGTGTGTGCATAATAGAAAACGACGATAGCTTCTTAAAAGAACAGCAGGATACTGCCAGTAGCACATTCTCACAAAAAGAGCATTCACACAAAAATGCAAATTTATATAACTACCAACTAGTTATTAACTAATTAAGTAATTATATAAACACAAATCACACATTCACACAAAAGAAAAAAGAGCATTCACACAAAAATGCAAATTTATATAACAACTAACTAGTTATTAACTAATTAAGTAATTATATAAACACAAATCACACATTCACACAAAAGAGCAGGAGGTAGTAAGCAATAGCTTACAAATTGCAGAGGAGATGAACCATTGAGAAGAGCATCTGCCTTCACAAGTGAGCAGTAAGAGAAGACCGACCGGACCAGGCGCAGAGAGAGAGAGAAGATGGAACGATCGATTGCAGCTTCAACAACGAGCGAGAAAGAAAGAGAGACAAGAAGAGAGCGATGGAAGACTGCTCACCTTTTTACCATAGTTTAATCGGGCTTTTTGGGTTCATCCCCTTCTTAGTTTATCTGCGTTCTATTAGAAAAGAAGAATTGACGGGTTTTGACTTTTGAGATCGCCTAGGCCGATTTTTGACCGGCTTTGACTGATTCCGCCTAGATAGACCGATTCTAAGCAAATCGTATCGCTAACTGGCCGCCTACCGCCTAGGCACTGATGAATTAGCTGCCTAAGCCAATTTTCACAATCCTGGTTTTTCAAATGCCTGCCTGCAGATTAAGGCTGTTTTTCTAATGCTTCGACATCCATACAAATAATCAGCAACCAAGTGGTTCAAGGTCTAGGTATAGTGTAGGTTTTGCCTCTACTAGGAAAGGTTCAACAAGCAACCAACCCAGTAACCCTGGTTCGAGCATTGCCAAGGGCGTTTCTCCATAGGTGGAGATGTGGGGTTTGGTCCTCACCCTCAAGGTGTCTAACAATGGTGCTAACAACTAACCACTAACATCAGCTGTTAAAAAAAATATATAAACATATACAAAAGAAACGATTAACATAGAGGGTACTTCACAATTCACATGCCCAATCAATAACATTTTACAAACAAACGAAAAAATAACCAGACGCCCAAATATATGGTTCTCATGAAACATTTATTCAAAAAGTAGACAAGGTTTCATCAGACTCTCCAGCAGGAACACATATTTTAAACTAACCTGTGCTTCAGAAAACGATGTCATCGTCTTTGTGGGTGGCTGCTAGCATGTTATGGGCAGCGTTGATGGAGATTCCTCTGTGTAAGGAAAGGTCTTCAGCAGCTTGTAATTCGGCAAACTGCTTAGAAGCTTTCAGCTTGTTTTCAATCTCCCTCTTTTTGTAAGCTTGTATCTTTTTCAACCTAAAGAAATCCTCCCTCTCCAATTCATCCAGCTCCCCTTTGATGTAAGTTATGGTGTTCTCTAGCCTTGGTTTCACGACACTCTCTAAGGCATTTACCCTACGGTTTGTAGTCTTGATTGCCTCATCAAGCGTTAAGAATGATGTTTGAAGAGACGCAAGCTCCACGAGAACCTCAATTGCTTTCACATATGCAGTCTTACAAGCTTGCACTTGCTGACCACCTCTTGCTAAACCAGTCAAGTCGTTCTTTGTCTCTGCTTCCGTGAAATAATCAAACTTAGGAAGCTTCACCCCTGCTATATTCTCTGTGCGCGATCGGACTTTCAGAGATGCGGTCTTCACATTTTCAACGACAGTAAACTTGATGTTCTCGCCAGCCACATACTTTGCCTCGGTTAAAGAGAAGGAGGATGATTTCATTATAGTTCCCATCGATTCTTTTGTTGAGACAATCTTCTTGAGAATAGCTCGGAACTGCACTGTCAATGCATCGCTTTTCTTCTTAAGAAGAGCATGGCCTCTGGTTGCACCCACAAGACGGGCCTTAACGACACCAAGCATAGTAACAGTTGGAACAACATTCAAACGCTGGCCCTGGCCAGACATCTTGTAAACCTGCTGAAAAACAAAAGGGAAGAACAAAAGACAACAATACAGCTTAGCAGAATGACAGCAAAGGAGTAAGCATCAGGCAACATGATAATAGCCGTTCAGGTGACATCACGTGCATGTTGTCCTGAAATGGCCATGCCAAAACAGGTCGTTCACAAAACAGTCCGAACAGGTTGTTTAAAAATGAACTTTATTTCTTAAATTACACTTGATTTAAAATGAAATACTTTTATATAAAAAAATTATAGTAATTATTGTGAAATACTAGAAACAAATCCATGTCGTAAACCAAAATTTGACATTTCAGATAGGCTCAAAATACTTGAAAGTTGCTACAATCCAGATAACAAATATTATTTGTAAATTTGTAAATTGTTTTACTACATATGATAAAATTTTGAAGTATGTCAATTGTTTACTACCCAAAGAGGGCTGAACACAGAGCATATAAGTTTGTGAATTTGTAGTTAATTAGGTTTTGATGTGAGTTGTGCCTCTACCACTCATTATTCATGGACTCTGCTAATGTGCTTGACATGAATCTCACTTAATATTCTCTTCTTTCTCGCTCTAAAAACAACACACACACACACACACACACACACGCGCGCGACTATTTGCATCTATGCAAATCATCATTGATTCTCTATCAAAAAACAAAGGGAGGTGAAAATCAGAAGTCCTTAAAAATTGTGATAACCAACCACACAAATAGACGCAGATGGAGGAGGTTAATTATCAACCATAACAAGTAATGAAATTGTCAAATGAGGCTTGCTATACAACTTATGCTTACCTGATTACCTTGTAGAACAAAAAAGGGTTGGTTCTATTGCGATCGTAAAAGAATCCAAAGGCTCTCAAAGACTGCAGCAGCAGCAACAGATATAAGAGGGTATATATGATAAGGGAACTTGTAATTACTCGAAAACTCATTAGTTAGACACTCCTTGTTATAGCGGTATAGCCTAAACTTGCAATGAATAAAAAACGGTTTTCCAAATAAATGTGTTTTACACATGATTTAACATACATGTAAGGCAACTTAACATATCTAGATAAGATTGTCAACTATTATGTTAATTTGGTAGCTTGAATATTTCAGTCTTTTGCTACAATTATCCATCAAAAGGATACTTTCAAAGACCGTTGTAACATGAGTAATGAGTAATATACATCAACGTTTAAAAATGTATATATACACATAATAAAATGTCTTCAATTTTGTCAAGGGGTAAAATTTGTTGACCATCCAGAACACATAGATACGAATATATTGATAAAATATAAACTTCAATTTATCTGCAGTGAAACGCAAACCGGACTATCCTCGTTAAAATCAAAGATGCAGAAAATTCACATACTGGTTTTAACAGGGATTGTTAAATTATTGCGATATAATAACGTAAATAATTGGTTTAAAGTGTTTGGATTGCATATGTTAACAAGTGCTTATTTGCGTTTACAGTTAATCCTACCACACTTTTTCATAAAGTGATTATTTGGTCATTTTACAAGTTAAAACGCAAACCCAAACACTTTATGAACTGATTATTTGATAATTATGATAGCAAACCGTGGAAGCTAAACCAAACACTACATCTCCGGCAGCACTTTTTGTTACAGCTATTATCGGATTATTAGTATTCAAAACGCTACAACTATTATCTGATTACTTATTACTGAGTTTTCAAAACGCTACTAACACTTTTTTAGACACAAATCCAAACACCATCTGAAATTAAACACACCAATTTTTAACAAAGAGAGGGAGGTCGATACCTGATCGATAAGCAGATGTAGATAGATGGAGAAATCGAGAGTGCAGATCAATACCTGGTAACAATCAAAATAAAAAACCTGGTTAGATAGATACATTGAGTGCAGACTGATAGGAGTGAGAGAGTACAGATCGAGATAGAGAAAAAGAGAGACGATTGCAGATCGAAAGAGAGAGAGATGAGTGCAGGCAGATCGATCAAGATAGAGAGATGGATGTACCTGGATGTCGATGGAGGGGATACAGAGTTGGGGACCGATTTCGGATTGGCCCAAACAAAAATGAAAACCGATTTCTAAATCTGTTCGATTCTGTATTGAAACTGAAAAAATCGAACTTTGTACCTGCTTGTTTCGGCCCAGAATTTAAGATTCAAAGAAACATCCAAATCAGTGATTTGTAACTTAAAATCATCAAGTAAACAACTAAATATCCAAATCAGAGATTTTATAACTTAAAATCATCAAGCATACAACTAAACATCCAAAGAAACTAATCTAAATCATTAATTTTTCACTTAAAATCATCATGAATCAGTGATCTTATAGTGTCATAGAGAGATTGAGAGGGTATCTATATTTCTATAGAATCAGAACTAGAAGTTCGAATAGAGAGGAGAGAAGATCGGGAGAATAAATCATACCAAAGGGAGGAACGAAGTGAGAAGGGGCTGGTTATGGCCGGAGAGGACAGAGGAGGAGCTGGTCGCCGTCGGTGGTCGGAGACGCCAAAGGAGGAGCGAACAGCGATTAGCGAAGTGAGAGAGGACAGACGTTGTTATCAGGGATTTGGGGTTTTTTTTCGAGTACTTACTTGGCCACGAGCAGGGATGACAAAAAAAAAACCGGGGAAAACCGAAAACCGATCTAAACAGGGCGGGTTTCCCTAAACCCGATTAAGTTAAACGGGGATGGGCGGGTATGGTATTGGTAATACACGTCTCGTATACCCGATTACATAACTCGTTTAAATCCCTGATTACTTTTAATAGCAATATATATATATTGGGGTTCCATTGGGAACTTTTGTGCATCGAGACACCATTGAGAACTTTTGTGCATCGAACTATCTACCAATGGTGTACAAAGGACATTTAGGGGATATTAAATGTATGGAAATTATTTTTGAATTTAAATGTTTTTAAGATAATTACTAGCTAAATTTAGTATGAAAATCACCATTAACTTCTTTCCTAAAACCACTTAATCTTTTTCTCTATCTCTCTCTCCTCTCTCTTAGCTCCCTCTTGATTTTGAAAGAGATGAACGATATGCATGATTTATGTTTGTATGAACGATTAATGTTTGTATTATGATGTATTTTGATTTTGAAAGAGATGAACGATATGCATGATTTATTTTTGGAAGAGATGAACGATATGCATGTATTTTGATGTATCTTGAATTTGAATTATTTTTGTTAATTTTGGAAGTGTAATAATTAAATAAGGATTGCATAATTCCTGTTTTAACCCTCCGCGAATTTCATCATGTGCACTTGATGCATAAAATTTTCTATTTAATTACCATTTTGTCATTAGATCTAACCCACACATTCTTTTCATCCAATGGCCAATGGAGGTTCTTTTGTGCCTCAATGCACAAAAGTTCTCAATGGAACCTCCCTATATATATAGATGAATATTTTTATTTATTTTACATATTATACATAAAAATTATTATGTATAATTTAAAAAACTTATTTATTTACATATAATTTAATGAAATAACTTTTTTTTCGTTATCATTTTATAGATATACAAATTTAATTTAATTTTAGTATTGTAATTTTAACATACATGGACGTTTTAAGCATAAATTATGAACTATGTGATTAAATTTCATATCATTGATTTATAAACGGGTTACTCGATTCCCCGCGGGTTTCCCCGCGTACCCGATGGGGATCCCCGTTTAATACCCGCGGGTTTTTTAAGCGAGGACGGTATTTTCATTCCCCGTCCCGAACCCGCCCCGTTGCCATCCCTAGCCACGACCCTGACTAAAATCGGAAAAATTACTAAAATAGCTAAAAATCACACCCTTTATTAAGTTTTAACCAAATAATATCAATCTAACCAAAATAGTCACACTTTACGTTACCACATTTAGGTGATAGCCATCATTTACGTGATCCGTACCTTTTATTAGTATTTTAATTCATTACGTTACAAATGGTAATTGGTAACGTAAAGTAATGGTATTTTACGTTACCAAATTTAAATGTTGTTCATTCCCAATGAAAAGTAGATAGTTTGTCATTTCACGGTAAACACCTTTTGGTAACGTAAGGTACCATTACTTTACGTTACCAAACACCTTTTGTAACGTAATGCATTAAAATGTTCATTCCCAATGAAAAGTAGATAGTATGTTGTTATATGATCAAAATGGAGCCATAATATGTAATTACATTGGTAGTTTGAGTTAGTTTTGGTTGGAACCCAATCTAGGGCTCAAATGAGCTTTAATGGGTTATGGATTTGAGTTTGATATTTTAGTAGGATAAATATGCTAAAGTCTTGATTTGGATATGTTAAATATTGATATGGAATCGAATGGAAGTTAATAGATGCTCATTTGGAGCTTTAAAGTGGTGATTTGGGTTTTAACCCATTTGTGAACTCAAAAGAGTTCATACGAATGAATGAATGGTCTTTCATGATTTAAATATGTGTGAAGGGTGTAAAATGGTCTAAAGATGTTATATTATTGTTTTCAAGTATTGGTTGGGGTTAAAATCGAGCAAAGGCTCAAGTTGGTGTTTTAAGTCGAAACCGCACGCCAAGTGTTCGGTGAAATGCCACAATAAGTTCCTAATCATTGTTGGTTGGGTTTAGTGTTTGAATACATTATGAATGTCTAAAAATAGCCTAAATATGTCAAATATTGTTATGGAATTGATTAGAATTGAATTCAAGCTCAATTGGAGCTTTGTGTTGCCGGTTGGAGTTTTCGGTCATTTTCGGACTCGTTCGGAGTCCGTATGAGCTTCATGGAATCATGAAATGTTATGAAATCATTCTAATATATTTAGAGGTGTCTAAGTGACCTTATTATGCTAGTAATATAGTTGGTAAAGTCCCTCCAAAGTTACAAAATCATTTACGAAGGTTTTAGAGACTTTGGTGAGCATTGGGGACTTGAATTGTGCAGTTGGACCAAATCAGAAGCATGGTCGCGGCGCTACCCTCCCCTGGGTCGCGCCATGACCACCTTGCTGCCCTTGAAAATCATTTTGGTTGGTCGGGGGTCGGTGCTTGGGTCTTATACGTTCGTTGCACTTCTAAATTAAGTGTTTAAAGGGTTTGAGGGCCTTGGGTCGAGTCCGGAACTCCTAAGGCCTCATATGAACTTAATAATTTCGGTTTGGTAAACCAATGCCCTTAGCCTACTCTTGGGGGCTTATATTGTGTTCGGGGGCTTACGTGTACGCGTTGTGAATGCTTCTAGGTGAATTGAGTCGAAAGGAGCTTGATTGCAAGCTTTAGCCGTTCTCCAGGCTATTGTGGCTTTATTGGAAGGCTTTGGAATCTTCTAAACCGATCACTGTGAGTTCTAGGACTAATGTAGATGAATGATTACATGTTAATTGTGGTTTATGCATTTGTTGATAACATGCTACTTGATCATGCATATTCACATGATATAGATGGATTCATTGTAGCCTTATTGAACATGTTGTCATGCATCATGAATTGAAAAGTGAATTGCCATGATAATTGACATAGTTGTGTATTGGTTTGTTATGCAATTCATATAATATGTCTAACCGCTTATCTGTATGAATAATATTGGTTGGAAGTTGGTAATTCACGTGTGATGATCTCGTAGGTTGGACTACTCACTTTTGTGATTGATTAATAATAGTTGAGATATATGCATGAATCTTTAAGTTGTATATTGGGTCGCCTTCGTGACAATCTAATTGATTATGATTCAGGCATAAAAGGACTATTCAACCGGTAGGCTTATTAGTAATGTCAAACGACCCCGTTGATATGTTAGAACCATTGTTGCGGAATGATTAGTAGAACCACATAGATGGTTTCTTTTAATTGGTCTTATGGACCGTTATAGACTCTCATGAGTCATATTGAACCCTAAATTGTTGTGGAATGCGTTTTGGACCCCTTTGGATATCCATGGAATATTTCTGGCCCCTTTGGATGCCAGATGCCGACGTACTTGCACTGTCGGAAGTCCCGTACTTGCTAGGGACAGTCCCGTACTTGCTAGGGACAGCCTCGTACTTGCTAGAGGCAATACCACTCCCGACTTTGACAGGGAACCCTAGACGACCATGGGGTATGTGGTATTTGGATTTGGATGAGATTATCTCGTGTGAGGACAGCAACGGGCCGCCTGCGGGCGATGATTATGACATGTTGGGCTGCAAGCATGAGTTATATCCTAGTGGCGGTGTTGACATCATGTGAGGACGGCAACGGGCCGCCTTCGTGGCGATGATTATGACACGTTGGGCCGCAAGCATGTTTGTTCTCACCTTTGAATTGGAGTCAATAGTAGTATGTACTGTGGTAATGTAACGTGCCGATTTGGTAAGGCAGCTTTGTAAAAGCGTTACAACGTGCTACTATGACACGCGTTGGAATCCCCACTTTGGCTCGACTATGTCTAGCGGTGTGGTGGATTCCAAGAGTTGAGTTGGTCCTCACCTTGACTCGGCTAGGCCGGGCGGTGACGGTGGAATATGTGGCATTGATAAATGTCGTGAATGCTAATAGTCCGTAGTGAGATGAGTCATCTTGTCGTGAATTCGAATAGGCAAATAATTGATGTGGGACACCGATAGTCCTCAACGAGGATGAGGTGATCCCATTCTAGCTTGGCATTGGCCATCCTTGGCCCCTATATCTTTAGTTAATAGAAATTATGTGTTGGAAATACATGGTTATCATGTAATTGTTATTTATATTAATCTTAGAATTCACTAAACAACTTTTGTTGTTTACCCCTTTAGTTGTTAACCTTTTTCAGGTTTGAGCTATCGAGCGAGAAGTTTATATTCTTCCTCATTATTCAGAGTGTAGACTCGAGACTAACGGTAATGTTTTGGTCGTTTGTGATGGGTTTTTGGGTAGCCGACTTCCCGATCTTAACTATTTGTTCGCAGGATCATGACATGTAACCTTGTAGAATCAATAGTTGTTAATCGGACGCATCACTTGGGATGCATGAGTTGTAAAAGTTTTAATTCTACCCTAATTTCGCAAGTATTATTGTACTATTTATTGTTAATTACACTTAAATATATATTATTGTTGTATGGGTGTTTCAAAGTCTCTCTGTTTTATTCCAACCATTAAAACCTTCTGTCACAAATGCATCATTCCCACCTTGATGCCCAACATGGTCTCTAAATAGGTAACAACATAAACAAAAGGCCTTATCCGCTTTTATGCTATACTCTAACCAATTACCATATTGATCAAACCAAGCTGGGATAAAACGTCTTGGCTTATTTCCTATGATTGTCCTTGGAAAGTCATGCCCACGTGGTTGACATGGTCCTTTAAGCTAATAATGTCGTCTTACTTCATCTCTTTGATTAACATTATATTCCAAAGTTCTTGGCCTTTCAGAGGGATCATTAGGAAGCTCATTCATATCCGTTACAATAATAGGCGTCGAAGTGGAATTATTCCGTGAAATTTTATTACTAGCATTTAATCTAGAAGATTCTCCACCAATTGAATCGGGTGTTGACGACGAAGATGAAACTTTTCTTTTATAAAATCTTTCCATCTTTCTGTAAAAATGATTGAAAATTATAATAAAAAACTATTTAATTTAACAACTAGTAATATCAATTTAGACCATTTAACAATCATAAAAACAATTTATATAATTCACAACAAAATGACAACCAATAATCATAAATCAACAATTGACAAAAATAAAAAATAAAAAATAAAAAATTAGCAAATGAGCAAATCACTTAAAGAGGAGTGAAGGAGAGTCACTGAGTTTAGGGTTTTAATTTCCTTTACTACCTGTCCAGTGTCCAGTCCACAGCTCCAATGTCCACAGTCCAGCCGTCCAGGGCTCCAGCTCCAGCCTCCAGGCGTGACTGCCGACTGCGTGAGGGCGGTGAGGCCAGGCGAAGGTGACCGCCGGCCAGCAGACCAAGTTTCCAACGTCGTCTACTCGTCTGCGACCAGCAATCAGCGACGTGACTCAAGCGATCGTTGTCTGCGTGACTGCGTCCAGGCGTCCAGCGTGCGTCTCTGCTCCAGGTTTCAGGTAGGTTTTTTTTTTGGGCTTCTAAAAGGAATGGGGGATTGGGGGCCTGATGATAGAAAGGATTGAGGGCCTGAAATTTTTTTATGTGGGCTTCTAATAGGTTGTTTAGCCATTCATAGAGGGCCCAGCACCCCCTTCCAATAACGTACATCCACCCCTGCTTAAATGGCCTTAAAGCCACTGGGCCTTGATTGCGAACTGACTTCATCCTCATTGTGGTCGCGCTCCCATATTATAAGTGAATTAGTCAAATTATAACCGGTCCAATTAATTAACGAATAGGAAAATTACGAGTACCGGTCTCAAAACAAAGATGTTACAGTATGTTGTTACTTTGAATTTTGTGGGATTTGGTTATCGCTTTCTTTAAATCTAGACCAAATATTAAACACTCCGAGGAATAGATGTGTTTCTAATGGAATGGAACGTGAAATTTTGGCTATCTTGTCCACATGAGAAAATAGACTCAAAAGGGGATAGAAAAAATAATTATCAAAAGAAATTCTCTTTTCTTAATTAAAATCCAGACAATGAATGGAATTTTTATTTTACTTTCACATAAATCTTCAAAATTCATGAACCAACCACGACTTTATATTCTACTACATTATTATATTTTAATTTAATTAATCACAATAAAGAAAATCAGTTCTTATTATAGCTTCCTTGGAAAATGAATGAATAGTTTTCTAAACATATTTCAATAAAACTACTAAATTTAAATTAATCAAAATAAGTATAATAATTACTTATTAGCTTTCTTGCAAAATGAATCCCATTTTTGTAAACATATTTCAATTGAACTTTTAGTTGACATAATTTACTTTAATTTCTGAGTTAATTACAAAAATGGTCCCTGTGGTTTATATCAAATTTTGGATTTGGTCCCTGAACTTTTAATTTTGCAAAAATGGTCATTATCTTTAAAGTTTACTTTCAAGATTGGTCCCTTATCCATTAACTTTTATTAAAATACCCATTTTGCCCTTGTTTATATTTATACATTTGAGCATTTTAGTTACAAATTATTAATAACTCTCTTTTAATAAAACAAATAGATATAAAAATATAATAAAAGTATTAATGTTATTAATCAATTAGAAACAAAAAACAAATACAATAAAACATTTCGAATAATTTTAATTTCGTTTCGCATAATTTTATACATTGTATTTTGTATGGTATAATATACCATTTTTTTGAACGAAATGATTTCGAATTAAATTGGTTCATCATATTCCGTTTCCTTAAATTGGAAATCGGAATTGTTAGTCATTTTTATGTTAAAAACATTAAAAATTATATTGTTTGTTTATTACGTTTGGTTAAATTAAAAATCGAAATGGTTGTTCTTCTTTCCATCGAAAACACTTAAAATTAGATTGATTTGTTTTTTTTCCATTTAGCTAATCTTTTCGCTCGAAAAATTAAAACGGTTCCTCATTTTTTAATTTTAAAAGTTTTTGTTTGGAAAAAATGACAAATCATTTCGGTCGTCAATTTAACTAAATGGAAAAAACAACCACTTAATCAAGTTTTAATGTTTTTTTTATCAATTAAAACAATTAAAAATTTCGATTTCTAATTTAACCAAACGAAAAAACGGCCAACCATTTTAGTTTTAAATATTTTCGATCGCAAAAAACGACGAACCATTTTGATCTTAAATTTAACCGTTGAAAATAACACCAACTGGTTTAATTTTAAATGTTTTCGCTCAGAAAAAAATACGAACTCCGATTTTTAATTTAACCAAATGGAGTAAACAATCAATCAATCTATAAAATTTTCCAATTCAAAAAATGACGAATTGATTAAAATTTGAAAATAATTACGCAAACGGAGAAAACAATCAATTAATCTATAAAACTTAGATTTTCAATTTAACCGAATATATTTGTTTCCAATTAATTAATTATATTTTTATTTATTATTTTTTATATATATTTGTTTTATTAATATAAAGAGTTGGTAATTATTTGTAATTAAAAGAGTTAAAAGTGTAAATATAAACAAGGGCAACATGGGCATTTTAATAAAAGTTGATGGATAATGGACTAATTTGAAAGTAAACCTTGATGATAATGACCGATTTTGCAAAATTGAAAGTTCAGGGACCGAATCCAAAATTTGATACAAACCACAAGGACCATTTTTGTAATTAACTCTTAATTTCTAGAGTTAATATTAAAAACGTCCTATAAACTTACTTCATTTTCGTAATTAAATACTTAAATTTTTTTATTGTTAAATGTATATGTCTCTAAGTTATTTTTGTATTATTTAAAAGTGTTAGTGTATGATGTGTCAAGATAACATCATTACTGCATCAGGGCTGATTTCATAAAATACTTAAAAATCACATCAAAAATCACAACCGAGCAGATGCAATCAAACAAATAAATAAATGACGTCCGACATTATTTATGACACGAACTGATGTCACAAATCATTATTGAGTTTGATTATTAATTAATGGTCAATATCTATAAGTAGGGGTGTTCATAAAAATCCGAATCCAAACATCCGAAATAAAAATCCGAAAATCCGATCCGAAACTATCCGAAACTTCGGATTTGGATAGTAAAATTCCAAATTTTCGGATATTCGGATAATCCGATATCCAAAAATTCCAAAAAAATATATTTTTTCCTAAATTTTTTTATATCTTGAGTTATTTATTATTTAATAATATTTGAGTGTTTATTATTATTCTAATGTATATTTTTGAGTTTTATCTTCATATTATAGATTTATTAACTAATATTTTATATATTTTTTAGTTTTAATAATTTTTTTTTTATTCATTTTGAGCAAAATAATTCCGGATACATTTAGTTTGTGATATATTTATCTGTAATATGTATATGGATATATGAATTTGTATTTTAGATATTTAAAATTTTGATTAAATTTTTAAAAAAAAAGTAAAAAAAATATGAAATTTCCGATTCGGATAGCAAAATTCACATTCCGATGAACACCCCTATCTATAAGTACGAGTCCTAAAAAATATCATATTGGATATTGTGGAGATTTAATTGTTATTTGATGATAATTAACTAGTCATATAGTCTTTTAATTATTATTAAAGATAAATTTATTTAAATTAATGTTATCATTTGATTATGTAGATATTTAAAAGGATAATTGTTATACAAATAAAAGAAGAATCATTATCCAGTCTTTATAGTTGATAAAAGATACAGATTTTAATTATGAGATAAGTATTTATTTAAATGGATAATTCCTAGGATAATAAAAATAGGATAATTTGTAACATCCCGGATTTGAGCCTGGTACGTGGATTTAATTTATTGGCTCATTTATTTTATTATTATTGCGTGTTCCAATTAAATTCAGTTTCGTGGATTTAACGTGTCAAAATTGAGTGATACGTGTCTCCGAGCTAATAATTAGCGGATTAATTATCTCCTTGAGATCGTGGATTTAATTGGGTCATTTTGATATTAATATTGGAAAAGTGAAATCGGGTTCAGATTTAATGGGTTCGGGACCGGATGAGAATAGAGACGTATATAGATATTGAGCTCCCCTTTTTACTTCCTCCCTTATCCATTCATAAGAAGAACCCTAAAGTGTGTGTGTGAATTGTGTGGAGTTCCAGCAGAATTGAAGCTGAGAAGTGAAGCCAGAAATTGAAGCAAAAGTGTAATACCTTGATCATCTTCATCATCTTTTGTGTTCTTGAAGCTTCAAAGGTAAGAGCTATGGGTTTTAATGGTTAAATTCTTGATGAATTCATGTGATATGTTGAGGAAATTGTTTCTGTAGTATATGGGGTGTTTACATATGAGTCTTGTGTATTTTCCTTGCTGAAAATCGGGTTTGGAGGGGTTGAAAACCCCTGGTTCGGTTATGGAGTTCGAAGGGCAAGATCCTGCTGTCTGACAAAAGCGCGACGCGCAAATGGGAAAAGCGCGGCGCGTAAATCAGTCTGCTAGAAAATCTTGGTTTAGTTTTATAAAAGAGTTGTGGGTCGTTAATTGGTCGGATTCCTTCGGGATATTATTGAATTGAATTATTTGGGATTTTGGGTCTCGATAGGAGTTCCGGAAAAGGGTTTCGGGGATCGATTGTCCGTTCGGGAATATGTTTCGGGATTAGTTTAATTGTGATAATTGTGTTGGATTGAGTTATGTTTGATTGAATTGCGTGGCTATCGAGTTTGTGATAACATGTGAGACCCGTGATGTGTTCAGGTGCTAGCCGATCACGTGCCGAGCTACATTGAGAGTTCGGGTTTCGATTGCTTTCGGGTATCGGTGAGTACTCGAGTTCTTTTCAAACGCACGTGCATTCTTTCGAGTCCTCTATGTGGTTGTGATATATATGTGTATGAGACTGTGATAGCGCGCAGGTATGAGCTTCTCTACCCTATACGTGCTATATGTGTTTGAATTGCAGGTGTCCGCGATATGTGATCGCGCAGGCTGACTGTCCCTAACCAGTCACGAGATATGAGGCTGTATATATACGGCAGTGATATGCCAGGTCGCTCCTGTGCCTATTGAGTAGCTAACCGCTGCTGTGTGCGGCCTGTTAGCTGGGGAACGTGGTCCCCTTTTTTAGCAGAGATATGTGCTATGCATCGAGTTGCATATGTGTGCTAAGATATATGTGTTGTGTATGCTATCTGTGTTTACCTGCAGAGTCTAACCCTCGCGTACTCACGAGCTGTCCAGCTTATGTTTTCGAGTCTTCCGTGTCTCAGGCAGCCATTTTGTGGGACCGCAGTCACAGCCGCAACAGCCGAAGTGATTCAGAGGTCTAGGGTGTTGATGATTGCTGATGCTAGACTTTAGAGTTGTTATCTGTATTCTGTACTTGATCAGCGATGTGTTAACTTTGTATTAAAGTTTTAAATTATCAGTATTTTCCGCTAATCCCGTGACATGTGCATTATGAGATGATTGCGTTATTGCCACCTGTGTATTGTATTGACGTGGCATTTGTGTGAGAATTGTGGGTGTTACAGCTTGGTATCAGAGCTTGTGGTTTCAGTATTGAGTATCGGTGGATGCTTGAGCTCTTACCGTGTTCAGATCCGTGGGATTCTTCCCTGAGACTGAGTTTAGCGGAATTAACTGACCTAGCTTATTGTATAACGCTGGGTGATCGATCTGTTATCTTACCTTTGTGAAATGTGCAGGTAGTTATGGCAGATCATGGCGAGGGTTCAGGGCCAGAGAGACCTGCGGGAGACGAGTATGTCCGCCGGTCAGAGATGTTATCAGTATTGACCGAGTTCTACAGAGAGAGGGATAGAGAGAGAGAGCAGCAGCTACAGAGAGGTGATCCGCCGCCAGTTACTAGTGTTGAGACAGTGGTTGGGGCATCTTCTTCTTCTGTGCGAGGTGGGTCCTTTAAGGACTTTATGGCAGGAGCCCCACCTCAGTTCCGAGGCGGTGGTGAGCCGGGTGCGGCTATGGCTTGGGAGAGAGAGATAGAGGCCGCATTTCGCGTTGCCCATGTCGATCCTCGTGATATGGTCGGCTATGCGGCTTATCAGCTAAAGGGAGGGGCTTCACAGTGGTGGAAGTCCATTGAGTCATCCATGACTACAGCTGCAGCGTATGCTATGACATGGGATCAGTTCCGTGCTATCTTCGAGTTACAGTATATTCCCCGGGATGAGCGCCGGGAAATGGAGCGTCGTTTTCTACATCTTCAGCAGGGCAGCATGTCAGTCCAGCAGTATGTAGACCGATTTAATGAGTATGCTCAGTTTGCGCCCCAGCACGTGGATACAGAGATTCGTAAGGCTGATGCCTTTATCGATGGGTTGAGATCTGATATTCGGGAGTTCGTTGGGCTTCACGACACCCCGACGTTTGCGAGAGCCTTGGAGTTGGCTCGTGTCAGAGAGAGAGAGATCGAGAGACAGAGGGGTCAGCCTCCATCTCAGAGACAGAGGACAGGGACGTCTGAGCAGTCCCAGAGTTACTATCGAGAGCCCCAGGATTTTCAGAGAGAGAGACAGCCTGAGCAGCAGCAGGTTCAGGGGCAAGGTTCGGGATTTCGCAGAGACAGAGACAGGGGCAGAGATCGTAGGTCCAGGAGGTCTGGGCAGTATCAGGTTTCGGGGACGGCCAGTCAGAGTCAGGGGCAGACTTCTGGATATAGTGCTCCCAGTCAGAGTCAGAGCAGCGTGGGACAGGGGTCCCAGCCATCCGGGAGTCGGGCAAATAGTTCAGCCGGGGAGAGAGACTGTCCGAGGTGTCGCCGTCGCCATTCTGGTCCTTGTACATCAGAGCAGCCCCGTTGCTACCGCTGTGGTCAGTATGGCCATACATCTTTTACTTGTACTTCGAGGGATTCCTTGTGCTTCCGCTGTGGGAGGCCAGGTCATATTGTGAGGGATTGTCCGGATGCGCCGCCAGCAGTGCAGGGAGCGAGCACCAGCGGTGCCAGAGCCGAGCCGTCATCTTCGAGCCGTCATGAGTCAGCACCCAGAGGCAGGGGTAGAGTATTCCAGGCTACGGCAGAGGAGGCCCGCGAGTCTACCGATGTGGTATCTGGTACGTACATTCTGAACGGGCTTAGTGCTCGTATTTTGTTTGATTCTGGAGCAGATCGCTCGTATGTGTCTGTTGTGTTCTGTGCATATTTTTCTGTGCCTCCTACTGTTTTATCTGTGCCGTTAGTCGTTGAGAGAGTAGACGGTAGTACTGCTTTAGTGAGTCGGGTATACAGAGATTGTGTCCTTGAGATAGATGCTCACCGGTTTTCGATCGATCTACTGCCGATAGAGATTAGCAGTTTCGACGTGATAGTGGGTATGGACTGGATGACAGCCAGGCAGGCCGATATTCTGTGCGCGAAGAAGATGATCCGGATACCCATTTCAGACAGTGAGACGGTGACAGTATATGGCGAGAGGCGCCGAGGCGAGATCGGTATTGTTTCGATGGCCCAAGCTCAAAGATATGTTGCGAAGGGGTGCGAGACCTTTCTGGCTTATGTTGTTGACGCCAGATTAGAGAAGAAGACCCTAACGGATATACCTGTAGTTCGAGAGTTCCCTGAGGTATTCCCAGAGGAGTTGCCTGGGTTACCGCCAGATCGTCAGGTCGAGTTCCGTATCGACCTTATCCCTGGAGCGGTGCCTATTGCGAAGACGCCTTATAGGCTGGCACCTACTGAGATGAGAGAAATGATGTCACAGCTTCAGGAGTTGCTTGATCGTGGATTCATCCGTCCGAGTTCGTCCCCGTGGGGAGCCCCAGTGCTGTTTGTGAAGAAGAAGGACGGTTCTATGCGGATGTGTATTGACTATCGAGAGTTGAATAAAGTGACGGTGAAGAACCGTTATCCGCTTCCACGTATTGACGATCTGTTTGATCAGCTACAGGGTTCGAGCTTCTTTTCGAAGATAGATCTGAGATCGGGTTATCATCAGCTGAGAGTTAGAGATGAGGATGTGCCGAAGACTGCGTTTCGGACGAGATACGGCCATTATGAGTTCCTAGTCATGCCTTCCGGACTGACTAACGCACCCGCGTCATTCATGGATCTGATGAACAGGGTGTGTAGATCTATGTTGGATCGGTTCGTGATAGTGTTCATCGACGACATCCTGATCTATTCGAGGAGTGCCGAGGACCACGAGCAGCACTTGCGAGAGGTTTTGACTGTCCTGCGAGAGGAGCGACTTTATGCGAAGTTCTCCAAGTGCGAGTTCTGGTTGCGCGAGGTCCAGTTTCTGGGACATGTTGTGAGCGCCGAGGGTATTTCAGTGGATCCGGCAAAGATAGAGGCCGTTATGAGTTGGGAGCCGCCGAAGACCGTGCCTGAGGTTCGTAGCTTTTTGGGTCTAGCCGGGTATTATCGCCGCTTCATTCAGGACTTTTCGAGGATTGCCAGGCCGTTGACGAGATTGACACGGCAGTCCGTTCCTTTTGTGTGGTCCGATGAGCAGGAGTCGGCTTTCAGAGAATTGAAATCCCGGTTATGTCAGGCACCAGTGTTAGCATTGCCCGAGGGTGCAGAGGATTTCGTGGTCTACTGTGATGCGTCAGGTACCGGGTTGGGATGTGTTCTGATGCAGCGAGGCAAGGTAATTGCGTATGCATCGCGACAGCTGAAGACCTACGAGGAAAATCATACCGTGCACGACCTTGAGTTGGACGCGATAGTGTTCGCGTTGAAGATATGGCGTCATTATCTGTACGGTTCGCGATTCGTGGTTTATACCGATCACAAGAGTCTTCAGTATCTGTTCAGTCAGAAAGAGTTGAATATGAGACAGCGGCGCAGCCTTGAGTTATTGAAAGATTATGACTGCGAGATTCAGTACCATCCTGGTAGGGCCAATGTGGTGGCCGATGCGTTGAGCCGTAAGGCGTGTGGCCAGACGGTAGTTTCCCGAGCAGCGAGGCTCGAGGTTACATCGACTCTTGTGGAGAGTCTGAGGCATGCTCAGTTAGAGGGTTTGCGGGCGGAGAATGTGAAAAGAGAGCGGCTTGCGGGACAGCTAGAGGCATTGAGCAGAGATAGCAGAGGTTTGTGGGCGTTTCGTGATCGTGTTTGGGTTCCAAGAGTCGGTAATCTGCGGCAGCTGATTTTAGATGAGTCGCACCGTTCGAGATTGTCTATCCACCCCGGGAGCACCAAAATGTACAGAGATTTGCGCGAGTTCTATTGGTGGCCAGGGATGAAGAGAGATGTGGGCCGATACGTCGAGGAGTGTATGACTTGTCTGCGAGTCAAGGCCGAGCATCAGAAGCCTCACGGGCATTTGCAGCCTCTAGAGATCCCTGAGTGGAAGTGGTATCATATTACGATGGACTTCATCGTTAGACTTCCGCGCACCGTTCGAGGCAATGATATGATCTGGGTGATAGTGGATCGCTTGACGAAGAGTGCTCACTTTCTAGCGGTTCGGGGTACCATCACTATGGATCAGTTAGCTCGGTTATATATCAGTGAGATAGTGTCGAGGCATGGCGTTCCGATGTCGATTACGTCTGATAGAGATACGCGGTTTACTTCGAGGTTCTGGCAGAGCTTTCAGCGCGAGTTGGGGACGAGAGTTCAGTTGAGTACAGCGTACAGACCTCAGACAGACGGGCAGACAGAGCGGACGAATCAGACTCTCGAGGATATGCTCCGAGCTTGTGCGATCGATTTCAGTGGTAGTTGGGACGTTCACTTGCCGTTAGTCGAGTTTGCGTACAACAACAGCTACCATTCCTCCATCAAGATGGCTCCATTCGAGGCACTGTATGGGCGTAAGTGCCTAACCCCTGTGTGTTGGGGCGAGGTCGGCGAGCGACCTATCAGTGGGCCTGAGTTATTGCAGGAAACGAGCGATAAAGTGGCAGTTATCTGCGAACATATGAGAGTGGCACAGAGCCGGCAGAAGAGTTATGTCGATCGTCGTCTGACTGAGCTTGAGTTCAGTATTGGAGACCGTGTGATGTTGAAAGTATCGCCGTGGAAAGGAGTTATTAGATTCAGACATCGAGGTAAGCTGAGTCCGCGATACATCGGTCCGTTTGAGATCATCGCCAGAGTCCGAGATCAGGCTTATAGATTGAGGTTGCCTCCCGAGCTGGCCGGAGTCCACGATACATTTCACGTGAGTCATCTGAGAAAGTGTCTAGCCAAAGATGATCAGTTTGTGCCGTTATCCGAGATCACCGTGGATAATCACCTGAGATATGTCGAGCAGCCTGAGGCGATTACCGATCGTAAAGTGAAGAGATTGCGGAATAAAGAGATCGCGCTAGTACTCGTTCAGTGGAGGCATCATAAGGGTACTAGTGCCACCTGGGAGCCCGAAGCCGAGATGAGGAGCCGATATCCACAGCTATTCCAGAATCCGAGCTAGATTCCGGGACGGAATCTTTTTAAGAGGAGAGGATTTGTAACATCCCGGATTTGAGCCTGGTACGTGGATTTAATTTATTGGCTCATTTATTTTATTATTATTGCGTGTTCCAATTAAATTCAGTTTCGTGGATTTAACGTGTCAAAATTGAGTGATACGTGTCTCCGAGCTAATAATTAGCGGATTAATTATCTCCTTGAGATCGTGGATTTAATTGGGTCAATTTGATATTAATATTGGAAAAGTGAAATCGGGTTCAGATTTAATGGGTTCGGGACCGGATGAGAATAGAGACGTATATAGATATTGAGCTCCCCATTTTATTTCCTTCCTTATCCATTCATAAGAAGAACCCTAAAGTGTGTGTGTGAATTGTGTGGAGTTCCAGCAGAATTGAAGCTGAGAAGTGAAGCCAGAAATTGAAGCAAAAGTGTAATACCTTGATCATCTTCATCATCTTTTGTGTTCTTGAAGCTTCAAAGGTAAGAGCTATGGGTTTTAATGGTTAAATTCTTGATGAATTCATGTGATATGTTGAGGAAATTGTTTCTGTAGTATATGGGGTGTTTACATATGAGTCTTGTGTATTTTCCTTGCTGAAAATCGGGTTTGGAGGGGTTGAAAACCCCTGGTTCGGCTATGGAGTTCGAAGGGCAAGATCCTGCTGTCTGACAAAAGCGCGGCGCGCAAATGGGAAAAGCGCGGCGCGTAAATCAGTCTGCTAGAAAATCTTGGTTTAGTTTTATAAAAGAGTTGTGGGTCGTTAATTGGTCGGATTCCTTCGGGATATTATTGAATTGAATTATTTGGGATTTTGGGTCTCGATAGGAGTTCCGGAAAAGGGTTTCGGGGATCGATTGTCCGTTCGGGAATATGTTTCGGGATTAGTTTAATTGTGATAATTGTGTTGGATTGAGTTATGTTTGATTGAATTGCGTGGCTATCGAGTTTGTGATAACATGTGAGACCCGTGATGTGTTCAGGTGCTAGCCGATCACGTGCCGAGCTACATTGAGAGTTCGGGTTTCGATTGCTTTCGGGTATCGGTGAGTACTCGAGTTCTTTTCAAACGCACGTGCATTCTTTCGAGTCCTCTATGTGGTTGTGATATATATGTGTATGAGACTGTGATAGCGCGCAGGTATGAGCTTCTCTACCCTATACGTGCTATATGTGTTTGAATTGCAGGTGTCCGCGATATGTGATCGCGCAGGCTGACTGTCCCTAACCAGTCACGAGATATGAGGCTGTATATATACGGCAGTGATATGCCAGGTCGCTCCTGTGCCTATTGAGTAGCTAACCGCTGCTGTGTGCGGCCTGTTAGCTGGGGAACGTGGTCCCCTTTTTTAGCAGAGATATGTGCTATGCATCGAGTTGCATATGTGTGCTAAGATATATGTGTTGTGTATGCTATCTGTGTTTACCTGCAGAGTCTAACCCTCGCGTACTCACGAGCTGTCCAGCTTATGTTTTCGAGTCTTCCGTGTCTCAGGCAGCCATTTTGTGGGACCGCAGTCACAGCCGCAACTGCCGAAGTGATTCAGAGGTCTAGGGTGTTGATGATTGCTGATGCTAGACTTTAGAGTTGTTATCTGTATTCTGTACTTGATCAGCGATGTGTTAACTTTGTATTAAAGTTTTAAATTATCAGTATTTTCCGCTAATCCCGTGACATGTGCATTATGAGATGATTGCGTTATTGCCACCTGTGTATTGTATTGACGTGGCATTTGTGTGAGAATTGTGGGTGTTACATAATTACATAATATTTACTAGATAATTTAAGAGTTAACTATCAAGTAAACTTCTTTACCTATCTATATATGAGGATTTCGACCAACCCTTGAGGAGTAACTCTCGGCTGAACCACACACACGCACACAAGTGTGTGTTTTGCCCCGCCTTTCGTGTATTTGATTGCATAACCTCACCGGTGGATATTAAAGCTTTCTGTCTGAATGTTCTTGTAATCAACTACAAAGGTACATAATTTAAAGCTTTTATGATTACTTATCTTAGGTTATATTTGATGATTGTGTTAATTTGATTAAAGTTTATGCTCTTTTATTAAGAAAAACCATACGAAATCCTAATAAACTGTATATATTTGACATGTTAAGTAATATTAGTTTTTTCACTTGATTAATGTTGAAAAAATCCTCCAATGTTTTCATATTTTCACGATTAAGTCCTTAATATTTTCATAAGTTGTGGTTTACCGGCTGTCCAAAAATATATACTATTGAATAAAACAAATATTGATGAACATAGTTTTAGACGTTAAGGACTTAAACAATTAGAATAAAAAAGTTAGGAACTTGATTGAAAAAACAGAAGAAGTTGATTGAATTTTTTCAATATTAACCGGATCTGTATATTTTGATATCTTTTTGTCATTTTATTATCAGTATTTGCATGTATAGTAAAAGGATTATTTTTTGTTCTGTATTTCATTGGATTTTATATTTGATTGTTTGCAGTTTTTAATAACTTTAGCTTAATGATTTGTATTACATGTATTGCTAACTTTAATTAACTTCATTTTTTTAAACATTGAATATACTACTGATAATTTTTTATTAAAAATATAATATCAAAACATAATATGATTTAAAATTTTATTTTTAATTACTTTTAAGTTTGTCAATTTTCTCATTATAGTTTTAAGTTTTACTTAATTATAACTTTTAACTTATTATTTATATATGTCAGACTTTATTTATTAATCTATTCATTAAAAAAGTATATTTCACCTCGTCGCAACACACAAACATTACTTTACTTGCATCAATGATAAAAAGGTCTCCTATTAATCTAACAATTATAATACATTACTTATTTATTTATTCTATTTATTGAAAAAAAATCATCTTCTAGTTTTAATGGCATTTATAATATAATTATCAGTTCACCAAAACTTATAAATTATTTTTATAAACTAATCATCCCAAACATCATCCGTTGTTGTAAAAAATACATCATTGTTTATATTTTAATTAATTTATGTTACAGAATTTGAAAATTATTTATTTATGTAACTAATTAATGTTGTATTTGGCTCATAAAAATTTGAAGAATTAGATTTTACTTTTAATATATTATTTAAATTCCATTAAAATGCATGGTTGAAAAAAATTCGTCATCTATCGACGTTTGTAAAATAATGTAGATTACAATATTTTTTAACACACACCATTAGATTACAATATCTCCAAGTTTCATAAAATAAAATGTACCCTAATACTTTTAGATCCCACTGCAAAATACAGGTACATTATATTCGTTATTCCCCATTTCCATATTCATTCATATATATGTATGTCGATGGTTTTGAGTTTTGTATATTATGGATGAGTTTGGATGCTCTTTTACGTGTATGTCATTTGGTTAAAGGATTTGTCAATAATAAACTTGTCACATGCATCAAAAAATGCTTGAAGATAAGAATATTATAGCAATAACACGGTTTTTGTAAACATATAAACACATTATAATTAAGTAATTATATAGTTAGAAAAACTGGACACGTACAATGTTTGTGTTTATGTTTGTGTCTAACTTGCTCAGTACTACTTCTTATTGATCTGCCATATAATATGTCGGATATATACTCGATATGCCCATTTTGCTAATTATGTCTTGTGGAATTGATATTTTTGTACATCTTTGGTTTCACAAGTAACGCTTAACACTCTGTTTTTTAATTTTAGAAGAAAGGAAAATATAGAAAAAGGAGACGAATGAAAGAAACAAAGAGGGGAAAACAAAAAAGAAAGTAAAAAATAGATTTTTAAAGAAACACAAATTTTTTATTACTTTGTTTCTTTTCTTTTATTTTCACTTTTGGAGAGAAAGTTTTTCATCATTTTTTTTTCCTTCTAATTGTTTCCCTTTCCTTCTTTTAAAAGTTTAAAGAACACAACAATTTTTTTTTAGTTTTTTTTTCCATTTTCTCTTCTTTTCCTTAACTTAATCTTGTTAAGTTGTGTTAAAGAACACAGTCTAAACGATTAATACACACAAAAACTTAACTTAATCTTGTTAAGTTGTGTTAAAGAACAAAGTGTAAACGATTAATACACACAAAAATAGCTTACAGATTCTAATACACTGAAAAATCTATCAATAAACAAATGATATAAATAATAACATACTTTTATATCACACACTTAAAAGTGCAAGAGAGATAGTGTTTAAATAATTTTATTAATTAAACTATATAATAGCAACATTAAAGTTAGAAAAACTGCATGTTGTTTTGAAATATATCATATTTTAAATAGTTTTAACAATTCACTCATCACATATCACATTCAGTTCATTCTCAATGGATTAAAGAAACAACATAAATTTAGTGGCGGATCCAGAAAATTTTTTCATTGGGGGCATGAGGTTTTATAAGGTATTCGTTGTGTTAATTTTCCGAAACAACGTATGCTAAAATTCATTAAATTTACGCACTTTCGTCGGGGGCTTTTCCCCCGCTTCATTCCATGTAGATCCGCCCATAAACATAAAGATAACCTTTGCCAATTTAACCAATCAAGTTTTTAGTGAACTAATGGAGTACAAAGGATCTCATTTCCGTTAAGCCTCTAGCATAATAAAATGTCTACAATTTTGTAAATGGGTAAAATTTATTGACCATTCATAATGCACAAATACAATTATATTGATAAAATATAAATTGTCCTTGTTAACATAAAAAAAAAGCAGCAAACTCACATTAAATTAAACACTCCAAAAATCCAAATTATATATAAATAAATTACATCATTTGCACCATCTTTTTAAACAAAAATGAGTGAGAGAGAGAGAGGGAGGAAGGAAGGGAAGAGAAGGGTTGATACCTAATCGAAAAACAGACGTAGTTATGAAAGAATCAACAGTGTAGATCAATACCTGGTTACAATTGAAATAAAAACCTTGTTTGATAGATACATTGAGAAATCAATAGTGCAGATTGATAGGAGTGAGAGAGTGCAAATCCGAGATATAGAAAAAAAGAGTTGATTGCAGATCGAAATATAGAAAGACAGATAGAGATGATGACTACAGGCAGATCGATGATCGAGAGAGAGATGTGGATGTACCTGGATGATAATGGAGGGGATGCGAAGTTGGAAACAACTTATTCTTTACCTAGTGTTAAAATGGTACGTGGATAAACGTGTTTGTAAGTGTTGATATGGTAGATTTTTTAGAATTTGCATATAAAATCTTAGGTTTGATTTGCTTGATTTAGAATATTAGATTTCAAAAATCTCATATTAATTTGTTATTTGAAATCTGTGCTACCTGTTGCATTTCAATCCTATATTTCTTTTATCTATTTAAATTATAATTGTATGCATTCATTAGCTAAAAAAACATACTCCCCACGCACCAAATATAGGGGCGTATATAGATTTTTTTTTTGCCGGTGTGACTTTGTCAAATATAAAAATAATAGGTGTCAATTACGTATATTACGTGAATTTTACGAGACTTTTCTGATATTACATATCATCTACATTATAAGCAGATTTGACGAGTGCAACAAGGTTTCCGGGTCGGATCGGAGCAAAGTAGCATGATCCTCGAATCATCGCCCGAGACCGGAGACCCTGAGTTTACCCCCAAATTCTTTGACCTGGTTTTCAATCAATACGCAAATCAAATGCGTCTTATTTTGTGTTGACTGTCTCTCTCTCTCTCTCTAAACAATCCAAACCCTATTTTGTGTTGATCCGTGCTGCATCTGCAGAGGTAACTGATTACTTGTTTTCTCCCATCTGATTCTCTTTGATTATTCTGTGATCTATGATACTCAATTTTAATACCCTGTGTAGTCTTGACGATCTATGGTGTGTATTAGTCAACTTTTCATTGAATTCGTGAACGTATTAGATTCAATTTACTCAAGGGCTTATTTAGTTTTTAATCACTCTTACCAATGAATTGCGATTTTCCTTATGATTAGGCATCAATATTTTGCTGCTTCTTAATTATCTAGTAGATTCCAAAGTAAAACAACGATTTAGGCTATGGAGTAGTTCGTGTATCATTTGGTTATTTCATATACTTCATCAGAAAACAATGACTTTGTTACACTAACAATGAAAAGTGGAATTTTGATGTTTGAGAACCAGATGATTAGAGTTTAAATGAAAGAGAAATTCATTAGTCATTGCTATACATAATGGCTTTTTATGGTCATCCTGTGTTGTCCATTGCATAATCTTCTAGATGAAATACAAAACACATGGAATGGAGGAAGAAACCTCTGATGCCCTAGAAACTAATCAGAGACAAGCATCAGATAATTATGATGTCCACACTTGTTTTGATGCGATGTTAGATTATGGTGAAGAACTCTGATCAAACAATTAGAACTTCTAAGAGAAATAATGAAATAATTAAGTAAAGATGACCCCAGTGATTACATGGAAAAACCTTTATGTGAGGGAAAAACTTCAAGCCAAGACAAACAAATAATTTTACCATGAAATCAAAAGTGTACTACTGTACAACAGTACAAGTCCAAGTCATCATCCTTAGTGAAGATGAATGGGGATTCTAAAGCCTACACATAAAAAAACACCAACTTCAAGGAAATTGAAGTGTTTCATTTTCTTTGAATTGCTCCATCTTTCTGGTGCACATATAAAAGATGTCAAAAGGAAGTTGGAAGGTTTTTTTATTCCTAGCGAAGAAATGGTGTGCAATTACTACTCAAGTCCTCCTAGGATATATTGTTAAGTAACCCTTTGTCATATAGGCCGTTAGCCCAGCAAACACCACCTTGAGAAAAATCCGACGCCGAGCACCATTGCTGTAAACCCTAACGTGCAATCAAGAGTGAATGCCTACCAAGTCAAGATAGTGTTCGAAATTTGCAACAGGTAGAATCCTTGTAAGTATACCTACGGAAATCTCCGATGTGATAACTAGGGGTGTTCATGGGTAGTTTTGGTTTGATGCTAACTTGCACAGTTGCACGTAAGCGGTTAAGTAAAAAATTTAACCACTTAGTTAGGTATAACCAGATAATCGGTTTTGGGTTTGGTATTAACCAATTGTCTAATTAATAACTGCGTTTTCAAATGAGTAGATTCCATTAATTAATTTTTCATCAACATTGAAAGATTGAGAAATTTTGGAAGAAAATTATAAATCAATGGTAGATATTTCTAAAATTTCTTTAACGTTTTAAAATAAATTTAACAAAAGGACCAACTATATCCAAGTTGCATCTTTTTTTTTTCCTCTGAACGATTCACTGATTTGATCACATGATGTGGGCTAATGTTTTGAGGCTTTTTTCAAGTGGGCTAATAAATTGATGTGGGCTAAGATTTCATGCAGGCTTAAAAACTAGAAATATAAAACTAATATTTTAAACTTTTGGTTAACTAGGTGCATGGTCTGGTAATATATGTATATATTGGGGTTTTTTTTTGGGGGGGGAGAGGGGGGGGGGGGGGATAGGAGTCCAGTTAAGGGTAAACATGTAATAATCAATGGCTTAATGGGGACAACAACTTTTTTCTAATTTTCTATATCAAGGTGGGAGGGTGTTTGAATTTACATTTTCAGGGTGATTATTACCTTTGCGTGTTTTGGAAGCACTAAAAAATAATGAATTGTTTGGAAACCATAAATAATTTTGTGTGGTAAGGTTTGTCTTTTTGTTCCGAGACACATTCTCGTAGAAGCTTGGATTTGGAGCTTTTCCATGCAGCACTTTTGAAAACACACTCTGGCAAAATGCAAATCCAAACACTTGTAAGTCACAAATAAACAGCCACATATAGGTTACTGGATTAAGTCCCTGTAAAGTACATTGAGTTAGAAGTACATAGGTGTCAATATCATTCAATCTGAATTGTCATAAAAGGTAGTTTGTGTCCATCTTCTTTTTTTCTCTTTTTCAAAGTTTCTTTCCAGTTTTGAATTCTCATCCTCTTTTGCTAAAAAGAAAGACTAAAAATTTCTCCTACATATCCCCATTCTCATATCTCTGTGAACTTGTGGTCAATAAATTGATGATATGGGCAACACTACATGGGATGTGCATTCTGTAAAGCACCCAAGCTGTGGAGTTGATTAGAGGTAGAAGCATTCTGCTTCCCAGAGTAGTAGAGTGCGAAACAAATCCTCATTATACATGAAATTTGTAGTCTCTCATACTACTCCCTTAGTTTTACAGATTAGCAAAAGATATCTCGACCACAGTTTCTGTTCCCTTCTTTTTCACCTGTGAATTGCATGAACTGCATTTGATAGGATTTTTTTTCTTGTGAGTAATGAAATGTAGTTCTCAAGATTCTCTCAATAATCATAATTGTCTGAATTTAAGAAGAAACTTGCTAGTGTCCTTTTCTTGTTGGGTGGATGACTGGGTGTATAACTTTTTGATGCATTCAACAAAATCTGATCATTGGGAAGATCTATTTTGTTCTTAACCTTTTCACTTCCCTGTCATTTTATTGTTTTGGGTTGTGTCACAACTGTTGCTTCTGTCCGTCTATTCACTTGAACTTGCTTTAGAGCCTGATATGGCAATATATGATAAGAATGTTGAAACTCTGACGTTTTAATATGCATATATAATTATATTTCTGATGTTGATCTTGAATACCTGATACATATATTATATTCATTGGACTAGGAATAACTTTATACAACTTTGGCTGTTCTCCATTGTTTATATGTTAAAAGTAACTGTTTAAAGGACTGCCAGGGATACGTGGTCAACCATTGCACGTGATATTAAGCATGACGAGTAATTTTGATGAATCAACAATAAGGACACCAGAAAGTTCTTCATCACGGAACACTGGTACCAATGATGCTGGGGATTTTGAATGCAATATCTGCTTTGAACTAGCTGAAGACCCTATCGTCACTCTTTGTGGCCATCTCTTCTGCTGGCCCTGCCTTTACAAATGGCTCCACATTCATTCACGTTCCCAAGAATGTCCGGTTTGTAAGGCCCTTGTCGAAGAGGAGAAATTGGTTCCTCTATATGGTAGAGGGAAGGCACAGACTGATCCAAGGTTGAAACCAGTGCCTGACCTTGAAATCCCACATAGGCCAGCAGGACAAAGGCCTCCAACAGCCCCTGCTCCTGACAGTAACAACTTTCCGAATTTTGGGTTTGGAGGATTTGTGCCGATGGCATCTGCAAGGTTTGGTAACTTTGCAATGTCTGCTGGTATCGGTGGCTTGTTTCCATCTTTGCTTGATATGAATGTTCATGGATTCCAAAATCCCTTGCAGTATGGTGGTCCAAGACATGCTTATGGACGTAGATTCTCCACTGGGTTCCATGGGGGACACCATGTTCATGAGATATTCCATTCAAGGCGAGGACATCAAGAGAATAACCTTCTGAAGACGTTTCTTTTAATGTTTGGTATTTTTGTCGTTCTTGCAATGATCTTGTAAATCGATCATACGATGAAATTAGACTATTAGTTCTTGATGATAGTGTGTTCATATTTTCATATAATGCTTTGTAATCGTACTCTAATGGTGATACGTCTGTTAATGGTCATGTTCTTTTCATTTATGAAATGTGGAGTTGAAATTTAGCTTCGTATTAGTTGCAGCTATAGTTTCTGTGTAACGCTTGGTAAGGTTGTTTATATGCTTCAGGTTTAGTCACAGGTAAAATGATTTCGTAATAATTCTGTTTAGGGGCAAACAAACCACTAAGAGGTTCATTATTTAAATAACCACTTTACAGTTTACATTTCTAGCAGTCTAACATTTGTGATTTGTGAACAACAAAAACGTATTACTACTGACATATGTTTCTCTGTATATTTTCTTCCTTTAATCCCTATACAATGTATATATGCTTAAGAACAATTGTGTAATGCCACTGTGCAAGTAGGGTTGACACATAGTTTTCATGTGATATTATCTCTGCACTTTTAATTCTTTGCATTGTTAACTAGCAAGGAAATCTTCCTGTAAGTCGAATATGGTCAAGAGTGCTTCTGAGGCCGTATTTGAGTACAGACTTGTTGCCTTCTCTGAACCCATCTCCGTACGCTGCAGAGGTATCTGACTCTATCTGGTGTTTGAAAAACTCACCAAGTTGCTTCTCAAAATCAGACCTTTTCCCTTTCTTTGATGATGCAGAGGATGATGATAATGATGAAGTCGAAGCAATGTTTGAACTACCAGAACCAGCCATGATTTCAGAATCCAACCACATGTGAGCTAGCACTTGACAGATACCTTCTTCGACATCAGGTGGAAGGTTAGAGTATCCTGTTTTTTTTTCATTTGAACCTCAATGAGAACAACACCTAACAGAAGGACTTCTTTGCAGCCATAAAACTGGTTAACCATAACGAGAGGTAGAGAACCGAACAAAAAAGAGAGAAAAGTATGTATCAACCTTTAAGCCGGAGCCATGCATGCATCATTTCATGAGCCAAGATGGAGCCAGTCAATAACCTGAATTCATGAAAGTTTTAGTTATTACTCGTAGAATAAGAAACCATCAGTTTACAGACTTTACGACCAAAGAATTACCTTGGTAGACTATACAAGATGAGAATGGCTGTCACTTCACATCGTCGAACTAGCTTATAAGGCTCTGTAAACATGTCCACTATACGCCCTGCCCCAACCTTTGGCCGCCTTATGATCTGATATTTTCAGTAAAATACAAAGAAATTTCTTAAAGAAAAAAACGAAATTTCACTGTTTAAGGTAACCAACAAGTTGTGGCATTATATTCATACAGTGCTGATGGTTTGTTCTTCTGATAGGCAAAGTCCTCTAGTTTCAGGCATGTGATGATGACCCTGCCATCAATTAAGGATACAGAATTTAATTAATTATATAAATGTAAGAAAATGACTGTAGTTTCAGCCTTCAGGAGCTCACTCACATTCTTTTCTCCTTCCATTGCCTCATTTAGAGCTTGTCTCTCAACCAACAATAACGGAACTTGTTGCTCGATTTTCATGTTTAATCCTTCATAAAAATCTTGAATTTCCATGTACAGGGGTTGGCATTCATGAGTATCCATTATTGCAGAGTCGAGGCACTCCAAGCATAGCTTCCGACCATCATCTAGCAATAAATATTTTGTGTCTCTTGCCTCCATTCGTTCACAGCTGCAACATCGAGGGGTCCCATCATGCTCGTGTGAAGGGCAATATTTCTGTCGCCAGAAAGGATGCGCCCTGTACTCGATCAAACCACCTGCATTCATTGGAATCTGCACAAATCATCGAAAATGGTTAGTTTAATTAATTCCTTTGTTACGTTTTGAGGTACAAAGTTTGAAAGTTTAACTCAAAACTTACAAAGTTCTTGCAGACATCACATTTAGGGTGATGGTGTTCCTTATAACATGATTTGTGGAACTGACGGTTTTCAGACATGGAGAACTACAAATACGAAGAGCAAAATGTTCAGACCCAATATGTATTCTGATTCCGCGATGAAAATCTTGTTTATAAAATCTAGCTCGAACATCAGAAGGAAGCAGAAGAATGGAGTAGAGTTCAACCTCATAATCAGATATCGGTAAATTGCAGGCATGACAACGAAAACATTCTGGATGCCAAAGTCCTCCCATGCAATTCAGAAATCTCCCATGGCCGATTTCCGCATTGCAACCAACACATAGCCTGCTTTAAACAATCATGAAAATCTTGTTTATATCATGTATTTGTTTTGCGTTTTAACTTATGAATCATGAAATAAATTTTTTATATCTATTTAGTACCTGTATCCACCGGCATAGAAGTAAGGCACAGGTGGAAATACGTTTTCGTAATGGTTTTGTGGCGGTGAGTCCACATTCCAATTTTCTTGAAGCAGTTCATCTTCCTCGCTATGAGAGACATGATCTAATAGAATCAATACACAGAAAATAAAATTACAATCGCTAAATACATCATTCTTTCTTGAATGATTGAAAGCTGGTATATGAAACTACTCACCGATTACTTTTTTTCCTTTATCATCGTCGTCTTCTTCAGAAGAGGAATTTAATTCTGTATCTTCTTGTGGAGGTGAAGCTGTGTGTTTTCGATCATCTTCTTCTTCAGACGAAACTGAACATTCTTCATCTTCATCTTCTTCATCGTCTTCCTCTTCTTCTTCAACAACAGAAATGGTACTTCTTATGTCTTCTTCTAAAAGTGAAAGTGCAATGGCTCGATCAATTTCTTCACTATCAAAGTCTGAAATCGTGTCCTGCATCCATATAACACCGAATAAACATTGAAAAAAATGCGAAGAACATTTAAAGATCGAAAAAGAGGAATTCAAGCAACATTTTGGTTTACCACTGCAGCTGGAGGACACTCCCAGTCATCTTCGTATCTTCGATGACGTTTTCCTGAGATTTTATTGCTCGAGCTAAACCCTCTAAATATTTTCTGTAGCCAACCCATAACAAAAACTTGATTGCACTTTCAAGTACTACATACGAAGAACATGGAGTATAAATAAGTTTGAAATTATATGATGATGATGATATATAAACAAACATCTAGTAAACCCTTTTCCAAAATAAAGTCAAAGCAAAACATCTTCAAGATTGCTTAAAGATGGGAACTTTATCATCAAATCAAAGCAAAGAAAAGACCCAATTGAGAAGAGAATGAATAGTATTTGATTACCCAATTTTGATCAGAATGCAAATTATATTTCTTGCTGATAAACTAGGGAAGAAAGAAGTTTCCAAAGTTGTTAAACAATTGCATGGGACACCTCAATCACAGCAATGCCAAAATTGAAAAATGATTAGAAGAGGGCAATTTCTATGATTAAAAACCCATATTTGATTTCTTTCATTTTCCACCAACGGAATCTCTATTAATGTAAACAAAAGGCCTAATTCAACCAATGCATCATCAAAATAAAAAATCGAATAAAATAAGCATCTTCCAGATAGACTTTGTCGGTTTCTATCATCAAATTCATAATCAAAAGAATGAATTCAAAGCCTCACCTTTAACAAGTCATCAAATTTGCAGAAAACCATGGAGTCAGATGATTATGAAAAGAAGCCACTTCAATTACACCCAAAGAAATCAAAACCACCAAGATTACAATCAAGATTTGTGAGTTCCCACATTCCATTTATACAACCCAACAACACCTGCGGAAAACAACAGTAAAAAGAAAAAAAGAAAAGAAAAAAAATCCTTGAAGAATTTGCAAGTGAAGGAAGATTCCAGTGGAAAGAAAGAAAAAAAACAAAAAAATCAGAGTGGAAGAAAAGACAATGATTGGAGCAACTTAAAACCTACGCCAAGCAAAAGGGAAAGATGGGCAGAGAGACACAGTAAAAATAAAAAATAAAATTCAAAAATTTAATCATGAAAAGAGATCATCATCATATGATATGATATGTTGCAAACATGTAGAAACTATATAGTATTAGCATATACCCATACCTTACAAGTGTATATATGTAATCAAAATGGGCAAATGGGTGTTGAAATTCACCACTTTTTATCATCTGGGTGTGGGACCTTTTTGCCCCAATTTTCCTATAATTATACATGTCAATTTTGCAAAATTGAAAATTGCCTACTCTTTTTCATCTATTGATGATGACAGAAGGTAGAAGATAACCAGGAATTTATATATAAATTTATTATATAATAAAGAGATTGTCTATTTGTCTTTGTAGTGTTTTGTGGCCAATTTAAGCTTTTTAAAAGATTTATATATTATATAATTATTATTTTTTCGTAAAAGAAATAAGAAGAAAAAAAGAATGAGCTTTTTGTTGGTGGGTTAGTGGGTCGGTGGGTATGATCCCCTTTAGATGGGAGAGGCTACTGAAAAAGTCACTTGCACGCTTGCATCTCACCTTTTGTAGCACTAATATTTTGTGAAAGAATCTTTGGGGTGTTTCTTTGTCTACTACGTTTAATTTGTAAAATCATAAAAATGTAAATAAATAACACCCAATATTTAGTAAATTAAAATAATTTAATCTTATGTATCCATTTCTTGAATTCTATTTTTATATCCCTAAAATTCAAAATATAATTTTTAGAAGAACAGAGGATCTTGGTTGCCTCAATTTGGGTGATTTTGATTATTTCAGTCAAGCAGAAACCTATGAGAATGATGGAAGGCTGCACTATAATAAAGCAAAAAAAAAAAAAAAAAAAAAAAAAATCATATATTACATTATTACATGACTTTTAGCTTTATAAACTCCTAATATTTGGTTAGAGTAGTATCATGTTCTCTTGTCACCAACAAGTGTCACTATCCTTAGATGTTAAGTAAACATACAATCATAATATATAGTATTTCATATATAGATATAACTATTTGTAGTTATGTATGTACATATCAAAGTATCAAATACTAAATATACATGTTTGAACTTGGATATCCATGTGTACGCCAAAATATGTTTAATGTTTTAGATATAATATTATTTCATAGCTTAACAGTGTAAGACCATTTGTGTTGTGTTTAGTTGAGGAATACCACAATTGCATCTAGTTCTACGATCTTTTTAATATCTTGATATATTCGATAATAGTTTGCCCATATGCAAAACTGAATACATTATATCAAAACAACTCCTGCACACGCATTCTTAACAACTTATGTTGTGTAACATTAAGAATGCATATAATGCAAACATACAAGTAAATGCACATATAGCACAATATATATACCGCAAAGTCCTGATTTTATAAAAACACACATGATGTTTGCAACATATGAATAAAAATGTTCACTTACTTGAATGTACAAAATCATGTCTTTTAAAGCCAATATCGAACTCTCATGTTTTGACATCAGTAGTGGCGGACCCATTGAGATCACCAACTATAATTTTTGGTCATCTTATAGGTTTGATAATTTGAATAGTGGGCCGAGCTAACAAATGAGAATACTTAATTTAAAACAGTAAAATAATTCTAAAATGTCAAATAAACTAGAAGATTATGAATAAAAGTGTTATAATTAAAAAAGTTAGATACGTTACCAAGTTATATCTTACAGTTTCTTTTATAGTGATATTTCATATTTTGAAAACTATCAATTGCATACAACTTACTCTCAATTGCATGAGTCTGACTTAATTAATATCATCTTAGAAAAATATTTTTCAACTTTGGCGGTCACCTTTAATATTAGATTCAAAGTCTTAAATTTTCTTTAGGCTAGTGGGTATTAATTTATAGAAAGTTAGAAACAAGCTCAAAGAGTTAGGTTTAATATTTATTGGATTAGGTATTTGGTTGGTAAAAGATCGATGTTACCATTTCTATGTCCTAACACATATCATATCATACATCACTCTTCCTACATATACTTTACAACCCCCCCAACCCCCCCCCCACACACACATTCACACACCACGACACACACCCACACCTTATCTCTCGCACCTTACATTGTTTACCATATTATCCTACTTGATCCCTCATTCCGATTACCACTTATTGTTATATTCTTCCTCCTCTTCTTCTTATTTACCATTTTTTCATACCTTTGATCCCTCAAGTTTGTAGTTTATTTTAGTTTTGGTCACTCAAGTAGTCCATCATCATCGTCGTCGTCATCATAACTTTTTATTTATTAATTTATTCTAGTTCTTATATTTTAATATATTTTTCAATTAAAACTACAAACTTATTTATTGTTATTATTATAAACAATTGTATCATGTTGAAAAATTAAATAACATACTTATTTTATTTATTTAAGGGTTAATTGACAAAAGGTAACAAACTTTACATTTTTTATTTTTAAGTTAACCAAATTTATTTACAATTAAAAAAGGATCAGATTTTTCTTTTTTGTCATTTAAATGGTTAAAGATATATAAATTTGGTTATCTCAAATGATTAAGAGATTTTTATCTTTTTTTTTTCTATTATAAATAAATTTTGTTATATTAAATGATAATAAATGAAAGTTTAAATATTAATTAAACTGCAAACAAACTTTGTTATCTTAAACGATAAAAAAGATAAAGTTGGTTATCTTTTTTGATAATTAACCCTTTATTTAATATAATATAAGATTAATTATGTTTTTTTCTAAAGCCAAATTTTATTCAACACCTACTATGAATGCTATAAGTCGAAGCCAACATCAAAAAACATCGAAAACAAACTTACATAGGACTTACTAGGAAAGAAAACCATGCCAAACTTGCATATTATATATCACATGAACCAAAAAATTTGACCCATTTTGATTTTTAACAATTTTTTCAAGTTTTTCCAAACGTAAAATATACAAATCATTCTATTTTTTGTTTTTTTAACGAAAAAATACATCAATTTTATTTTTTAACTTTTTCGAAGCTTTGAACCGTTAATTTTTAATAATTTTTTCAAACGAAAAAAGCTACGAACCATTCTGTTTTCCAAATGCAAAAAACTATGAACCATTTCATTTTTTAGTTTTTTCGAACAAAAAAACAAAAAATTAACTAGAATTTTACTTTTTCCGAACCAAAAACTACAAATTATTCTATTTCTTTTAGACTTTCCAAACAAAAAAACTATGAATCATTTTTTTTTTTTTGGTTTTTTCGAACCAAACCAAACCATTCTATTTTATTAGTTCTTTTGAAAGAAAAAATACAAACCATTTCGTTTTCAAGTTTTTCTAAATGTAAAAAGCACGAACTATTCCATTTCTTTAGTTTTTTTTGAACAAAAAATTGAAACCATTTCATTTTGAAGTTTTTCATAACAAAAAACTTCACAACATTAACTTTTATTAGTTTCCTCAAACAAAAATTTTAAGTTTTTCCATTTTCCTAACATAAAAAACTTAATTTGAACCATTTCGGCTTTTTTAGTTTTCCCAAACGAAAAAACTACGAACAATTCTGTTTTTATGTTTTACATACAAACAATTCCGGTTTTTCTTTTTGGTTCTTTCAAACAAAAAATCTATAAATCATTTTGATTTTGAAATAACTTGAAAACAAAATGTTTCGTAGTTTTTTCATTCGGAAAAAATAGTAATAGAGAGTGGGTTGGTTTATGTTAACTAAAAAACTGAAATGATTCATAGTTTTTTGTTCGGAAAAACTAAAAATCGGAATAGTTAGTTTTCGCTCGGAAAAATTAAAAGACCGAATGATTTAAGTTTTTTCGTTTGGGAAAACTAAATGTCAGGTTAAGTCAATTTTTTTGGTTCCAAAAACTAAAAAACAAAATGGTTCATAGCTTTTTATGTTTGGAAAACCGAAAAACTTAAAAACGAAATAATTCATAACTTTTTCATTCGAAAAAACTAATAACAGTTACAAAGTTCTCAATATTTGAATAGCACCAGTTGCAAAATAAAAAACACCAGTTATATAATGGAATTTTAAAAAATCAATATATAAAATGATTATTGGTAAGGTTACCTGTTGTCGTTCTATCCTCTCCGAACACATAGGTACGTCCCTGGACATCACCGAACGGTGGCCATATGGAGCCAAACGATTGTGGCCAAAAGGTAGACGCACACGACAAGCATGGTATTAGATAGTCTTGTAAGATACTTTTTTTTGCCCAAATGATCATTTTCGATGTTATGTGACCATTTTCAACTGTAACTAGGTGTTTCAAGTTTGAATGACCGTTTTCATGACGTTTAGTCCCCCTTTTCGTTCACTTTTGAATTTTATAACTATAAATCTTAGTATAAATCGATTCTTAACATTGGAGAGATATCTCAAACATATAAACATGATTTAAATATCAATCGAGTCATAAATCCATAATTCATGGAAATACAAGCATAGATTAAATATTATACCTTAAGAAGATGCACTAAGCTTTTAACCACGTTTTCAAACTTTCCCTTAACTTGATCTTGCTATTCCTCCCGTGACAAGTGGAATATGTTTGCGTTGTGGAATATATTATATTTGTGGTTATTGTACACTATGAAAAGGTAAAATTTATTGTTATTTTAGTGTAATTTTCTTGACCAAGTTAATTGACTTTGGTTGGGACAAGAACGAGTTTAGGAGTTGCAGAGTGCACATTCATATTTATGTGAGCACGTACACATAGATACGCATGTATGTATGTATGTATTTATGCATTGTCGAAATTGTGGGTACAATCCGTCTTGCAAGAGGGGTCTATGTTAACTAAGATTTCATCAGTTAAATGGAAACCATTTGCAACCATTAGAGAACTGCTTCTCATCTTGAATTAAGGTGAGTGGATTTACACCAATATAAACCATAAATTTCATACACTATAATAGAGATATGTTCCTTTTTCTTATTTTTATATAGGAAATGTAGTTCACTTTCCCGTTCTATCCTATTTAATCATTGATATTCGAAGTTGCTCTCTTTGCTTTGTTCTAGTTCATGATCGAAGGAGTCACACATACGCTTGAGTATATGTTCCTTGACGCTGAGGTCATTCATAAAGCGCGAGGGATTCCGTAACATTTCTAATTGGCTTGTATTTCATGATCTAAAGGAGTTACACATACACATTGTATTTCGTGACATTTCTAATTGTTGGCATGTTGGATCATATACATAATGAGTTGGTTTTGATCAATCCTAACGGGATGATCATGAATTACGATATTCAATAGAATCGTAAATAATATTAACGGACTTTATAATAACGGGCTTTTATAATAGATGTCATTTAGTTCTTTGGGTTGAGGCCCATTGTTCCCTTTGTATTATTTATATGTTTGTTGATTAATGAGAAAAGGTCAAGAGAGTTTATACCAATTATCATGGTATCAGAGCAATAAACCTAACCCTAATCCCTACCCTCTCTTTCTCCTAACCCTAACCCTAAAACGGCCGCCGCCCTGCGCCGCCGCCCACCTCCGGCCGCCGGCCACCTTGCGCCGCCACTATTTCTTCTTCTTCCTTCTTCTCCCTTGCGGCCGCCATCTGCCGCCTAAAAAAATCCATCGCCGCCGTTGCAAATCCACCCACCGCCGCTGCCTATATCAAACCATCGTCGCCGCCTGCAAAACCCTAGACGACGGCCGCCTGAAAAACCCTAGACGACGCGCCGCCTGAAAACCCTAGACGACGGCCGCCTCTAAACCCTAGGCGCCGCCGCCGCCGCACCGCCTGAATCTTCTTCCTGCTCAACCGTCAACCATCATCCTCCTCTCTCTGAAAACCCTAGCCGCCCCCCTTCCTTTTTCATTACTGTTGCGGCGCCAACTACCGCCAACTGCCGCCGCCGCCTATTTAACCCTAGCCGACCCTCCTCTCTCTGAAAACCCTAGCCGCCCCCCCTTTCTTTTTTTTCCTTACTGTTCCGGCGCCATCAGCCGCCATCTGCCGCCGCCGCCTATTTAAAATGTCAAAAACAAATTCTCCCACCTCCGCGTTCAATGCCGACAAAGCATTTGGCGTTACCAACATCAAAACTCACGTTCCCCTAGTCTTGGATCTTGACCAACTTAATTATGATGCTTGGTGTGAACTATTTACCTCTCATTGTGATAGTTTTGGGGTTCTAGGTTTTCTGGATGGCACTATAACTAGCAACCCCGAAACTCTTGCTGAATGGAAACGCTTGGATTCCCTGGTAAAAGTCTGGATTTATGGCTCGATCTCCACCTCTCTACTGCAAACGGTGTTGAAAAGGAACGCGACCTCCCATTCTGTTTGGACCGATCTACACAACCTTTTCCACGATAACAAGGAAGCTCGTGCCATGGAAATTCAAGAAGAACTCCGATCTCTCGAATTGGGTAATCAATCTATTGCTGAGTATTTTAAGAAAATTAAAATAGCTGCTGATCTTCTTGCAAATATTGACCAACCCATAGAAGAAAAAACTTTGGTTATGTATGTTGTGGCTGGTTTAGGAGATAAATACGATAATGTTGCAAGTATTATTCGCCATAGCAAATCCCCACCCTCGCTTCTTGAAACCCGCTCCATGCTCACCCTAGAAGAATCCCGCCTAAACCGCAAGCAAACTCGAGCCAACCACCATGATACCCCTTCTGCTCCAACAGTTCTCCTTGCCTCATCCTCCCCTAACTCGGCACCGAAACAACTATGTCGAAACTACAAACGTGGCCCGTGTCGCTTTGGTGACAAGTGTCGATTTCTCCATATTAAACCCAATCCATCATACTCACCACATAACACCCACCCACGACCACATACCCCAAGACCCCAAACCCCACCCCCTGCGGCTCATAACCCCGGTCTTCTCGGCCCCACACCACTTACCCCACGACCCCCTTTGCCTCCCTCATCTGCACCACCACCCTCTCAACATGGTTACTGGACCTTTGTTCCCTACACTCATCAGCCCACTACTCTTCCACAAGCTTTCAGCACAATGACATTGCAGCCACCCTCCCCGGGTGAGGACTCTGGATGGTACATGGATACGGGCGCTACTTCACATCTCTCGGCAGGTACAAGTAACCTTACTACTGTTTTTAATAATAATGCATTAATTTCATCTATATTTTTTGGCAACGGAGCCTCCATTCCTGTTACTAATACTGGTCATAGCATCTTGTCATCCTCCCCTCATCCCCTTCACTTAAAACATGTCCTTGTCACTCCCCAAATAGTCAAAAACCTTATATCTGTTCGTCGTTTTACTCGTGACAATAAATGTACAGTTGAATTTGATGAGTTTGGTTTTTCTGTGAAGGATTACCTGACCAAGAAGCTACTCCACCGCTGTGATAGCAATGGAGATCTGTACCCGTTCACCACCAATACCCAGCTTGCTTTTCTTTCCTTCAGTCATTCCACGTGGCACCAACGACTCGGTCATCCCGGCGAGGAAGTGCTACGTCATCTTGTTTCTTGAAATTTAATTCGTTGTAATAATACAAAGCCTTTGACTTTGTGCCATGCTTGTCAACTTGGCAAACATGTGAAGCTTCCGTTTATTTCTTCTAGTACTGTGGTTGATAATGCTTTTGATATTATTCATTCGGATTTATGGACTTCTCCAATTCCGAGTGTTGGTGGTTTTAACTATTATGTTCTTTTTCTTGATCATTATACTCATTTTCTTTGGGTTTATCCGCTTAAGCAAAAATCAGATGCGTTTTCAAAATTTGTTCAATTTCGAGCATATGTGCAAACCCAATTCAATAAACAAATAAAAGCTTTCCAATGTGACCATGGCGGTGAATTTGATAACTCCCAACAACACACCTTGTTCAAAAATAATGACATTCAATTCCGTTTTTCATGCCCAAAAACTTCTCAACAAAATGGGAAATCTGAACGCATGATTCGCACAATTAACAATCATATCCGCACCCTCCTCTTCCAAGCCTACCTGCCTCCTAATTTCTGGGTCGAAGCCCTATTTATGGCTGCACTTACTAAACATTCTACCATCTTCTGCAATCAATAATGAAATCCCTTTCACTAAACTATTCAACAAACAACCAATCTTCAACCATCTTCGAATTTTTGGCTGTCTATGTTACCCTCACACCTTCCCCTCTCATAAATTACAACCTTGATCCACCCATTGCATCTTTCTCGGCTACCCCACTGATCATCGTGGCTATCGCTGCTTTCAACCTACCACCAACAAAGTCATAACCTCTCGTCACGTAACCTTTGATGAATCTCAATTTCCATACACCTCACTTACCTCTATCCCCCCATCATACTCATTTCTCGATAGTCATTCCCCTATTGCTCGTACCATTCTCACGTCTCCTCAAAGCACTCCACCTCCACCTCCCACAGTCATACAACCCTCTACATCACCTATCGCTAAAACTCCTCCCACCGATTCTCTCAATAACTCTCCAACTCAACCTCAACTCAACCCCACTTCCCCCTCTTCATCTACTCACCCTGAAACCACCCTACCCCCACCTCTCGCAAACCCCTCTCACCCCATGGTCACCCGCTCTCGATCCGGCATTCATAAACCTGTTCAACGTCTGAACCTCCTTGCGTCTCACATTGCTCCCCTCCCCACTTCTCATATTCAAGCTCTTCAAATTCCCAATTGGCACAATGCTATGACAGATGAATTTAATGCATTAATTAAAAACAGTACGTGGAAACTTGTACCTCGACCAAAAGATGTTAATATAGTTCGCTCCATGTGGTTATTTCGACACAAATTTAATGCAGATGGCTCCCTTAATCGCTACAAGGCTCGGTTGGTAGCCAATGGTCGAAGTCAAAAACAGGGTATTGATTGTCACGAAACATTTAGTCCGGTGGTCAAACCAGCCACCATACGTACCGTTCTGAGCATTGCGGTCTGTCACAACTGGCCCATTCACCAACTTGACGTGAAAAATGCCTTTCTCAACGGGCATTTATCCGAAACGGTATACATGCATCAACCCCCGGGATTCAAAGACATCACACATCCTGATCATGTCTGTCTGTTACAGAAATCATTATACGGCCTTAAACAGGCCCCCCGCGCTTGGTTTCAACGATTTGCGAATTTTGCCACTCGCATTGGATTCTCTCACAGCAAAACCGATACCTCTCTGTTCATTTTTCGTCGGGGATCAGATATTGCATACTTGCTCATCTATGTTGATGACATCATTCTTACTGCTTCCTCCTCGCCTCTCTTGCAGAAAGTCATTGCTTTACTTCATCGTGAGTTTTCTATGACTGACCTCGGTCCACTTAACTACTTTCTTGGAATCTCAGTGGTTCGTTCAGCTTCAGATCTTTTCTTATCTCAATCCAAGTATGCTTTGGAAATTTTAGAACGGGCTCACATGGCTAACTGCAATCCGTGTCGCACACCGGTTGATACTGACAGCAAACTAGGTCCTGAAGGCCCCCCCGTGTCTGATCCAGTTCTTTATCGTAGCCTAGCCGGGGCCCTTCAGTACCTCACATTCACTAGACCGGATATTGCTTATTCAGTTCAGCAACTATGCCTCTACATGCATGACCCTCGTGAACCACATCTTAATGCTATGAAACGTGTCTTGCGCTACATACGTGGAACAATTGATCTTGGGCTTCAGCTTTTCCGTTCGACCACCTCCCAGCTAACCGCTTATACTGATGCTGACTGGGCAGGCTGTCCGGCCACTCGTCGATCCACATCTGGATATTGCGTGTTCTTAGGTGATAATCTTCTCTCTTGGTCCACCAAACGCCAAGATACCACATCCAGATCTAGTGCCGAAGCAGAATACAGAGGTGTTGCTAATGTTGTTGCTAAACTCTCTTGGGTACGGAATCTTCTTTGCGAACTTCACTTTCCCCTCCAAACGGCTTCCATAGTCTACTGTGACAATGTCAGTGCCGTATACATGTCAGCAAATCCGGTACAACATCAGCGAACCAAGCACATTGAGATTGACATTCACTTTGTTCGGGATAAAGTAGCTGCCGGTCATGTTCGCGTCTTACACGTGCCGTCCAGATTTCAGTATGCAGACATATTCACTAAGGGGCTTCCATATCAGCTTTTTGCAGATTTCCGTTCCAGTTTGAGTGTTCGTTCTCCCCCTCAAACTGCGGGGGACTATTAACGGACTTTATAATAACGGGCTTTTATAATAGATGTCATTTAGTTCTTTGGGTTGAGGCCCATTGTTCCCTTTGTATTATTTATATGTTTGTTGATTAATGAGAAAAGGTCAAGAGGGTTTATACCAATTATCAAATAAAAGCCATAGAATATTAGTATGAAATTCGTTAGGGATAATTTCAAACAATGAATTAACGCCAAATCCAAACTATTGTGATTCAACCGCTACAAGATCAACAATTCCATAAACTTGGGCCTCTAATGCTGACATTAAAGCATCTCTTTCAACGTCTTCGGATACAACACGTAAGTGTTTGTCCATTCTTTGTACATAAACCCTTATAAGGGTTTCACATATTTTCAACAGTTCTCTCACTTCTAGGATAAAATTTTCTGTTGTTACTTCAGAAAAAGAAACAACAGGTTGATGGATCATTACCTTGATGATATACGATGATAAAAGATTTTACTATTTTGTATGATGAGGGAAAGATAAAAGAAAGAAACAAAAAAACAAGAAAAAGATAGAATCGAATAACCGTATGGGCACCATGCATTGCATAGAGCTCTAGATTAATATAATTGACTTTAAAAAAAAAAAACAAAGATATCCTTCTTTTTAAGAGGAATTCTAAACCCTAATGGGTTTTTTGGGGTAGTATTTTAGTTTTGGGTACGAATGATTTTTATTTTTGTTTGGGGTATGATAAGGATTGATGTTATTGTTAAAAATTTAAAAATAAATTATAGAGGACAAGTTAGACATTATTATTGCATGACTATCTCATCATCCATGCTGCCTCATTCCTACTTCCAACCGTTATCAACCTGCTCCATATTTGACTCTTTGTTTTCTTGAAATATTTGAATTCAATTATTATTTTTCACTTTTGTCTCATTTATTTTATGTGAAGCTAATGAATCACTAGTACAAAAAACACATTTAACCCCACCTAATAGACCCCGGTTGACATAAAAAGTATTAAAAAACCGTGGTTGAAGCTGTTGGGCGGATTTTTTGAAGCAAAGACCCCGGTTCCTTAATATAAAACCGGGGTTAAATACCGTAATAAATGTTCCGTCTTACCGAGGAATGCACAACTTTTTTTGTAGAGCAAAGACCCCGGTTCCTTATTAAAAAACCGGGGTTGATGATAAAAAAAATCCGAGCATATCCCCCTCGAGAAGTGTAAAAAGAAAGCATTAAATTTTTCAGGTAATAGACCCCGGTTTTTTAAATTGCAACCGGGGTTGAATATCCTCATTTAATGCAATGACGGTGACATATATCTACCACAAAAGGACCCCGGTTTTTTATTATGCAACCGGGGTTGATTTGTTTATTTATCTCAACGACTCCTTCTTCTTCCTCTTCATTTCTAACATTTATTTTCCTCTCAAACCTATTCCATCCACCATTAATTCTACATCTTCCAACTCTCATAAATTATATTCTACTTAAAGTTTGTATTATAATCAAAATGATTGATTGAAGGTATTTTTTTTCTTATAAATTTTTTTTGTACATGTGTGTGTGTGTGTTTTAGTTTATTACAAGGATGGTGACATACATCCATGAGTGTGTGTGTGTGTATACACACACCCATATATATATTAAGTAATTGCTAATTTTTCTTTATTATTGTATATTAATTGTAGGTACTTCTACAAAAGCATTCGCACCGACTATATTAACTGTGTTGGATCTATTGATCTGTTGACTATAGAGGTAGTTTATATTCTAATCTTTATATCATTTTAATTTTCATAACATTCATTTAGTGTGGGTTGTCAATTGTTGGACAAACATAGGATTTCATATGCCATTAGTTTACATACACCCGTCTAAAATTAATCTACTAGAGATTAATTTTGGATTGTCCCCGTTTTGGGACTGCTTTTTGAATACTTTGTCTCTTTTAGGATGTGAATGCGTATTAACAAATTGAGTATTTAGGAAAAAATCGGTATACAGTTCTCTTTACTCCCACGGGTTGCGTTTTATACGTATACTTGGGGAGTTAAGGGGAAATGCTACCGGTTTTTTCTTAATATTCAGTTTGTTAATACGGATTCACAAATGAGACAAAGTATTCAAAAAGTGGGTTAGGATTGACCACCATCATGTACATTTATACATACTCATAGCATGTGACATATTAAGTGTCTTTTTTATAATTTCAGATGGATCGAAGTATATGGATGTACGAGATAGAACGTGCTTCAATAGAGTATTTGACATGTTTGTCTGAGTTTATGAAAGTTGCTGAGGATGATCGGTTTAACAAAGGAACGCGCGGAATTTGGTGTCCATGTAAAGAGTGTAAAAATTTTTGTGTATTTGAAGATTCTAGTAAAATTAAAGGACATCTGATAGTGAATGGATTTATGGAACGGTATACTTGTTGGTCACGACATGGTGAATTATTATCTACAAGTAACTCGGCCGTAGATGGTGGAATTAATAATGTTGAGTCGATCAATAATGACGATTATGATAATTTAGATGACATGTTACATGATTTGGAGGGTGATGTTGCTGAAAAATATCAAGATAGATTTCAACAATTATTTGACGATTCAGAAAAGCCATTATACACTGGTTGTACGAAATTCACCAAACTTTCTGCAGTTCTGAAATTGTTTAATATAAAAGTCAACAATGGATGGAGTGATAAAAGTTTCACAAGTTTGTTAGAGATTTTGCATGGCATGCTTCCGGAAGATAACGAACTGCCAATTTCATTATACCAAGCGAAAAAATTGATGTGTCCAATGGGATTGGAAATAGAAAGAATTCATGCATGCCCAAATGATTGTATGTTGTACAGAAATGGATACGAAAACCTAGATGAATGTGTCATATGTGGTGCATCTAGGTATAAACAGAAGCAGCAAATAAAAGAAAATAATGACGTGACAAAAAATGGACCCCCTGCCAAGCTTTTATGGTATTTGCCCATTGTGCCAAGATTGAAGCGATTATTTGCGAATGCCAAAGATGCAAAATTGTTGCGTTGGCATAAAGAGGAACGTAAAAATGATGGAAAGTTAAGACATGTTGCTGATTCACCTCAATGGAGGAATATTGATGCCGATTTTGTAGAATTTGGTGAAGAACTGAGAAATTTGCGATTAGGACTTAGTTCAGATGGAATTAATCCATTTGGTAACATGAGCAGTCGTCACAGTACATGGCCAGTTCTTTTGTGCATCTACAATCTTCCGCCTTGGTTATGCATGAAACGAAAATACATCATGATGTCATTGTTAATTCAAGGTCCAAAACAACCGGGTAACGACATTGATGTGTACTTGGCTCCATTAATTGAAGACATGAAAAAGTTATGGAGCCCGGGTATCGAAGTCTACGATGCATATAAGAAGGAGAATTTTCAAATGCGAGCCATGATATTTTGCACCATAAGTGATTTCCCAGCGTATGGCAATTTGTCAGGATACAGCACGAAAGGAGGGAAGGCGTGTCCAGTTTGTGAAGATGATACACGTTCTTTGTGGTTAAAAAATTGTCGCAAAATGGTATACATGGGACATCGAAGATCACTTCCAAAGACTCATCCATATCGCAGACTAAAGAAGGCGTTTGATGGTAAAAATGAGTTTGATGTGATAAGGCCACCACTGGATGGAGAAGCTACATTTTCACGAGTTGCGGATTTAAACATTGTGTTAGGGAAAAATGGTACAACTCCTCCCAAGAATATATGGAAGAAAAGATCAATTTTTTGGGATTTACCATACTGGAAGCATTTGGAAGTCCGACATTGTCTTGATGTAATGCATATCGAGAAAAATGTTTGTGACAGCTTGTTAGGTTTGTTGTTAAATATTCCGGGAAAAACGAAGGACGGGATTAATGTTAGAAAGGACATGGTTGAAATGGGAATTCGACATGAGCTTGCTCCTATTGAGAATGATAGAAAACGTACGTTTCTACCTGCAGCATGTTATACCTTATCAAAGAACGAGAAAACTCAATTTTGTCGGTGCTTGCATGGTGTAAAGGTTCCATCGGGTTATTCTGCTAACGTGAAAAAACTGGTGTCGATGAAAGATTTGAAATTGCTTGGAATGAAGTCTCACGACTGTCATGTTTTAATGACACAAATGATTCCCATCGCAATTCGTGGAATACTGCCAGACCGCATCCGTCACACAATCACCAAACTTTGCTTATTTTTTAACATGATTCATTCCAAAGTGATTGATCCTGAAGTATTGGATTCATGGCAGCGTGATGTCATTATCACTCTCTGTCAGCTCGAGATGTACTTTCCACCTTCCTTCTTTGATGTCATGGTTCACCTGATATCTCATATTGTTCGAGAAATCAAAGTTTGCGGTCCTGTATTTTTACGATATATGTATCCATTTGAGAGATATATGGGTTTCTTAAAAGGGTATGTAAGGAATCGATATCGACCGGAGGGCAGTATTGTTGAAGGATATTCCTCTGAAGAGGTGATTTGTTTTTGTACAAATTACATGAAAGGTGTTCCAAATGTCGGTGTTCCACAATCTCGACATGAAGGTCGGCTGCAAGGGGTTGGGACAATTGGAGAAAAAGTTGAGACACCAGAGACAGAAGATTTAAACCAAGCACATTTTACAGTCCTACAACACATGACAGTTATTGCTCCATACATACATGAGCACATGACATTGTTAAAAGCAAATAACACCAAGTGGACTGAAAAACGGGTGGCAACCGAGCATAACAAGACCTTTGTAAATTGGTTGAAAAACAAGGTGAGAACAGAGCTTGTAGAAAATAATGTTAATAGAACAGTACAACAATTGGGGTATGGTCCGCGATATGTTGTGACAAAATACCAAGGATACGACATTAACGGATATACATTTTACACCAAAATACAAGATGAAAAAAGTACCCTACAGAATAGTGGGGTGACGTTAATCGATGCTACGACAGAACTCTTAAGGGGAAATCTTGATGAAAGGTCCAGGATCGCTAAAACATCGTATTATGGGGTCATTTTGGAAATTTGGGAACTGCACTATGAATCGTTCTCAATACCATTGTTCAAGTGTAAATGGGTTGAGAATGAACGAGGTGTTAAAGTGGATAACGACGGATTCACGATTGTCAATCTTTCTACAAATGGATATGCATCTGAACCATTCATTCTAGCAAAACAAGCCACCCAAGTTTTCTTTGTCGAGGATCCTAGCGATTCAAGATGGCATGTGGTCCTCCATAGTAAACGACGCATAATTGGTGTTGAGAATGTTGTGGACGAGGACGAATACGACCAGTTTGACGAGCTACCTCCATTTTCTATCGGCATTCCATCTACAAATGAAGATGTTGTTGATACTGCATATTTACGACCCGACCATACAGAAGGATTATGGATTGTTGGATCTCGTGTTTCATGAATTTATACTAAATTATGTCACACCACTTATTCATATTGTCAGACTGTTTATTCATATTGTTAGACTGCTTATTCATATTGTCGATCACACCGAAATATTATTAACATCCTACAATAATTCTCATCAAAATTCAAATATCGTAATAAAAAATGAAAAATGTCATTAAAAAGTATTTTAAAAATATAATATATCTAAAATTAAAATATAATAATAATAATGTAATTAAATGGTGATAAAAAGACCCTAAGGAGATTCAAACCCATGACCTCGGGTTCAAAGTCATGGGCGTTACCCGTTTGGATGGGTAACTCATCCAGTTCGCGACTCCATTGTGCGATTTCTTTCATCGTTCAAGCTTTCGATTTCAGGTCGGTGCGTTCCCTATCCCTTTCCCCCTTGCGATTTCCCCCTTTCCCCTTACGGTTTCTGTGTGTGCAAGTGTGTTTAGGTGCGTTCCCTATCCCTTTCCCGCTTGTCGCCGCCAACAGGGCTGCTGTGTTTTCTTCTCTAAACCACCTAAACACACTTGCACACACTTAGTCTATGCATACATGTATATATATTTCGTTTATGTTCTGTTGTTGATCTTTTTTTTTTTTGCTGTCACAAATACACACACATGACCTGGACATTTTTTGCTGTCAAAACCGAAAGACAGCACCAATTTGTGCTAGTTGGTTAATGGAATGGATTGTGAGTTCTGCGTATCATAAATGGGGTTTTGACTAGGAAAAAGTACACCCAGGTTGTGAATTGTGTTACTGCTGTCTTTTGGTTTTGCTGCTGATCTTTCTTTTTCTAGTTTTGATTATACATCATATGAATTGGTGTTGTTTTCTGTTTTGATTATACAGCATACATACATGTGTATTTATCAATCACCCTTAATCCTGATTTCTTTTCTGCTGCACTGTGAGTAAAACAGAATAGATAAGTCTGTGTGCTGTCCATGTTTGGTAGTGTGTTCGTATAAGAGATTTAACAGCAGCAGCATCAAACATAGTACATTTCGCATGCTGCTGCATTTAGTTCTGGTGTATTTAGCTATCTTGCTCTTACATTTCACATGTTATGCTTGATGAGAAATTTGTTGGGTTATATATGTATGTGGCAAGATGAAAAGACGGGTTTGTGTGTGTTCATGTAGGATTCTGTATGGCTTCCCCAAATAGTTTAAGAGATCAAGAACCACAAGAAAGGGGCTGCTGTGTTACTTGATTTGTATTCTACTTTCCAGCATATTAAAGGGGCTGCTATTTTGTGTTTTTATATGCAACAATTCTGTTTTATGTTTTTATATGCAACAATCTTGTTTTCCAGCATATTTTTATAGCTAATTACGTTTAGGTTGTTACAAGTATATTGTATACATGACGTGCCAAAGTTTAAGAATGATATATATGAAATATTCTCTTATTATTTTCATGTAATCTTGTATGTTTGTAACTTGTTAATAGGTCTCCAAGAGTATAGACACACATGTCCAACCAGTAGTGCCTACACCAGCCCAACAACCAGCAACATCAGTAGTGTCAGCATCGATCAGAAGAAATCCTTGTGAAAAAGTAAACATTAAAACAATTACTTAATATATGCTTTAATATTATATGAAATTTGATGATCTTTTTGATAAACTGATGTATGTGCAGGCAGACAGATTGAAAGTAGAAACTTTAATGTTTCTAAAGAGTAAACAAAATACCATTTCAAAGAAGTCGTCGCTTACTCAAGCAACATACAAGAAAATAATGTCACGAAAGGAACCTACTGAATGGTTTGATGTGATTGTGGAGTCAGGGGTTTTTGGAAAGGAAGGATATGAATTCACTCTGTTGCCTGTTGACATACTAGATTTGATGACAGGCGGATGGATTGATGTGACCATTGTAATATGGTTTATACGGTAAGTATTATAATGTTTATTGTATATAGACTAGCATAATTTCGTATTCACCTTCTTATATGTACCATATATAATTAAATGTTGGTAGGACGTTGGATGATATGATGGTGCGACAACAACATAAGAAGAATAAGTGTGCTTTTTTTAACCCGGCAAATATTCAATCAACTGAGTGTCATGATAATCCAGATGGTGTCGGAAGTTACTTGCTTGAAACAATGCAACACCAAAAACAGAAATCTCTGTTTCTCGCACCGTTTTGGCAAGGGTAGTTAAATGTTATTTCTTTATTGTTTTATAATTTATTATATGTTGATTATATAATATATGTTTCAAACCTTAACCTTAGTGAGCACTGGATGTTATATATAATTATCCCTCGGTGTAAATTTGGGTTCATTTTGGACTCAATGAAAGGGAACAAGACAACATCTGATTATGAACTCACGTCACACTTTGAAAGGTAAATTCTGATGGTTATTAGAAATGTTATTGATTTGGTATATGATTTACATTCGTTAGTAAAAATGTTAATCCTCTATTATTTTTTGAATTTTTAGGGCTCTTGAAATGTACAACAAAGGATCGGCGAGTGTTAATATGAGATGGACATTGGTTAATGTAAGTCATCTCGACCACTTTATGTTAGATATATAAACAAATATTGATTTGTGTGTTGCACTTTATATAAAATATAACTTGATAATAAATTTTAGTGCAACCAACAAACGGCTGGTTGGGAGTGTGGATATTACGTCATGCGTTGGATCCATGAATTCGTAATTCATGGACAATATGATTTTCCCAAAACAGTAAGTATTTGTAAAATTTATTTTAATTTTGTCTTTTGTAATTAACCATCTCATTTGTTCAAAAAATAATGTATTCTTTTAACTTTTGTATAGCTCCCTTGGAAGAGCGCAAGACCTTTTAGGTCTTCTGAGTTGTACAATATAGTTGATATTTGGCTTCAACAATTTTGGTCCGTTAATTTTCAAAGTTGACTAGGTATGTTTTTTCTTTCCTTTTAACTTAATGGTAGCGAAATAAATTATTCGAGAACATAACAAACAAATTTCAACCTCATGAGCATGTTTGATTGATACTCAAGTTTGATGCTTTTTGTAATTGTATATTGCTCGGTTAAGAAGTTGTTTCTTTAGACTCTATTATTGGTATATATTGTATAGTTAGGAAGATATATCACAAAGATGTGTTTTGGATATAGTTTGTTGTTGATTGTATACATGACATGCGTACATGACTACAAAACATGGATTCAAAATATTGTTGTCTATGCTTATTTTATGTGTTTGGAGTTGCATGTAACTATAAACATATTTGTGATGTGAGGTTGATAGTTTTACATGTTCTTAGTAATTTTTAGCTTAGTAGACTTTATTCTTTAGTGTTGTTATTCCTACTACATTAAATCATTTTTTGTTGTTGTAGTCCCCTCTCAAAATACATCATGGATGCTTGTTTGGATCATTGGATGGATTAGACCTCGATGCATGCAACTAGAAGAATGAAGCGAGTATGAAATTTTTGTGGATGTTTCCTGTTGGATAAACATTTGTTTCGAACATGAACTTTTGTTATGAATGATCGTTGTATTAATGGGTTTGCAATGTTAACGTTTTATTATAATTTGCGTATTTATTTTAGTGATGGTTGGAAATAGATTAAAAACGTATTGTTTTAGCAGCGTTTTGTTGATAATTTTGACTGCTGGAAATAGACTAAAAAGGAAAATTATTTTTAAAAAAAATCTAATTTAACCCCGGTTCTTTATTAATAAACCGGGGTCCATGTTACCTAATATTATAAAATAGAAGACATTCAACCCCGGTTTTTTAATAAAGAACCGGGGTCAAAAAGTTTTTAACCCCGGTTATAAAACCGGGGTCCAAGACATGTATCAACAACCCCATCACCTTCAACCCCGGTTAAAAAACCGGGGTCTATTTGAAAAACAACCGGGGTTAAATGGCTTTTCTCTACTAGTGAATCTAAGAGAAAATACAAAATATATATATGAAAATGAAACCTTTTAAAAATAAATTTTAATACTACAACATATTAAAAGAATATGTCAATATAATATGTTTATCTTATCAATTTATCATCCCTTAAAAAAAAAGTAAAAAGCAAAAACAAAAGTTCCAAGATATGCATCATGTGTGTGTATGTATTTCATTATAGGATTATTAAAGAACATCTGAAACCATAAGATCTCGTCAAATAACAAATCAAAATAATTGCATAATCCAAGCTAGGGGTGTTCATTCTCGGATAATCCGATTTTCGGATAATACGAAAATCCGATACGTGAATTTTACTATCCGAATCCGTATCCGATTTTCGGATATCCGAAATTTCGGATTATCCGAAAATCGGATACCGGATTATCCGAAATTTAAAAATTTTAATTAAACTTAAAATTATAAAATGAATTCCAATATATAAAATACAAAAATATATGCCTTTTAATATATAAAAAAGTAATTGTGTCGTAAACGAAATTATATTATACTTTTTAAACTTCAAACAACAAAAAAACATGTTGAAAAATAGTAAAATATCTTTAAATGAGTTATAATTATGTTAGAACAACATTATACATTTAAAATTAAACAATATAATTATTTTTAGTCAAATAACTTAAGGAAAAAAGACTAAAAAATATATATATTTTTTTTTAAAAAAAATTGGATTTCAGATTTTCGGATAATCCGAATATCCGAAACTATGAAAAATCCATATCCAAATCCAAAATTTCGGATAATTTCACTTTGAGTTTTCAGATTTTCGGATCGGATCATCGGATTCAGATATTTTTGAACACCCCTAATCCAAGGATAGGTAAGTTGTTAGGGAAAGAAGCCATATGATATGAAGCAAGGTTATTAAGATCGAGATCTTACCTAGGGTCGTTTTTGTCATTGCAGGACCGGATCGTGATCGTAAGATCCTACCGAAATTAAATATTATATATCACAATATTAAATCATAAGCAAAAGAGAGTCATATCCTACCTATTCATTCAAGGCACGTATATAGTGCCACTTTGATGAAACAGGGTTCACAGTCATGAGCAGAACTAAATTGGTACATTGGATTCAAAAAATATGCGGCTAGATGGAGGGGCCTAACGATCCTACAATTATACGATCTTACTAACGATCCTACGATTTTGCTTACGATCCTACCCAAAATCAATCCTACTAGCGATCCTGATCGAAATCCACTTGTAGGATCGTAGGATCGTACGATCCTACTATTTAATTCGCGATTTCGATAACCTTGATATGAAGGTACAATATCACTACTAGAAACTTGAGTATCGGAGACGAAACAGACCACAATCAATGTCTCACCTTTTAACCCCATTAGTGAAGGATTAGTGTCTCAGTGAGGGTTTACAGAGGGATTTATGTTTCAAATATCAGAGACAAATTTATGACGGATTAGAGATGGAATACACATCCATCTCAAATCCATCACTTGATTAACTATGTGTAATGGATTAGAGACAGAAAAAATTCATCGCAATCCATCTCTAAAGTTTTTTAATCAACGATGTATTTGTGATGGATGTGTATCTAGTCGCTAATCCGTCCCAATGTCATCACAAATCCGTCTCAAATTTTCATTTATAATCCCTCTCAAATATTATGTTAAACTAAAAATGAATTTGTGATAGATTAGATACATGACAATACGTCACTTTTCTTGTTAGTTGGTGTCTTGGCGACGAAATTGTTGCGATTAATTTAAGTCAAGCTAAAGATGAATTTATGAGGGATTAAAGATAAATATATAATAATGCCTTTGAGATTGGTTTTTTGTTAACTTAAATTAGGTGACGTAAAAGTTTAGCTATGATATATAAAATTGATTTTCACCTATCAAATTAAGCAACACTGAAAACAAATTAGAAATGTCGATAGTTTTTGGCATTTTTAAAATCATTACAAAAATCGTCATTGTATTTATTAACATACATGCGCATATGCATCATTTTCTAATAATAACCATAAAATTAAGTTTCAAAGTCAAAAAGTCATCACTTATTCACCCAGAATTGACTTTAGAACAAATATGACGTCAAATTTGGTTCTCTTTTTTTTTTTTTTTTTTTTGGGTAAGCCTACTTTGTTCACATGATCACACATCCTTATTTACCCTCTTGGTCAGTTGACTACTTGACTTAGCACCAAAACGAAGAGGGGCAAAATGGTCAATAAGTGTACAAAAAATTGATGTCGGGTTCGGGTCACAGGTCACTGGGTCAGATGTGGATTACTTGGAGGAGGCAAGCGGGTCTCCAGAATCCAGATCAGGGATCACGTGTTAGCCAAATGGACTCTCACAATATCTTTTAAAGTTGTTATGTACATACACACATGTGTCATCATTATCTTTTGACTTTCTCACGACTAAATTACTTGTACTTTCTTCATCTGATATCCCAAATCAATTAATACTTATAGTTTGTCATGTAATATACAATTTATATGAAATTTGAAAGTTCTATTAAAAAAAATCATATATAGTATAATAAAATGTTATTTTTGACACCGAATAATGTTTTTAACCGTTCTATTTAAATAATTCATCAACTTCTTTAAGAATGATCTTCTTTGAAGACGTCCCATCATGTATCTGATGACATATGACGCTTAAAGATTCAATAAATAATATAATTTCACTTTGTAAGAATGACCTTCATTGAAGGGCTGAAGGCTTAGCCCAATAGCAAGTAAGCCAACAAGCCCATCATGTATTTGAACTTGATTAATGTTAGAAAAATCACAATCTTTTTGTTTTAGCAATTGTGTTTTAGTAGCTACTCAAGCTTTTCGACTAATTTGAGTATGGAGCTAAACCTTTATGGACTTCAAATTCAAACTATATACAAAGATAACTCAAAAATTGTTCATAGATATATTCAAGTTTTTTGAATCGAATTCGAGTACTTCTCGAGTCGAGCTTGAGCATGTATTTTGAAAGTTCGTTGATCTATCAAGCCGAGCACGAGCCTAGCTTAAGAGACTCAATCTGAGATTAAGTTTAGCTTGATTTGTTTGGAGCCTTGGTCGAAACACGTGACTTGTCAAGAATGAATTGACATGAAGTTGACACGAGAACACGTCAACCTGAATCCAACATGAATTGACACATCTACCTACAATTCACATTTTATCTTGTATTGTCGTTTGTTCAAGTAGGACTTGACCCTACATTCCTACAACATAGTTGGAGATCACATTAATTGTATAACGTTAGGTCAAGGCCCAAATTAGTGTGTATGTCACGTGAGGTATGATTATATCATCACAAACCTAATAAATTACATTTGGTTTGAAACGTGCTGGTGTTGCAATATGTATGTACATATGACTACATATGTATACATAGTTACTAAATAAAGTAAATATATATTAAACAATTTCATTAGAATTTTGTATCGTGCATTTGAATAATAAAGTTTTTTTCACACAATTAAAAATAACATAATAGTTTCAAAAGACAACCCCAAACATAAGTATAATTAAAATCATAATTTTAATTGTGTAAGAAAATGTTGTAATAATAAATGTTAAAAGTGGATTAAGCGAAAATTTATTAGAATAAAGGAGCTAAGTAATAGATAACACTAAGATAAGGGTGTTATGAAAATTTTAATTTAAAATTAAAAAAGAAAAAAAAAAGTGTGATTGGAAGAATCCATTTGATAAATGTATGTGTGTGTGTGTATATATATATATATAGTATAATAAAATGTTATTTTTGACACCAAATAATGTTTTTAACCGTTCTATTTAGAAAATTCATCAACTTCTGTAAGAATAATCTTCATTGAAGACGGCCCATCATGTATCTGGTGACATATGACGCTTAAAGATTCAATAAAGCCAAACATGTGCAATTGGTCAAGAACGAACAAATAATATAAATACAATAATTTCACTTTGTAAGAATGATGATCTTCATTGAAGGGATGACGGCTTAGCCAATGGCAGGTAAGCCAACAAGCCCATCATGTATCTGAAGACATATTTCTCACTTAATTAATGTTAGAAAATCCATAATTTTTTTTTAATATTTTAGCGATAAAGTTTTAAACCTTTTGTTTTATCAATTGTGTTTTATACAACTACTCAAGCATTTCGAGTAATTTGAGTATGAAGCTAAACCTTTATGGATTCAAGTTCAAACTATGTACAAAAATAACTCAAAAATTGTTCATAGATATATTTAAGCTTTTTAAACCGAATTCGAGTACTTCTAGAGTCGAACTTGAGCATGTATTTTGAAAGTTTGTTGATCTATCAAGCCGAGCACGAGCCTAGCTTAAGAGACTGAATCCGAGATTAAGTTTGGCTTGATTAGTTTGGAGCCTTGGTCGAAACACGTGACTTGCCAAGAATGAATTAACATGAAGTTGACACGCGAACACGTCAACTTGAATCCGACATGAATTAAAAGGTTAACACAATGTTGAGATGTTATCACATCAACCTAAATCCAACTTGAATCGACACCTCTACCTACATTCACATTTTATCTTGTATTGTTCATTGTTCAAGTAGGACTTGACCCTACATTCCTACAACATGGTTGGAGACCATAATCGTATAAAGTTAGGCCAAGGCCTAAATTAGTGTGTGTGTCACGTGAGGTATGGTTATATCATCACAAACCTAATAAATTCCATTTAGTTTAAAATGTGCTGGTGTTGCAATATGCATGTACATATGACTACATATGTATACATAGTTACTAAATTAAAGGTTTTTTAAGTGAACATTTATACTAAAGCGGTGTGTTGACATGAAACTCTGATTGTTACTTTTTTTTTTTTTTTTGAAGAAAACTCTATATATATTTTATACATTATATTATCATATTATCTCAAGTGAGACTTGAAAGCACAACCAGATATTTAGGAGACTATATATACCATTAAACCAAACACCTTTTTGATAAAATGTAATTAAGCTATACATAATTCCATCATCTTTTTGAGACATGAAGTTGGTGACAGGAATTGAAGTGCAAGGATGAAACTATAAATTCGGTGATTTATAATTAATTAATATCACTTATATGATTAAATGGATAAACTATTACATTAAATAGAATGAAGATAAGAGCTTTGAAACAAATAAAAGTAACAATCAAATATGTTAAAATCAAGCTATATCTTTCAAAAACTGGTAAATGTCAACAAAATACGATATCATTAAATTACCTATGATGCAATATCTAAATATTTGTATCAGTATTGACAAGGGGTGGCAATCTTGACCCAACGGGCCGAACAGTTAAATGGACCCATCGTAAAAAACTAATATAGAACATGACTTTTTTTTAGATGAAAATTTATAAAACGGCATATTATAAAAATTGTTCTTTGAAAAAATTTTTAAAATTATGTAAATTTTATGACTTTTGGTCGTCAACCCGTTTGACCTATTTGCTTGAATGGGCTCAAATTGCCACCCTAAGTATTGTTAAGACAAGAAATTTATCGTCCGGAAGCCTGAAATATAGGTCTCCCTATGAGCCCATTACATTTATGGGCCTAATGCCTGGTCTACGACATGGGTTATAAAGAGCCAACTATTTCTGCTTTCCATACCCACAGACGGGATTGTAACCGATAAAATCCGATTCGATTTTTTTGGTAAAAAAAAAAAAAAACTGGTTTTTTTTAATAATTGGTCCAGATTTTAACCGTTTTAGAACCAATAAAATGTAATATTTGGATATCCAAAACCGGTTTTTCCAAAAACCGGTTATTAAAAAATCTGATTTTTTAATCTTTTTCTTTAATTTTAGGCTATCATTTTGTGTTTTATAATTTTTTTATCATCTATTTAATAAATCTTTTATTTGGGTTTTTATTTTTAACAAAATTAGGCTTTTTAAATTATTTTATAAATCATACATTATAATTTATACAATTACCACTTATAAGTTATAAACTTATAACTATAATTAAGATAATCAAACTCCAAACATATAAAGTTTTACTCCAATCAAATATGTTTTATATTATATTTGATTATAAATACATAAAAAGTTTAAAATTATAAAATTAATATATAAAAAACCGGTTTTTTAACAGTTTTTTTTTTTGTAACCGGTTAATTATCCGGTAAAAATCCGGTCTACCCATAAAAACCAAATCCGGTTCGGATAAATTCGGTCCGATTATAAAAAAGCCGGTTTTGGTGTAACCGATTTTGGATCCAAATCGGATAACCGGAATTTTATGCACCTCTATCTATACGTCTTAAAGTTTAAACTAATTTTAACCTTGTTATATATGGGTTATTATATTTAGGGTTAATTACTAAAATGGCAAATGCTAATGGGCCTTCATGAACAAATATATATTGGGCTTCTAAGGGTGTATGCAAATAAGATGTTTACATTGTATACCCTGTTTTAGAACAGTGTATCAATGATAATTGTGAACTGAAAAAAAAAAAAATACATGGAAGAAACAGGTACGTGAGTGAGATGTTGACCAAAGGTATTTATTTTAAAGTTTTTTGATGCATGCGTATTTAAACTTTGTTAGTAATTCAATTACTGTATTGCTATATCAGTTAAATGAATATTTTAAGCATATGTCGATATAGTGAAAAATAATAATACAACCTAATAACCTATATTTTATAAATCTTTTTGGGTGGAATTGCAACAAAAAGAATGGATGGAAATGGTAGAAAATAAAATGCATTAATTTCCAATAAAATGTTACAATAGTATGATTTTAAAATTGCAATGGACGCCACTTAATTGATTAAGGTTATCAATATCTTGATTTTATCTAGCATCACTTTTGGTTATATAAGATAGAGCCTTTAGGATCGTATCGGGATCATAAAATCCTATCAAAGATCATTATTATTAAAACCTTTTCTTTTAGGTAGCTCACTGATTAAGGTTGTCATGATTGAGATTTTAATAATTGTCACTAACGATTATTTGAACTTAACACTAAAATTATTATTATTATACAACCCAAAAACATATATATAAAAGAATAATGAATTTGAATTTCATTCCAAATCCCATGAACTCAATCAATTAAGTTACCAATTTCAAATCCTTTTAACATATTTCAGTTATTTTGGCAGAGTATTCGAGAATCATCAATTAGAAGTTTTTGTTTTTAAAAATCTATATTAAATATTAAAAGCTATGTTACAATGTTTAAAAGTAAAAACTAGATACGTTAGTAGAGGTAGAGTTTTGAAAAATTATTGAATTTTTGATCAAGCATATTTACATTTTTACTCTTCTAATAATTATATACTATAACTCTCAAATAATATTAATGTCATTTTAAAAAACTACAACTAATTTACTAAACACATTTATAAACTAAAACTATTTTTTCAAAAATTTTCAGTTTTTGAAAACTCTAGTTACTAAAATTTGTAGCTCTTTAAAAAAACTCTAAACTGTAGCTGTTTATACCAAACGTATATGCCATTTGTCCGTTAAAATAATCAGCTAACTAATCAAACTTTCAATTTTACTTCACAAGCACTTTAAAATTTCTAATTTGTTTTATACTTCATCAAATATAATAAATATTTATCAGTACGTAAATATAATCTTCATGTTGTCGATGATAATATATATATATATATATATATATATATATATATATATATATATATATATATATATATATATATATTGAAAATTTATTTTGATGCATAATTTATTTCTTAAATAAATTAAATAAGATTTATTGATTGTATAACAGTATGGATATTGTAATTAAAGTAGGAAATTAATAATTTATATATATATATACTAAAAGAATAGTGTAGATACCATCTTTCATGAGTATAGGCGAGGTACCTCCGGTACTCCGCAAAAGGTACTCACTTGAACTCATCTATATATGTGTATATATATATATATATATATATATATATATGTATATATATATATATGTATATATATATATATATGTATATATATATATATGTATATATATATATATATATATATATATATATATATATATATATATATATATATATATATATATATATATATATATGGTTGGGTTCCGGTAAGAACCCTCAATTCCGTGAGAACGTAAGAACCACTCTAAAATTTGTGCATTTAATGTATAAAACTATGCATTTAATGTTAATATTTATACATTTGATAAATTTATGCATTTGATATAAAAATTTATGCATATCATGATAAATTTGTCCACTTTATGTACAAATTCATGCATTTGACAAAATTTGTGCATTTAATGTTCAAATTTGTGCATTTAGTGTAAAACTTGATGAATTTAAATTTTAAAGATAATTTTAATGTTAGATTATGATATTTATTAATATTGAAAACCAAAAATGACTTTAAGTTATAAATTTAATTTTTAAATTTGTGCATTTGATGTATAAATTTGTGCATTTTGGAGGGTTCTCACGGAATTGAAGTGCTATTATGTGTACCCAACCCTATATATATACATATATATATATATACATATATATATATATATATATATATATATATATATATATATATATATATATATATATATATATATAGTAAGGATCATTGCAGAAATTTAATTTAGTGCAGAACCATAGAACCAATCTAAACCATTGGATTATAATATAACACTAGGAATAAAATGGTAATTATGCAATTAACATTAAATTAACAGTAGCCCACCAAATTTGACTGCCCACTTTGACCATTTTTGACTCTTTTAATATTGAATGTACATGCAGTGTTGCATATGTGTGATATAGTATCACTTCGACGTTGAATATGTGATATAAACTGTAATTCGACATTGAATGATCTTTATATAATATATTGAATGGTCGTGTGGGTAAATTTTTTTTTTCTTTTTTGCGAAAAATAAACACCTAATATTTTTTCGAAAAAAATATATCATGACCATTCTTGTTAAATCCATCAACTTTGACTACTAATTTTGACCATTATTTTGACTCTGTTAATATTAAATGTATATTACAGTGTTGCATCGACGTTGAATATACGATATTAAGTGTTCATTCGACATTGAATGATCTCGTTATACTATATTGCATCGTGGTCTGAGTAAAAATTTTTTTACGAAAAATAAACATATAACATTTTTTCGAAAAAAATATATCATGACCGACCTCGTTTTAAAGAGTATAAAATTCTCGTTTCTATGGTATAATTTTTTGATTAAAAAATTAATCTATTTAATTGAAAGAAAAAGATATTTATTTTGCTAATGTCAATCTTTTTACTATTTTCGATCTTTTCCTTTTTAACCCCTAAAAGAATTAAAAGATCATTAATACCAATATATTTTTCACTATTTTCAAACTTGACTATTTCAAATCAAAACTATTAGATTATTTTAATCAATGGACGAATTTGAATCTACAATTCTACACTAAATTTAGGTTCTACAATGATCCCATATATGTATATGTATATGTATATGATTATTTTAGAATATATAAATTTAGTGCAAAAATGTAAAATCAACTTTAATATTAAATAACATTAAAATTATAAATTTTTTTTTAAAAAAAATTCTATCATAAAAACAAGAATTTTATCATTTTCAAAATGTGATCGATAATTTTATATGTACATTTTTAAAAAAAATTAATATTCAACATTGAATATTACCACTGCGTATTCGATATTGAATATTCTACATTGAATTGAATCTTTTGAATTTTATATATTTAACGTTATAAATTTGAATATTCTATATCGAATATATGGTTTTACAATTCTGTACCAAATTTAGGTTCTGCAATTGTTCATTCTTATATATATATATATATATATATATATATATATATATATATATATATATATATATATATATATATATATATATATATATATATATAAAGACACACACACACACATAGATAAGACTCATTGTGAACAAGTTATTCGTTGTGAACAAATAAAAAAACACATATAATCATTCATATATATATCAACAAGTGTTTGTAACATGGTTCATATGATTCAAAAAATTCATAGAAGTGTCTACAACAAGATTCAGAATATTCAAAAAGTTCATAATAGTTTTTATAACAAGATGCATAAGATTAAACAAGATTCGACAAATTCATAGTATTCAATAAAATCTATAGGATCCAATAAGATTAATAGATTAATGGAAGAGTTTGGTAGTATTTTCAACAAAATTCATAAGATTCAAAGCTATTTTATGATTGTTCACAATATTCACAACGAATAAAGTGTTCACAAAATATCTTTAGTGTGTGTATATATATATATATATATATATATATATATATATATATATATATATATATATATATATATATATATATATATATACACAGTGGCGGACCCATGATTTTTTTTATAGGGGTCGGAATTTAATAGCTTTGAGAGTGTAAGTGCTTGTGACTTCAAAATATTTTTTTTTTTAATTTCAAACTTCCGGGTCGGTTTATCTAGATCATGTAATAAAACAAATACGTAAATCATACGATTTCATTTTAAGTGCTCTATTGTGAAAACTACTCACATCACCCACATGAAGATCAAATCTTTCCGTTTTATTCCAACTATTAAAACCTTCCGTCACAAATGCATCTTTTGTATTTCCGCTCCCAATTCCACCTTGGTCTCTAAATAAATAGCATACAAAACAATATGCCTTGTCCGTTTTAACACTATACTCTAACCAATTAGCATATTGATCAAACCATTGAGGATGAAAACGTCTTGCATTTCCACTAATTGTTCTTTGTGGAAACTTATGACCGCGTGGTTGACATGGACCTCTAATCAAATACTTTCGTCTTATTTCATCTTTTTGATTAGGATGATATTCCGAAATATTTTTTCTTTCGGAGGGATCCCATGGAAGATCACTCAACTCAATTACTTGTGGTATTTGTGGAGAAGTATTAGAAGCTCTTCCACTTGACGGAGATTCGGATCTTGATAACTTTCTTTTCAAAAATCGATCCATATTGATATTGTCTAATAAAATAAAATAATTAAATAAATGTAACTTAATATTAAATATTTAAAATCTTAACTCTTGATTATTAAATAAATAAATAATAGTTTAATCAATTAATCTATTAAACTAATAGTAATAAATTCATATATTATCAATTATAATTTATAAATACAAGAAATAAAAAAAAAGAGATTTATATACCTTTTGAGACTTCCAGAAGGACTAGAACTGAAGTGAGAACCCAGAGAGAGAGAGAGAGGAGAGAGAGAGAGTACGAGAAGAAGAGGGAGAGAGAGAGAGAGAGAGAGAGAGAGAGGAGAGAGAGAAGAGAGGAGAGAGAGAGAGAAGAGTAGAGAAGAGAGAGAGGAGAGATGAGAGGTAACGTAGAGAGAGGAGAGAGGAAGAGAGAAGACTGATGAGAGTGAGAGAGGAGATGGAGCGGGTATGTGTTGAGAGAGAGAGAAGAGTAGAGAAGTAGAAGCAGAGTAGCTATTGGTAGTAGACGGATGCTATTGTAAGTACATGTGATGGGGTGAGCGGTTAGCTTGGGATCTAGATTGAGAGAGAGATGAGTAGTAGAGAGAGATGAAGAGGAGAGAGAGAGAAGAGAGAGGTCGAGAGAGAGGAGAATGAGAGAGATTTGAGACGAAGAGAGAGAGAGTAAGAAGTAGAGAGATGAGTAGAGAGAGAGAGATGTAGGAGAGGAGAATGGAGAGAGAGAGTGAGTAGAGAGAGGTAGGAAGTGGAAGAGAGAGAGAGTTAGAAGTAGGAGAGAGAAGCAGCAGAGAGATGCAGAGAGAGAGAGAGATGAGAGAAGAGAAGAGAGAAGAGAGAAGAGAGAGGAGAGAGAAGGAGAAGAGAGAGGGAGAGATGAGAGAGAGAGAGAGAAGAGAGAGAGAAGAGAGAGAGAGAGAGAGAGAGAGAGAGAGAGAGAGAGAGAGAGAGAGACGCTTTCAAAGCTCAGCGGTGCCGGCGGCAGGTGGCAGGCGGCAGCGGCAGCGTCGGTCACAGACTCACAGCCTCACAGGTGCGTTCCCTCTTATCTTCTTCTGTTCTTGGTTCTTCACAATCTTTCTGCAATTCTGCCGGTTCCCTAAATGGCTAAATCCCTAATCCCCTTTTGTTTTCTTTTGGAAGACCTCCCAAATACCCAAACCCAGTGACCCAGAACCCACCAAAGAGTTCCCTAATCCCCTTTTGCATTACCAAGCCCCTCTCCGTTTTTTGGAAGCCCAAAACCCACCAAAACTAAATTTTTAAGTTTTTGGCCCAAATCCTTTAGTTATTTGTTAAATAGGTAACCAACTATTACGTATATGTATATTTTTTTAGATTTTATATCATATTTTTTATATATATAAAATTTTTGAAAACTTATCAAAAGTATAGGGGTCGAACTTGAAAAATCATCGGGGTCGGAAATTTTTTAACTATATATATAACACGTAAAAAAAAAAATTTTATCGGGGTCGTTTGACCCCTACCCGCAAAGGGTAGGTCCGCCCCTGTATATATATATATATATATATATATATATATATATATATATATATATATATATATATATATATATATATATATATATATAGGGGTGGGTTCAATAGAGAACCTCTATGCATCAAAGAAACTTAGAGAACCACAATGCATCGCTAGAAAATCATAATGCATCACGTGGAAGTCGATGCATCACGCGAGAATTTAATGCATCACGTGGAAATAATGGTCCATCGTGCGGGAATTGTGATGCATTTGTGGTGGTGCATGGAGGTTCTCCATTGAACCCACCGAGGTGGGTTCAATGGAGAACCTCCATGCATCGAATAACCTTGAAAAACCTCCATGCACCACCACAAATGCATCACAATTCCCTCGTAATGCATCATTATTTCCACGTGATGCATCGATTTCTACGTGATGCATTTCAATTTTCTAGCGACGCATTTTGGTTCTCCAAGGTTTTTCGATGCATAAGGTTCTCCATTGAACCTACCCCTATATATATATATATATATATATATATATATATATATATATATATATATATATATATATATATATATATATATGTATATTGAGGTTCAATGGGGAACCTCGATGCATTGGGAATCATTGGAAACCAAAAATTCATTATCACTTGACTTATGATGCAATGAGGGTAATATTGGAATAATAATTATTAGAAAAAATTAATTAATCTTTTAATTAATAGATTAGGATTAAAATAGGAAATTAAATCAACCTCATTAACCACTCTCCATATATATTGGAATATTATTATTAGAAAAAATTAATTAATTTTTTAATTAATAGATTAGGATTATAATAGGAAACTAAATCAACCTCATTAACCACTCTCCATATATTCTTCCTCATTCCATCCCCCCTCTGTCTCCCTCTATCTATTTCACACACACACACACACCACACCACACACACACACACACACACACACACACACACACACACACAATCGGCCGACGAGTTTGAGAAGACGATGACGAGATGTAGATGATGGGATGAACAATGATGAAGACGATGCATCACGTTGAACCCATGAACCTATGAACGTAGACGATGTGAAGAAGACGAATTGAATGATGAACGAAGTTTGTTCAAAATTGAATGGTGGTTCAAAGGTTGTTTGATTTTCATGGTGATTCAAGACGATGGATTGATGGACACGTTGAACACGAAGATGAAGAAGGATGAACAACAATGATGCATCGTATTCTCCACGAAAATGATGAACACAAACGATGAACCAACATGAATGTGATGAACATGAAAATCTACTGTGCATCGTGTTATGATAATCGTTGTGCATCGACCGGTTCATACAAAAAAAGATTTATAATTTTTGAATTTGTATAATTTTTATTGAACAATGCATCGACATGTTCATCATTTTTGTTGAATTTTTATAATTTTTGTTAAATATGGAAGTGTATTAATTAAATTTCTTTAGAATTTATTGTTTAATCATTTGATGGAGTATTCAATTAATATAAATTTAAATTTAATTAATCCAGATATGTATTTTTTCCGAAACTACCATTCGATATATAGATGCATTGGAGATGTTGCATCAACAGACACATACATGTTGCATCACGAGATGACCTTGTTCCAATGACTATCAGATGTTCTTTAGTTGTACGATGCATACATGTTCCCCATAGAACCTAACCCTAAGTGTGTGTGTGTCTATATATATATATACATACATATATATATATATATATATATATATATATATATATATATATATATATATATATATATATATATATATATATATATATATAGAATATGGTTCGTGTGAGTACCTAAAAAATGCAGAGTACCATGAGTACCTGTGAACACACGGGTTTAAGATGTGAACTTGCTCCGAAAAAAAGTTTTTTTTTTGAATTTTTTTTCATATTCATTTAGATACAAATAATATAAGGCTATTCTTAAAAAATTATATACATTTACACTTTTTTTCATCTTAAAAGTCACGTGAACGTGAAAAAATTCATGTGAACATGCTTAGTTGTGAACACACATTCACAACAGTACTATTCATGTGAACACACACGTTTCACATAGTTCTAGTGTGTGTTTATGTGTGATTTTATGCAAGTAGTCTTATATTATTAATTTAAACATGATTATGAAAAAAAATTTCAAAAAAAATGATTTTAAGCGAGGTACCTCCGGTACTCCGCAAAACTAGTGGTACTCATTTGAACCCAAATATATATATATATATATATATATATATATATATATATATATATATATATATATATATATATATATATATATATATATATATATATATATATATATATATATATATATAGGTTTCAAGATCTATGGAAAACCATCTTTGACTGGAAAACTGGAAAACCATATTAAATACACATGTTCATTACGGTAAAATGTTAAATTTAATGCACAACTACAATATACATATGTTCAAATGTGCATTATTATTGACTAGTTCACATAATTTACATGTTCATTAGGATAAAATGTTTCATTTCATGCAAAATAACAATATGCAGATGTTCAAATGTGCAATATGCATGAACAAGTGTATATTACGCATTTTTCATGAAATTAAACATTTTGTCTTAACGAACGTGTAGATGATATGAATTAGTTAATCATAATGCAATTTTGAACAAATGTATATTATAATTTTACATGAAATTTAACATTTTATCATAATGAACATGTGTATTTAATATTGTTTTCCAGTTTTCCAGTCTAATATAGTTTTCCATGGATCTCGACCATATATATATATAGAGGGAGGTTCAATGGAAAACCATCATGCACCTGAAAAATTGTGAAAATCACACTGCACCACCACAAGTGCATCAAATTCCCCGCATGATGCATCAAAATCCTTCGTGATGCATCAAATTTCCCGCGTGATGCATCAAAATCCCGCGTGATGCATCACCTTATTTACGATCTTGCCACCGCGTTTTTCATGAAATGCACCAAATTGGACGGTATGCGTAGGTTTTCATAGTTTTCAGGTTATAGTGGTTTTCCATTGAACCCACCCATATATATATATATATATATATATATATATATATATATATATATATATATATATATATATATATATATATATATATATATATATATATAAATATAAAACCATCTTTGACTGGAAAACTGGAAAACCATAGTAAATGCACATGTTCATTACGGTAAAATGTTAAATTTAATGCACAACTACAATATACATATGTTCAAATGTGCATTATTATTGACTAGTTCACATAATTTACATGTTCATTAGGATAAAATGTTCCATTTCATGCAAAATAACAATATGCACATGTTCAAATGTGCAATATGCACGAACATGTGTATATTACGCATTTTTGCATGAAATTAAACATTTTGTCTTAACGAACATGTAGATGATATGAATTAGTTAATCATAATGCAATTTTGAACATATGTATATTATAATTTTACATGAAATTTAACATTTTCTCATAATGAACATGTGCATTTGATATGGTTTTCCAGTTTTCCAGTCTAATATAGTTTTCCATGGATCTCGACCCTATATATATATATATATATATATATATATATATATATATATATATATATATATATATATATATATATATATAAATAAGCGTGAAAATAAAAATAAACGTGTAGATGGAAACCCTAGTTAGATATATATCATGTACGTAATCATATGATGATGAGGATATATTAAGTTAGCATCACCATGCATGGCCTTTCTTCTTCATCACAGCCTGTCACCTTCTTCATTTATCGATCAACGTGTTTCACTTTCACCCCCTTTTGGACCACCTTTGCCCTCGTGCCCACGGCCATCCTTTGCCGGGGCTATTTCCTCCTCCATCTCCTCCTCATTTTTTTATCTACTTTTTTTAATTATAATTTTATATTTATATTTATATATGACTATGAGCTTAAAATCTTAACTACAACATCTAGCTAAATTCTAGTTAATTTATAACATATAATTGGCACCAATTCCTATCGAATTTTTCAATAAATTTCACTATTTTGGTGTTGATATTAATATAAGTAATTTGCTGAACTGAACATATATTCAGAGGCATTTTGAGTTCAATTTTTATATCATCTTAGTTTATTAATTAATCACAGTTTCAGAAAATATTGCTAATTAAATAATTTATTCAAGAGCTAAACTTGATCCTACCGTAATAGTTAATATATACTTGTCGATAGGTGTGTTATATGTGGACCAAATACCCGAACCGAACCGGTACCGGTCCCGAATAGGACCGATTGTAAAGTAATGGTCCGGTGCTCGGGTTTAGATTTTAGCCAAATTCGGATTCGGTCCAGACCGGTCCGATAACACCCCTAACCTTTAAAGCGGAGTTAGTTTTTGACTTTTTATACACCAAATACCCGAACCGGACCGGAACCGAACCGGTACCGGTCCCGAATAGGACCGATTGTAAAGTAATGGTCCGGTCCTCGGGTTTAGATTTTAGCCAAGCTCGGGTTCGGTCCTAACCGGGTCCGGGTTTAGTCCCGATAACACCCCTACTTGTCGAGCAATCAAAGCCAAGACGACAAATGTATAGATTGAACATGAATAATTAATTTTTCTATGACATAAAAGAATGTACGTTCACATTTTAATTCGTGAGAAAATACAAAAAACTCATACGAAATTGACATTATAACCATAAGAAAATGTTCACATTTGAAAGTGTGAATAAAAACTATGATTTCTTTATATAAGCTTAAAAATGGAAAGATTAACCTTTAAAAAAAAAACAGTAATAAAAGAAACCAACAAGAAACTAGAAGGAACAAAGAAGCAAAACACAATTAAAAAACAACTTAGAAACAAAACTAACAAAGCATCCATATATTAAGTTATTACACATTATTAATTTCTTCACCGCAAGAAACCGCGCGATTTAAGTGAGAACTTTTTTCCTACTTAATTGCCATTATAAGTGTTAAATCTTTAGGGACATTTTGTATTAATTTGTACACACATATAATACACGTTTGTAACTTAATAAACTTTTCATGTTTCGTAAAGAGTATATATGTGTGTGTGTGTGAGAATCATAAATTACACATTTTTGTTGTATGTATTGAGCTCGTCACGACCCATTTAACTTGTAACCCTAGCTACTTAATTAATTCCTCCGGTAAACTCCTTGAATACACACACACACTGGATATTATTCCTTCAATTCGTGAAGACTATCAAAACATTTTCAGTGAAAGTTGTAAAATTTTAGTAATTTATTGGAGTTTTTATGTTATAATATATATATGAGTTAATTACAAAAATGGTCCCTGTGGTTTCTAAACATAAATGATTTTTTCGATCATAAATTTTGATTGGTTTACACTTTAATTATAGTAAATTAAAATTAATTAAGACTAAAAATATCTAAATCATTTATGAACCAACATGAATAATTAAATAGTTTTTTTCTATATTTTATAGTTTATTAAATTTAAGTAACACTAAAAAATAATTTATTTAATTAAGATTAAAAAGAGTTAAAAACTAATTATAGAAATGGTCTCTATAGTTTGCATCAAAATAAGGGTAATTTGGTCATATTAGAAAAGTTAATAGGTTGAGGGACCAAAATTGCAAACAAACTATGAAAATAAGGACCGTTTCTGCAAAATTGAAAGTTCAGGGACCAAATCCAAATTCTAGGACAAACCACAGGGACCATTTTTGTAATTAACTCTATATATCTATATATATATATATATATATATATATATATATATATATATATATATATATATATATATATATATATATATATATATATATATATATATATATATATATAGGGGTGGGTTCAATGGAAAACCACTATACACCTGAAAACTATGGAAACCTACGCATACCGTCCGATTTGGTGCATTTCATGAAAAACGTGGTGGCATGATCGTAAATAAGGTGATGCATCACGCGGGATTTTGATGCATCATGCGAAATTTTGATGCATCACGCGGGGAATTTGATGCATTTGTGGTGGTGCACTGTGGTTTTCACAAGTTTTTAGGTGCATTGTGGTTTTCCATTGAACCTCCCTCTACATATATATATATATACATACATATATATATATATACATACATATATATATATATACACATACATATATATATATATATACACATACATATATATATATATATATACACATACATATATATATATATACACATACATATATATATATATATATACATACATATATATATATATATATACAGATTTGGGTTCAAATGAGTACCACTAGTTTTGCGGAGTACCGGAGGTACCTCGCTTAAAACCATTTTTTTTGAAATTTTTTTTCATAATCATATTTAAATTAATAATATAAGACTACTTGCAAAAAATCACACCTAAACACACACTATAACTATGTGAAACGTGCAAGTTCACATGAACTGCACTGTTGTGAATGTATGTTCACAGCTAAGCATGTTCACATGAATTTTTTAACGTTCACATGACTTTTAAGAGGCTAGAAAGTGTGAATGTGTGTAATTCTTTTACGAATAGGCTTATATTATTTGTATCTAAATTAATATGAAAAAAAAATAAAAAAAAAAAACTTTTTTTCGGAGCATGTTCACATCTAAAACCCGTGTGTTCACAGGTACTCACGGTACTCTGCATTTTTTAGGTACTCACACGAACCATATTCTATATATACATATATATATATATATACATACATATATATATATATATACATACATATATATTAATTGGTTAATATTTAATCAATGGGTGGTGTTAAGAAAACACAAATTAAACCAAACAAACATCCAAAATGCATTTGCCGAAGTTATAACCAGCCCCTTAAGTTTAATATTTTACATATAATATAAAATCATTTCTGAATTTCTTCATTTTTGATATGATAACTACGTGGCCGGGGAACTGAAGTTTCATAGTATCAGGTGTCCTATCATTGGATTTTTAAATGGAAAAAATAATTATTTAGTTATCATTACTCGAAATAAATTGAGTTGATTTTATAAATAAGTATATATGCATCTACTTAATTACCTATTTCTAGATACTTAATTATTGTAGAAATTCGATCTGGTTTAGTTATGGAGTACCCCTCGATCTAGTGATGGACATAGATCTTTAACTGTGAGTTATATACTAAATTAGAAGAATCTGTTGCATTACCAAAATAATCGTTAAGTCTCATGACTTTTTAGTTGGTATTACGAAAAATAAACAATTTTGACATTGTTATTTGTGAGATTTACTTGTATATATAGGAATAGGATAACAATATATATAGGTCCGTCTCTAAGTACAACCCCTACATACAACCAGTGAGTTTCAAAATCTTTAAATGATATCCATTTATTATAATAATTAATTATTAAACTGATTTTTTTGTAAAACTTTAAAAAAATGTTATTTCACCATCTCGTTTGGTCCCGTATTTTTTATGATAAAGAACAACTATATCTACACGCAAGTCGTTTCGTCTAGTATTGATTAAATCCGAAGAGATTAATTTGTACATGTTATTTATTACATACATGTAACACAGACATTATATATATTTTGTATGTATGTATGTATGCATGCATGTATGTATGTATGTATGTGTAGACGTATGTATGTATACATGTGTGTGTGTGTTTGGGTTGGTCCACCAAATTAATGATCCCCACTCTTTGATGAAGAAGTGCTTTTGCTTTGAATTATTTGAAGTCATTTTCCATGGAGAGGGGGCCATGCATCCCTTAAAGTTGTCCATGTTTCTCTATAAAGAAATAAAGTTGTCCAAACAACACTTGGCCACCTTTTTTTTAATCTTTTAATGCTATTCTTCCACCCTTTTCTTTTGAATCTTTTTAATTACTACAATATTATATATCTATCTATCTCTCTTTTATATAACAAAACTATCCTAAAAAGGTCAAATTTAAAGAGTCAAAAAGTCAAAATTCAAAGACACTACTAGTCAACAGAGTGTGTAAATACAGAAAATTAATTTACTTAATAAAAATAAATGGACATGAAAAAAGTGGAGCCATACCATGAGAATGTTGGTTCTTTACTTAATGAAGGATAGTGACCCTAATGAGAAAAAGACATTGCCTATTTTTGGTCCTCAATCCCCAGGTAACATATATAACATCATAACACTCCTACTCATACATAGGAGGGTAAGTTTTTTAATTGCTACTGAAGTAATTTAAGTTTCAATTATTATTTATTAATTATTACTGCATTTAATATTTGCTTATTGAATTGTTTGCATTATTAGTTTGACTAACATCTTTTTTTCATTTGGCCCCTATCCTATTCTACACTTTTCGCAATAAAGATCCCAAGAAATCTAGTCTGGACTCTGGAGTTATGGAGGTAAGAGGAGTGATTGTTCTTCCAATATTTGAAGTAATTATAGTAGTGATTATAAGTTTTAGTGTGAAGTAGTACCTAGAAAAAAATAAGTTTCAAAATAAAGTTGTTAAATTTGCTTCATTGTTGCTTTTCTAACTCTATTAATTATTTTGTTAAAAAATTTCAAATAAATAGTTTATTAACTCGCATATTATATGTATGCTTTTAATAATAATTATTAACATAAAATATATATAAACTCGTATTTAAAATATACAAAAACAATTTTCTAAAAGATGAACAGTGGTATTATTATTTGGTAAAATCATTATTTTTGCAGTTTACAAACATACATACACACATACATACAAACATCACTACAAGAAAACTGTCATTTAGTGACACATGCTTTTAGTGACACAAAAAGTGTCACTATGTTTACTTTTAGTGACACTTATGAAAAAGAGTAGGTACATAGCAATCTTTTACTCACAATTTTCTAAGTTAGCGACACAACATTTTGTCAAAAAATACTTAATATCTATACCCACATACAATTTTAGCCACTATATATCTATACCCACTTCACTTTTACCTACTCTTTTTGTTGTGTAGGTAAAAAGTTTTGATACCTATAGTGACACTTTTTTACATCAAAAAGAGTGGGTAAAAGTAGAGTGAGTATATATAGATATATAGTGACTAAAATTGTATGTGTAGTGGGTATAGGCCTCAAGTATTTTGTGACACTACTTTAGAAAAAAATGTGGGTAAAAAGATTGCTCTATACCTACTCTTTTTCATAAGTGTCACTAAAAGTAATATATAACGACACTTTTTTGTGTCACTAAAAGCATGTATCACTAAATGACATTTTTCTTGTAGTGTATACATATATATATAAAGAGTAGTTAATCATTTATCACAACTTTTAAATATTAAATTTATATATTACACTCGATATACTTTAAGATTTTAATTAATGTATATATTTTATTACGTACAATATAATAAAAATTTATGAAATATTTTTTAAACTAATATCGTATTGTTTTTACTTTATATACGTATGAAGTGATGCCTACTTTTTATAGTACCGAGTAATTTCTAATATTTTATGTAGAATTTGACAAATTAGGGTTATAATATGTGTTGAATATTTCAGTGTCACTCAATTTTAGAGGATATAATCTGCTTCTTAATATACGTTTTAACATTTGTACACATCAAGCAATTAACTATTAGTTTTTTTATTCTACTTTTAACGATGGACATATTATGTTGAAGTGTTTATGGTTAAGAGATGTTTAAGGTGGAAAGCTGAAAATCATACGATTTAAATATACTCTGAAAATGTTAAGAGTCATAGACACAATGGACCCCATCAGCCCATCTGCAATTGCATTAAAGCATTGGTAGCTTATGTTTGTCGCCTTTGAAATTCAAGCAGTTTACACATAAAATATCATGTCACTCGTGTGACTCGTGTCTGACACCTATTTATATATATAAAGAGAGTGTGTGTTTTTTAAGGAAGAACTCAAATTTTTATCGGAGAACCTTGGTCTTGGAGAATCATAATTATCGGAAAACCTTGGAGAATCAAAATAAATGTGATGCACAATTTTTCATGCGATCTTATTGAACCTATACTGGGAGGATCACAATTACACACACACATATATATAGAGAGAGAGAGAGAGAGAGAGAGAGAGAGAGAGTGTGTGTGTGTGTGTGTGTGTGTGTGTTTTTCAAGAAAAAACTACATTTTTATCGGAGAACATTGTAGAATCATAATAAATGTATACACAATTTCTCATGCGATCTTATTGAACCTATATAATCATATGGGGATAATGCATCACATGAGAGTTGTTCACAATGTTTGTAATATTCATAACAAATAAAATGTTCACACACTACAAGATAAATGCCATATAGTGACTGATTGTTTTATTGACTGAAAGAAATTCAGTCACTAAAAGTACTTTTTTTTTCCTATTCTGACTAATTTTAAAAGTTGGTGAATTTTTTTAAAAAAAAAATAAAAAACAAATTTATTTTAGTTGCCATTTGAGCCCTAGAAGTGAGCCCCTCTTTTACCTCACAGAAACAAGTCGAAGTCTCCGCTCATCAGATTCACTTCGTACGGCACCGACGCCGGCTCCGTCTTCAGGTTCAGGTCCGACTGCGTCTTCTACTCCGGCTTCGGTTTCACCTCTGACTCTGCCTCTGATCCCGCTCCACACCTGCTTCACTAATCAAACCCTAGAGCTTTAGCTTCAATCGATCTCATCGTCTTCTTCTATCCATTTCTGCTTTAGGTAAAAGTTTGGAGCTCTTTGATTCATATCCTCGTATGAGGAATTAGGGTTTAAATAACGGTTTGCCTCTTTCAATTTCGAATTCCTACAATTAAATGTGAATTTGAGACTTCCACTTCTTCATGTATCTCTCTTCTAAAAGCATTTCTTCACTGTATTTTTTTTGTCACTAGGAAGGTGGACTAGTTTCTTCGTTGATAAGAGAAAGTAAGTTATCCAATTTTACTTTTCTGTTAATTTGCCATTAAATTTTGAATCAAGTCATTATTAGATAAACTAATTTAGTATATAAGTCGAGCAGAGATGCAGGAACCATTGCAATTAAATTTTTTAATTTCATTCCGTTTTCATCTCTAATACATAATTGTACAGTTCATTAAGAAAACTTGAAAAATTGATTTATATTCATTGAATATTAATAGTTGCATATCTACTGTTAAAAAGTATGTTTTACTTTGATATTGGATCGAAAATTCTGCGTGGGGTCTTAATTTTAGATTGTTTGTATTGAAGTTGAGATCAGGGCTTTAGGGCAAAGGCATGGAGGTCTGCCTTTTTTCCCCTTACTTTGTTAAATATATAGCAGTCATTGTATTGGTATTATCTATCTATATAGCTAAGATGCTTATACCCACAATGTTTACATAGTATTTAAATAGCCTTTTTGCCTGGAAAAGTTACGATGCATATACATTCTACTTAAATCATTACAATTCTTATTTTAGTTTCTTTTACCATTACGATTTCTTTTTGTGAAGCTCTACGATAATAGTTACATATTGAACTTCTAGTGTTACATATCGTATTATTTTATATTATTGCATAAAAGTTTAGGCTGACCATTTTCTGAATGTGTAATGTCACTTACTTGATCAGACTATTTACTTGTCGCTCTTACACCGGGTGGTCTGCCTCTCATCCGCCTAGTCAATTTCTCACCCCAATCCGATCAGCGCTCGATCACAGGTACGATTCGATCACAAAACAATATCAATTTTCAAGTAAGGATTTGGTCCGTTTGTAAGCTTAGGTTTCAATATGTTTTACACTCACCATCTCATCAACTAGTTAATAATCGATTCCTAATAAAAATCTCTACTCTTGTTGTATCTGTGTAACTATTGTTGGTAATATGTTTTACAATTTAACTAGAAAATCTGTCAAGCTAAGAATTTACCATATGGATAATTGGATATGGTAACTTCTTGATTTAGTAACACATGTATAGCAAGTGTTTTTTGCATCATTTAGGCCCTGTTTTTTTAGTGGTTAATGTAAATCATTAGACTGATTATTGCAAATTGGAATCACAATAATCAGTTTTGAGCATATATGTTGTAACTAGCATGCTTGTAGAGGTGGTGAAGTGGAGGGTCAAATGGGTTGGGTAGCAGCCTTTTACTTTTACTTTATTAAAGATATACCCAAATCTATAACAATATATAGATTTGGAATTTTTTGCATATTAAACATCAAGTGGCACTCAACGTTTTCGAGTTCAAATTAATTTACATAAGGTGTTTAGTTATAAGAGCAATGTATGAACAACTCAACAACAAAGAGTCAAGTAAAACAAATCATTTACGAAAGTCAAAGTATAAACCTTTTAAACAAAACACCAAGTACTATGAAATTAAAATACATATTGAAGATGGGGTTGAAGCATGTTATGGTCTAAAGGATATCACACTGCATGGCTCAATGGGTGGATTTTTTAAATAGGTTTGACCATCAATATTTATGAACAAGTTTTTTCAAATTGGTTTCCTGGGATTGACTGAAACCAGTTCTCTTCCTAAGCAGAAGGTCAAATGATTCAACCAAATCAGTTTTAAAAATAATGTCATATTAATTAGATTCTTAAGAAAAACAATTATAAAGACATTATCATCTACACAAGAACATTAATGCAAACAACATTAATGCAAACACCCAAATTAAGCTACATAAAAGAGGAAGATCATAAGAATCCCAGGTCACAACAAAATTTGCATCTAAAATTTACAAATGAAAAAAAGGCTTATGTACTTTGGAACATGAACTCAAATATCTGGGAGAATTGGTACCATGTATCGTATCATATTGCCTTGGTTCAGTACGGTTCAGGTTTCATCCTCTTTATTTGTTCTTATTTGTACCAGCACTGTACCGAACAAGTGATAAAATTTTTACTGTATAGTCCCAGCCATCCAAATGGTTTTCTAATACTATCTTGAGATTTGCACACCCCCAGGAAGCATGTAGTGGTTACTACACGTATTCCCCTAGAACATTCAAAACAGATGTATTGGTAACATTGAATCCTTGTTGGAATGGCTTACAGAAAAGTCAAAGAACAGAAATTAGCGTTGCCAGGGTAGAATAACTGCTCGGTCCAGCTAAAAGTAGATCTTTTTAATTTCTATCATAATGAAACCATCATAGTCATCTTTTTAATCCACTCAAAGTAGACACCCAAATTAAGCTACATCGGTTTTCACTTATTTGCTACTCTAATTCTAAGCCACTGGAAACGCAAGACAGTTTACATAATTAAAAGGCCAGGCTTATATAAGTATCATTGAAGTTGCCTCTTTTTTGGGGCCTTTAACTGCTGCTATATTTCCATCTGTATATACGTACGTATATAAATGTTTCTGTTATAAACTGATATATATATGTGCAAATATGTGTGTATATTGCTGCTATATTCCTCTGTATATTAAAGTGAAAAAAGTGTGCAAATATGTATGTATATTGTTGTTATATTGATGATATGTATGTTTCTGTTATAAAGTGAAAAAAGTATGCAAATATGTATGTAACATCCCAATTTTGAGATAATTGCGTGGAATTATTTTAGTGGATGTTTAAATAATTAATATCATGTGGGCCAATGAGATCCCGAGTAGTGGATTGATACGTGTCGGGTTGCGAGTTACGTGTCTCCGGGTTATAAATTTAGTGGATTAATTATGTATTTGGGTTCGTGGAGTTAAATGGGTTAAAAGAGTATAATTTGTGAAAATGTGATATCGGGTTCGGGTTAATGGGTTCGGGACCGGTTGAGATAGAACCGTACATAAGTGTTTATCCTTCTTCTTTTCCCTTATCCATTCTTAAAACCTAAAAAGGTGTAAGTGTGTGTTTGTGGAATTCTCCAGCAGCAAAGAGAAGCCAATTTCAATTGTTTGGTTGCTGAGAATCTGATACTCTTGCTTCCTTCTTCTTCCCTTGTGATTGTTGGAGCTTCTAGGTAAGGCTATTTCAAATTCATGGCTTCAATTGAGTTACATGTTGTTATGAATTGGGAATTGGGTTGAAAGCTCAAAGAGGTAAGTTTTGTATGATTTTGTATGCTTATTGAGACTGAATTCGTGTATAGAAGGAGTTTGATACTCCTGGGCAGAGCTGAAATCGCAGGTCGGCCATGGGGGTTTCGCGATGTCGCGGCGCGACCACCAGAGGGTCCGCGGCGCGACCAATGGCATGCAGGGGAAATTCGAAGTTAACCTTGTGAAATGGGTTTGAGTCGGAATGGTGTCGGGTTCCTTCGGGGTTGCTCGGGATGGGTTTTGTGTATATTCAGAGTCTTGTTGGGAGTGCTTTGAGTCGAGTTTCGGGTTGGGTTTCGGGTATTGATCGGGTTTCGGTTCCGTGGGATTGTCGGGTTGAATAGAGTTCGGGGTGTTGTGATTATGTGTTTAATGTAATTCGGGACTGTGTTTAACCGATTGGGATTGTTTCGGGGATTCGGGCCTGTTATGGGTCGTATTTTGATTGGGTTTTCGCAGTTCTGTTGGGGACTGCAATTGAATTTGAGTCGGGTTTATGTTCATTATGAGTTTGCGATATGTGTTCGTGGGATTTGTATTAACAGGTGAGATCCGTGTGTAATTTCAGGGACAAGTCAGCGAATCGAGCCGAGTCAGAGATTCCGGGATTAGTGGATCGATCAGGTGAGTACCCGAGTTCTTTTCTAAACCGCGAGACTGTTTTACGAGTCATAACTGTGTAGCTAGCTTCGTGTATGTGTATATTGTGTATTGCGAATGAGACAGGGACGTGGGCGCCAGGTATGATTCTATTTCCCACATATGTGATATATGTGTGCATGAGATGAGATCCAGTCCGGGGGTCCGTGATGAGTTCCATACGGACGGTGATTCGCGATGTGAGATCGCGTGGGTTGACTGTCCCTAACAGTCCTTGGAGCGTGTATACACGGCAGGGCCTGTAGCCGGTTCGCGCCCGTGCTACAGGGTTGTGAGCTAACCACCGGTGCGCACGGTCGTTAGCTGGGGAAGGGTCCCCCTTCAGTGACATTGTGTGCAGGGCCGTGGATCTCATGCTGAGTGTTCATATCTGCTTTATACTGCTGATTGCCAGAGACAGAGATTGAGCTTGTGTTGTGTGTATGTGCTACGTGTTCGCATGCTATGTGTTTACTGTGCAGAGTCTAACCCTCGAGTACTCACGAGCTTTCGAGCTTACGTATTCGAGTCTTCCGTGTTCAGGATTTCAGCGAAGGGTTCAGTAGCTGAGCTTGTTGATCTGGGATCGAGGATTATCTGGGAAGCTTTGTGTTGGCTTTGTGTAATGACCTGATCAGTATTATTTACGTTAGCGGCTTTTGGGCTTATGTAATTAGCGGATTATATGTTAATAGTGTTTATGTAAAAGTTTGAAATTATCAGTGAATTCTGTTTATCCTGTGACATGTGTTTAATAGAGCATTGCGATGCTGCCACCTGTGTATTGTAATGACGTGGCATTTCCGGGATCGGGAGGGGTGTTACAGCATGGTATCAGAGCTTGTGGTTTGAAGTCTGAGTATCAATTAGTGGATGCTTAACTTAAACCTTGTTCCGATCCGTGGGGGATCCATTGCGATTGATATGAGTGGAGTTAACTAACCTGGCTTAGTGTATAACGCTGGGTGATTCATCTGTGGTTCTCAATTGTTTTGATTGTGCAGATAGTTATGACAGATCAGGGCGAGGGATCCGGCGCGGGCAAGCCGGTAGATGACGAGTTCATTCGCAAGTCAGAGCTTCTGGGGGTATTGACAGAGTTTTACAGGCAACAGAGAGAGCAGGAGCGGGAACAAGATCAGGGGATGGGGCCACGTGCTGGGAGTGGTCAGGATATGGGTACGGGTGTCTCTTCATCTATGTCTCGTCGAGGGGGTTCGTTCAAGGATTTCATGACCGGGAATCCGCCAGAATTTAGAGGTGGGGGTGAGCTAGGGATGGCTATGGCATGGGAGCGTGAGGTGGAGGCTGCCTTTAGAGTTGCGCGCGTGGAGCCGAGAGATATGGTCGGTTATGCGACCTATCTGTTGAGGGGAGGGGCGTCACAGTGGTGGCAGTCTATAGAGTCAGCAATGACATCTTCTGCGGCGTATGCGATGACGTGGGATCAGTTCAGGGCTGTGTTCGAGCTACAGTACATCCCGAGAGATGAGAGGCGAGAAATGGAGCGGCGATTCCTTCACCTACAGCAGGGAGAGATGACGGTGCAGCAGTACGTGGACCGGTTCAATGAGTACTCCCAGTTTGCCACTCATTACGTCGCCACTGAGCAGCGAAGGATCGATGCGTTTGTTGATGGACTGCGAGCTGATATCAGAGAGTTCGTCGGGATGCACGAGACTTCTACTTTTGCCAGAGCATTAGAGATGGCCCGCATAAGGGAGCGAGAGATAGCCAAGCAGAGGGAGGAGCCATCTTTTCAGAGTCGACGTGAGAGGACTTCCGAGCGGTCCTCGAGAGACCGGGGGCATTCCAGAGACGACTCCAGGGAGCGACGTTCGGGTCAGAGTTCGAGAGATAGACGAGATAGAGACAGAGACAGGGATAGGGAGCGGAGGTCGAGTGGACCGGGGCGGAGCCATCGATCGGATAGTCAGAGTCAGAGACAGAGTTCGAGGTATACAGGGCAGAGTCAGAGCAGCGTGGGGCGGAGGCCTCGAGATGGAGACACTAGGGGAGACAGTTCAGCTGGAAATCGGGAGTGCCCGATATGCCACCGTCGCCATAGTGGGCCGTGCGTGCCTAGGTGTTATCGATGCGGTCAGCGTGGGCATGCTGCCGCCACGTGTACAGTTCCAGAGCCATTGTGCTTCCATTGCGGGAGGCCGGGACACAGGGTGCGAGACTGTCCAGAGCCGGAGCCAGCGGTGCAGGGTGCGAGTTCTAGTAGGGCCAGAGCAGAGCCATCGTCATCCGGTCGTCATGATTCCAGGGCGCGGGGTCGAGTCTTTCAGGCGACCGCAGAGGCAGCTCGAGATGATGCTGATATGGTTTCGGGTATGTCTTTCTGAGCTTGATTTGAGTATGTGTCAGTTGCGGGGCGGGTTATTGGGCTATGTCTGCAATAAGTGTATGTGTATAGTTGCGTGTGACTGCTTCATTGTGTCTGTGATCATGTGGGATTCAGTGACAGAGGGGCGGGATTGTGTGTATGGGCTGAATGGGGTCGTTATGCTTGGGGTGTATATGTGGAGTCAATGTGCTAGATTTGGGTTTATTGTGATCTGGGCTCTCGAGTTCTGAAATTGTGTTATTTTAGTGGATTAATCCTGTTGAGCTATGTGAGTTATACGAGTGATTATTGCGAATTTGTTGTGATGTGATAGTGGAATGATCCTATTGATAGTGGATTATCATGTGATAGTGGATTATCCTATCGATAGTGGATTAAAGTTCTTGTGTGTGTGTCTATATCTGGGATATTGCGTTTTATGAGATGCGTTTATCTATTGTGGTGAAAAGAGTTGAGTTCTGTTGTGATAGTGGATTAATCTATTGAGAGTGGATTTAATCCCTTTATGAGTTTAACCATGTTTATGAGCTTGCGTTTAGCGAGACGATGGAGACATCTTATGTGTTGTGTTAGTGGATGATCTGTATAGAGCTATGCGAGTATGTGATGAGAGAGAGCGAAGACCGATGGATTGAGTGGCTTATGAGGTGACGCCACGTGAAGATTCTGTGAATAGAGGATCTACCAGTTGCCGATATGTGAATTAGGGGATTTAACCGAGCTATTAGTGGATTGCCTGACTGTGAAGTGAAGATGTGTATTAGTGATGATTGTGACATTCAGTGTTCAAATGCGAGTTTATCAGAGTTGTTGATAATTATATCGAGAGTTATGAGCTGAGGTTTCGGGGATTTGACTTAGAGATGTGCATTTGCGAGCGGGCTTGTGATAGATTCCGGGGACGGAATCTCTTTAAGAGGGGAGGATTTGTAACATCCCAATTTTGAGATAATTGCGTGGAATTATTTTAGTGGATGTTTAAATAATTAATATCATGTGGGCCAATGAGATCCCGAGTAGTGGATTGATACGTGTCGGGTTGCGAGTTACGTGTCTCCGGGTTATAAATTTAGTGGATTAATTATGTATTTGGGTTCGTGGAGTTAAATGGGTTAAAAGAGTATAATTTGTGAAAATGTGATATCGGGTTCGGGTTAATGGGTTCGGGACCGGTTGAGATAGAACCGTACATAAGTGTTTATCCTTCTTCTTTTCCCTTATCCATTCTTAAAACCTAAAAAGGTGTAAGTGTGTGTTTGTGGAATTCTCCAGCAGCAAAGAGAAGCCAATTTCAATTGTTTGGGTGCTGAGAATCTGATACTCTTGCTTCCTTCTTCTTCCCTTGTGATTGTTGGAGCTTCTAGGTAAGGCTATTTCAAATTCATGGCTTCAATTGAGTTACATGTTGTTATGAATTGGGAATTGGGTTGAAAGCTCAAAGAGGTAAGTTTTGTATGATTTTGTATGCTTATTGAGACTGAATTCGTGTATAGAAGGAGTTTGATACTCCTGGGCAGAGCTGAAATCGCAGGTCGGCCATGGGGGTTTCGCGATGTCGCGGCGCGACCACCAGAGGGTCCGCGGCGCGACCAATGGCCTGCAGGGGAAATTCGAAGTTAACCTTGTGAAATGGGTTTGAGTCGGAATGGTGTCGGGTTCCTTCGGGGTTGCTCGGGATGGGTTTTGTGTATATTCAGAGTCTTGTTGGGAGTGCTTTGAGTCGAGTTTCGGGTTGGGTTTCGGGTATTGATCGGGTTTCGGTTCCGTGGGATTGTCGGGTTGAATAGAGTTCGGGGTGTTGTGATTATGTGTATAATGTAATTCGGGACTGTGTTTAACCGATTGGGATTGTTTCGGGGATTCGGGCCTGTTATGGGTCGTATTTTGATTGGGTTTTCGCAGTTCTGTTGGGGACTGCAATTGAATTTGAGTCGGGTTTATGTTCATTATGAGTTTGCGATATGTGTTCGTGGGATTTGTATTAACAGGTGAGATCCGTGTGTAATTTCAGGGACAAGTCAGCGAATCGAGCCGAGTCAGAGATTCCGGGATTAGTGGATCGATCAGGTGAGTACCCGAGTTCTTTTCTAAACCGCGGGACTGTTTTACGAGTCATAACTGTGTAGCTAGCTTCGTGTATGTGTATATTGTGTATTGCGAATGAGACAGGGACGTGGGCGCCAGGTATGATTCTATTTCCCACATATGTGATATATGTGTGCATGAGATGAGATCCAGTCCGGGGGTCCGTGATGAGTTCCATACGGACGGTGATTCGCGATGTGAGATCGCGTGGGTTGACTGTCCCTAACAGTCCTTGGAGCGTGTATACACGGCAGGGCCTGTAGCCGGTTCGCGCCCGTGCTACAGGGTTGTGAGCTAACCACCGGTGCGCACGGTCGTTAGCTGGGGAAGGGTCCCCCTTCAGTGACATTGTGTGCAGGGCCGTGGATCTCATGCTGAGTGTTCATATCTGCTTTATACTGCTGATTGCCAGAGACAGAGATTGAGCTTGTGTTGTGTGTATGTGCTACGTGTTCGCATGCTATGTGTTTACTGTGCAGAGTCTAACCCTCGAGTACTCACGAGCTTTCGAGCTTACGTATTCGAGTCTTCCGTGTTCAGGATTTCAGCGAAGGGTTCAGTAGCTGAGCTTGTTGATCTGGGATCGAGGATTATCTGGGAAGCTTTGTGTTGGCTTTGTGTAATGACCTGATCAGTATTATTTACGTTAGCGGCTTTTGGGCTTATGTAATTAGCGGATTATATGTTAATAGTGTTTATGTAAAAGTTTGAAATTATCAGTGAATTCTGTTTATCCTGTGACATGTGTTTAATAGAGCATTGCGATGCTGCCACCTGTGTATTGTAATGACGTGGCATTTCCGGGATCGGGAGGGGTGTTACAATGTATGTATATTGCTGATATGTGTGTGTGTGCAGAACTGCAGATATATATGTATCTATATTAAGATATTTGAAACATAGCACAGGCTTTGTCTATGTCCAAGTCATTTGAGTTCTATTGACACTAAAAGTATATCTAATGTTCTTTCCTCTTATTAATAATATGCAATAGAAAAAAATTGCATAAAAATTAATGTACTTTGGATTCATTTTCATTGCTGGTATCGAATTATATCTTATCCCAGTAAAAGGCATTGTTAGAAAAACTAGTCATGAAAACGGATGCTCATTATATGGGAAGTCAAGTGTATTGCGAATTCGTCATTTTTGTGTAAAAATGCTTAAAAGTGATTAGTTCTTATCGTTGTTGATTAGTACTTGTAGTTATTTCATATTATCTTAGCATAATATTTTTTTCATTGTGATTTTTGCAGATAACAAATTCGGTAAACATGCTTTTTATAAAGGAATCAGGAGCTTGCAAAGGTTGAAGATGTTGGATGTAGAAACATTAACTGGATTGTAATTTTTGTCTGACTAAAATGGAATTGTTGGAATACATTTGGATTTTGAATTGTAATTTTTGTCTGACTAAAATGGAAGTATTGGAATACATTTAAATTTTGAATTGTAATTTTTGTTCGACTAAAATGGAAATGAAGAAATAGTTTTGATATGTCAATATTGTTAATAGGGTTTTATGGTTATATATATATATATATATATATATATATATATATATATATATATATATATATATATATATATATATATATATATATATATAGAATATGGTTCGTGTGAGTACCTAAAAAATGCAGAGTACCGTGAGTACCTGTGAACACACGGGTTTAAGATGTGAACATGCTCCGAAAAAAAGTTTTTTTTTTTAAATTTTTTTTCATATTTATTTAGATACAAATAATATAAGCATATTTGTAAAGAATTACACGCATTCACATTTCGTAGCCTCTTAAAAGTCATGTGAACGTGGAAAAATTCATGTGAACATGCTTAGCTGTGAACATACGTTCACAACAGTGCAGTTCATGTGAACTTGCACGTTTCACATAGTTATAGTGTGTGTTTATGTGTGATTTTTTGCAAGTAGTCTTATTTTACTAATTTAAACATGATTATGAAAAAAAATTTCAAAAAAAATAATTTTAAGCGAGGTACCTCCGGTACTCCGCAAAACTAGTGGTACTCATTTGAACCCAAATCTATATATATATATATATATATATATATATATATATATATATATATATATATATATATATATATATATATATATATATATATATATATAGAGGTTTTAGTGACTGAAATTAAAAGTAAGTAAAAATGGCTTCTTATGACTGAAATTTCATTTTTAGTGACTGTAAATGTTATGTGAAGAAAAGAAATGATGGAGCGTCGGTATTTTCCAAGCACCCTATACCTACTGAAATAATCAGTCACTAAATCTCCTTAGCTTTTACTGACAGAAAAATTGTGTATGTAAATACTTTTAGTGACTGTGACATTAGTGACTGTTTTTATTTCAGAGGGAGAAAGTCAAATTGGATTTAGTGATTGATTTTTGAGTTTTAGTGACAGAAATGTTCAGTCACTAAAAGGCTTTTATTTTGTAGTGACATAAAAATTATACGTGTTTATATATATAATTCAAAGAAAAAAAATATTATGGTTTGTGGACTAATAAAATATAGAAAGAGATCCCACTTCAATTGTATGAAATTAATTCATCGGTTAAGATATCATTATCAGTAGGTAAAAGGTGCCCTTTGATTATATAATTTTGGTTTATTTTATCCTTAATTATTAGTTTAGGATTTTATTATATATTAATATACAATGGAGGCATAAAACTTTTATGCTACTCGAGGTTCGACGTGACAAACTTTCTGGCAATTTCAGTAACCCAATTTGCGTAAAATTCAATAAACAATTATTGGAACATGATACAAATATCATTTATTACACTATAAGCATTTGTGTCTTTCTTTTCAATATTTTAATATTTTCCCCTCAAATCAATTTGTGTTAATAGTTTTTCTTCCTACCGAAAAGGATGTTTCTTTCTTTCTTTCTTCTTTTTTTTTTTATAAAGATTTTAGAATCTACAAATAAGACAAATTCATTGTTCTTTCATCGGTTTTCATTTTATTGAAAAATATTTATTAAAATGAAAATAACTTAATTTCTATTTATATATAATTTGTAAAATTAAATGTTATATGGATTTTTAATGTCTAGTTGTTAGTTAAGAAGGTTTATTAAAAAAAAGAATTTAATTATGTAAATAAAAAAAGTATGATAAAATTTTCTAATACTTAAAAACTAAAAAATAGTACTTTTTTTAATAAACACTAGAGTATAATTATATTACTTAATTTCATCACATAATGATGCATATGTAATCATATAAAATAAAAATACTAATTATTTATTAATAAATTGTATCATATCTTTATAATAATCATAAAAAATACATTCATGGACTTTTTAACGATGACTATAAAAAATTGAAAGAAAAATAATAACCAATATATGTCAACTAGCTTGTTACAATTAATATATACAAATACTTTATACGATAAAATAATTAATTATAATAAGTTATACATAAATATCATGAATATAATAAAAGATAAAAGGCGAGTTGAATTGAGCAAAAATCTCATACTCAAATTATTCTTTTTCTAATTATTTAGAAAAACCATAAAACTTTGTCGAAGTAGATAAATGTTCATATTTGATACACTTTTACAACTTTTTTTTTTAATAAAAGACCATCACACGAATTTTAAAGTTTTCGACAAGCTTTTGAGGTGGATTAATCCATATTAAATATTTTAGAAATTTATATTTTACTTAAGTAATTAAACATTTGTTTTAAATCCATCAGTTGGGGAAGACAGCAACTCTTCTTCAAATGAAGGCCAAAATCTGAACAGTTAATTTTCGATCATGTTGGAGTTTTAAACAAATAAAAAAATGCCACACGTACGGTTGCACGTACGTATCCGTCGTATTTACAATGTTATGGACTTAAAAGTTAAAACATCTATAAATACTATTAACTAACAAAAAATTCATTAAACAAAAATTTTAAAATTATCTTTATATATCTATAAATATATATTTTTTGAATTAACTCATGTAATACACAAGTATTAAACTAGTTTAGATATATTTAAGGTTACCATTTTTGTGTTTTGAATCATCATCTAATAGTTAATTTATCATTATTTCGATCCTACACCAACCTCACACATGCCTTGTGCTAAAATAGACTTTTTTCAAGCTTTCAACCCATTTGGAAATATTAAAAAATTAAGCTTTATTCAATCCTAAAAAGAACCAGGATTGGAATATTAGCCTTAATTAAACCTTACAATAGAGTGATAGACTAGACTAAAATAAACTTTACAAAAAGTTTAAAACGGTGTTCTTGATTTCAACTATTACTCACAATAGATTTATGTAAAAATCCTCAACTTGTATTGTTTTTATGTTTAAAATCCTCAACCATTTTTGTTGTCACAAAAACCTTTATCGAACTAAACTTATTAAAATAATGATTTTCCTCAAAAAGTGATCTGCAGCCATTTCTCTAGCCACCACATTCTCCGGTAACATTCTCAAGAACAAATGATTTCGGATGAAAAATAAAAAACAAATCAACAATCTAAAGCCTAACGGATCGAATTCAAATTCTAAATCAATGATCTGAGGTTGAATAAATTGAATTTAAGCGCTTCAGGGGTAGATGGAGACTTCATGCATCAGAGATGAAGGTGTGTGTCATCATCGGAGGTTTAAGTGTATCGAATCCTAAACGAGAAACCAAATCAGTTATTGGAATACTTGTCGAAGGTTTCAACGGTCGCTGGAGGACTCATCGGATATAGATGTAACTAGTTACAACGAATAACACCAGTTTCGTGAGATTTTAGTCAGTTAGGTGTTTTTTTGTGACAACATAAATGGTTGAATGTTTTAATCACAAAATTATTCGGTTAAAGGTTTTTTTTTTTTGTGTAAAAACAACCCCTACTCACATTTACACATGAGTAGTTAATACTATTCCCATAAACATACTAACGATAAATATTTGGACATGAATTATTTAGAAAAGATAAATAAACAGTCCATTAGAAATATTCATATACACTATACGAAATATTTTAGAGAGGGAAACTTACGTCAAAAATATTGAAGTATACATCTTTTTCTATTAAATCTCTGAATCAATTTTTTGTCTAATAAATCCATCAACTTGAAATATCTCATGAATTTAGTAAGTTTTACTTGTTTAATTGGTTTCTTGACCTACGTGAGTGCCATGCATGTGGCATGCACACGTAAACTTTAGTGAATATTTTTATCGAGGTGTCCCTAAACCAAAATTTTTTTACCTCGAAAACCCTCGGTTGAATTTTTACCTGTTAAGTTGCTCAATCAAAAATTTTGTCTTAAAATTCTTTAACTTACATGCAAGTTTCGGTAAATTTCCTTGTATAGTATTGTGTTAACACTCTTTTTTAAACCTATTTAACGATCGAGTTTGTGTCCACATATCTTTGTATGATATCGGCTATTTATTTTTGTACCAAAAATATGTTACTATAAACTCACCAAACATACAAAAAATTCAGAGTATGACGGTTTAAATTTCAAATTTCAAGTATGAAGGTTTAAATTTCAAGTATAAACCATGGTAACTCGAAATTTTTTACATGTTATATGTTGAAATAGTTTTGATACAAAAATTAACCAATCAATATCTAAACAAAAATATGTGGATACAAACTCGTTAATATGTAAAACAAAAGATGCATTGACATAATAATATACAAAAAAATATGGTATTAAGTTCTGTGTACATCAAGGGTTTTGTATGACAAAATTTTTGATTGAGTGAGTTAACTCGAAAATTTTTCAGCTATGATGGGTATCGAGCCAATCGTTTTTGGTTGATAGATTTAATCAAGACAATTATATCAGTGAATTTCCACGTATGCATGCCATGTGTGTACAACCTGTAAAAATATCAAATTCATGAGGTTTTTTCAAATTGAGAGATTTATGAGATAAAAAAAAAAATCATTGGGACATTAAATCGAAAAAATTTGTATAATTTAGCATTTTTATGTAATTATCCCTTTTAAAAATGACACATATATATGCATAGATGAAAGTGAAAAATATACACTTATATGCCTACTTTTAAACAACAAATATTTGCCGACATTGCTAAACATACATTTTCTTATCTTAATTTTTATTAATCAAATACCCTCATCTTATATGTTTTTTTTCTTAATTATGTGAAAATCAGTGGTTAAATTAAATAGTTATTTTATTAATTAAATAGAAAGATATATGATTAGCTAGTAACAAAGAGACGATGGTATTTAAACATGGGAATTGTACCAATATCGATCACTTCTCCAATTGAAACATATTCTGGATGAATTTTTGAGTTATAGTACTGAAAAGACCATCAAGAATCCAAGATGCATTTATATATGAATGTTTTAAAAATATTCTAAATTACGAAAGAGAGAGAAAATATAGGAAAAAATCGATGAGAGAGAATCATGCACTTGGATGTGTCTCCCATGGAAGATAGAGAAATTATTTTTTGAACTTATGATTTTTAGATACATAAATTAAGTCTATGCATTATTATATGATTTTTTATTTTATTTCTTTTTTACCTTTAATTCAATTTCTGAAATAATTATTATAGCTTTAAAAAGTGTTTGGTTTTGTATTATGATGTGAATTATTGTATTATTACGTTACAATAAGTAAATAATTAGTTCGAAGTGTTTGGATTGCATTCATTAATAAATGATTATTTACGTTTAAAATTAATCTTACCACATTTTAAAAAAAAATGTAGCTTATTTACTTATCAAGTGATTATTTGGTTATTTTATAAGTTAACGCAAATATATCTATAGAAAATGGTTCGAGAGAGTATAACTCATTATGCAGTGCACCAGAAGGCAGAAGTAAGGGTGACAATTTTGACTTAACGGGCCAAACGAGCCGAACAGTTAAATGAACCTATTTTAAAAAACTAAGATGAAACATACTTTTTTTTAAAAATAAAAATTTATAAAACGGTGTATTAAAAAAAATTGTACTTTGAAACAAATTCAAAATTATGTATAATTTATGACTTTTGGTCGTCAACCCATTTGACTCATTTGCTTGAATGAACAGAAATTGTCACTCCTAACCAAAAGGTAACACTTTTAAAAAAATTGAAATTTTTTTCCTAAACATGTTTTACTTAACATTATAAAGATCATATGTAAATTTCATATATATTGTATATCTCCTAACTCCTTAAAAATGATGTGAACGTACACTTACATAATTTTGCAAATATGTGAACGCACATATGTGATGCATGATTTCATCTACTTAAAATGCGTGAATGTGCATGAAATTTATATACCAGCTTTGTAATGTTAATTAAAATATGTTTATGAAAAACATTTACTTTTAAAAGTGGTAACTTCTGGTGTGCTACATTATAATATATATATATATATATATATATATATATATATATATATATATATATATATATATATATATATATATATATATAGAGAGAGAGAGAGAGAGAGATGTTCAATTGAGAACTTTTATGTATCGAGGCACAAAAGAACCTATATCATCCATTAGATCAAAAAATTGTATGGATTAGATTAATGGTAAAAGGGTAAATAGTTGGACAATTTTATGCATCTTGTGCATTATAGAAACAAACAAGGAAGTGCATTTTGGGGAATGTGGATACCTCATTAAATTTAATATTTCAACAAATAATCAAATAATAAATGATAAATAAATTCAATTGATACATTTCCAAATTTAACAAAAATTACACAAATTCAAAAAAGATGATAGGAGATCGATGCATTTCATCGATAATCGTGTTTATCTATGCATCGTGTTAAAAAGACGCATTTAACAAAAAGAGTACACAAATTCATTTATGCATCATGTTCAACTCGTTGATCATTCATCTATGCATCGTGTTCATCGTTTGTATTCTTCATTCATCTAAAAATCATGTCTAACTTGTTCATCATTCATCTATGCATCGTCATTGTTCATCATTCATTTATGCATCATCATTTTTCGTTATCGTTCAACATCTATCTATGCATCGTCATTGTTCATCATCCATCTATGCATTATCATTATTCATCGTTCATCATCAATCTATGCATTGTGTTCTTCATAATCATAGTCGGTTGCATCTCTTGTTAATGTTCATCATCATCGTGTTCACCGTTAATCTTCGTATTCAAGTCATCATCACTATGAAAATCATGAAGAGCATGATTAGAGAGAAAAGGAGAGAGAGATAGAGAGAAATTGGGAGAAAAATGAGGAATGTAGTTAATATGAGATTTTAATTCAAGATGTAACTCCTACTTATCTTTTAATGATTTTTAGAAATAAATTAATTACCATATCTTTAGTTTTCCATAAATGCCCTTTGTGCACCCTTGGTAGATTATCTGATGCACAAAAGTTCCTCGATGTTCTCGATGCATAAAAGTTCTCAATTGAACCTCAATATATATATATATATATATATATATATATATATATATATATATATATATATCATTTGAAAGAGTACCACTCACTATGGTTCGAGAATGTAACACTCATTATGCAACGCAACAGAATGTACCACTTTTAAAAACCTTAATTTTTTTTCATAAATATGTTTAATTTAGCATTATAAAGATGATATGTAAATTTCACGTAAATTCACATCTCTTAACTCCTTAAAAATGATATGAAGGTACATTTACATAAATTTGTATATATATATATATGAACGTACATTATTTATGCATGATTTCATGCACTTTAAACATCATCTTTGTAATGTTAATTAAAACATAATAATAAAAAAATGTCAAAAGAATTATTTTTAAGAGTGGTACATTCTGGTGCGCTGCATAATAAGTGATATTCACTTGAATCTATATATATTGACTCTGTCAATTTTGGGTAAAACTGTAAAACCAATCTAAACCTTCGGATTATAATATAAAATTAATGATAAGATGTTAAATATGTCCTTAACATTAAATTAATTTAGCTTCTAGTCCACCAAGTTTGACTTTCAATTTTACACTTGTTTTGAATTTTTTTTTCAAAAATAATAACTCGACCAATTTTGAGTTTATATAGACAACAGACACAGACACAGACACACACACACACACACACACACACACACACACACACACACACACACACACACACACACACACACACACACACACACACACACACACATATATATATATATATATATATATATATATTGTTAGTGTTTATGTGCAAAATTGACATCACCACACATAGTAGCTGACGTCATAGCTAACCGAAGGGTCCCACCGATAAGCGTCAACGAAAAAGTGTGTGTATTAAACGAGCATGGATGATATAAAATGTCATTAACAAAATTTAAGTAAGTAGTTAGATGTTTAATGAAATAAACCGAATAATTAGGGACTTAATTGCAATATCTAATATTGCAAGAGGTTAATATGTCAAGCTGTGATAAGTAAAGTGTCTTATTAATTATTACTCATTTCGTTCCAAAATAATTGTCCACATTTGACTTTTGAAGTCTTTCTTTTTCAACTTTGACATCAAATATATTAGTTTGTGTTATATAATACTTGATGAAAATAATACTCAATGAAAATTCATTTAAAACCAAATCCATTCATATATTTTGCATCACATATTATATAACACAAAGAAAAATATTTAATGTCAAAGTTGAAAAAGAAATACTTCAAATGTCAAATGTGGACGATTATTTTGGGACGGAGGGAGTATTAGATAATAATTAATTATTTCATCATTATCATTATTACTTTGATAATAATATTCATCTTATAAGGATAAGATCAATTGAAGATAAACCATAACACTTAAGGATAAGTTTAAAGGGTTTAAAAGAGTTTAACCCTAATCATACTCTCTTCCCATTTTCTCCTATATATAGGAGTTGGCCATAGGGCTCTCTAAAGGAGAAAAAAGTCGGCCACCACCCCCTTGATCATTAGTGTGCTCGTTTTTGTCATCCGATCGGTAATCGGGAGCCGCACATCATAGTTGATAATATAAGTTAAGGGACCCTGACCTAAATACATCATAGTTGATATAATTACATGGGTTTAGGTCATGTACCTGCTCATTTCACCCATACGCTCTCTCACTCTAATCTCTCACTCTCGGCTCAAGCAAGAAAACAAAATAAATTGTTAAATCAAGTCTAGAAATTCAAGATTTGGCAAGATTGGAAGTTTATCAGATTGTTAGTAAACATCAATCCAAGATGAATAAAAGTTTAATTTGAATTTAGGTTATTGGTTTGATTGGAATTAAAACATAGAGTAGGAATCAAACTTAATTCATGGGATGCATATTGAATCTTTCAGCTGGGAAACATTATTTGAAGTATATCAAAGCTGTTGGATCAAGAATCAATTTCCAAAACAACACCAAGGTATGTAATTTTTGGAATTATTAGCGAGTTATGCACTGTGTATAGTGGCTTTATAGTCACGAATTTGAATTATATCAAGGTTTATACATGAAATTGTTAATCTAAAGATGTTACATGATGATATTCCAAGCTTTTTATAAAGGTTTCAACATGGAAATTTGAAACACCCTTGCAAATATAACAATTATAAACTCACAAGATAGATAATTAACACAACCACAACAAATTAGGCCTTAAAACAATATTACAAATTAATTATCAAAGTCACACCTATTAGGTGCTATTATGTTATTAGACACTATTAAAATCCGATAAATAACATAACTTCCAAAGTCACTACCCCATGAACATATAACTAAGAAATCCGTAAATTTACTGTAAGACTTTGGGCAATGATCTCAATTGGCTTGCAGATTTACCCCTTTAAACAACTAACAATAAGCTTTTGCTTAGTGATTTTATAGATTATACATAAAAACATGTATGCAATAATTAATACCATTTCAATTCAATGCCATGCCTGATCAATTAAGACACAAAGCGAATAAGGCGCACGTATTTTGTCATGCCATCTGATTAAGAACAACGAATGCTCCTAACCGAAATCATATAAACCGGAGCGACCAGTTGGGACCCCTTATGCCATTTCAATTGCGCAAGACTCATACAAGTAGCCATGTGAGCCGAAACAATGGCCCTAAAGTACAAAAAGAAATATGCCAAGAATGAATGCAATATATGTTTCCATGCAGATATTTCAATGCGAAATCATGTTCATGCCAAGCAATTCAAAAGCTCATGATCATGCAGTGTCTCAATTAGCATAAAAGTACATATTAACATTACAATCTATCACTCACAATTACTATTGCAAAAGCCACGGACTAATGCCAAGTCACAATAGTTCCAAATGAGCCATTATTGCCAAACCGAAATGATAATTTTTCTGAATTGAATGATCAATTCCAAACCTCTTTGATAAGGCCTAACTAATATTATATCATCCTACATTAACATATAATAAGATCTCATAAGTAATCGTAGCAAAATGAACGAATTATCAAGCAACTATTATTGCCGAAATTTTCTACTTGGAAATATTCATCCCCAAAATTTCTTAATCATATAAATAGGTGATATTTTTCCATGGTTAGCTAGATCTATGTTTTACGAGACTAACAAAAAAACAGTGCTAAAAACGGAGTTAAAATGAGCTCAAAAGAAGCAAAACATTGTTGGTGTGCGTACAACAGGGTACGACTTGTCGAGTCCCCAAACTCGCCGAGTCAACTAAATAATGCATCAGATCCTTTTTCATAACCACTCTAGTCCAAAATCACCATTCTGCTCCCATATTCAACCAAAATCAAAACTTACTTCACAATGCTATGGAAAACAATTTGTAATGCTTTTAGGACCAATTTGTGGTCATTTTCCAATAAAAACCACATCTAAACGATATCAATTACATATATTACATAATATTCTATGTAGAATATGTTAAATTTTTAATAGAAAAATATTTTTTTATATACTATAAAAACATTTTATAAGAAACGCTTTTCTATTTGAAATCAATTATCATGAAAGAGAAAAAAATGAAAAAAAAAAGTGTGAGAAAGAAAAAAAAATATTATTTTTCCCTTAAAATATTTTTTGTACGTCTTTTTAACATTCACCACTATCAAAAGTCTAAATAATTAAGACAATGTCATTTGTTTATTTTCAGTCACAGATCCTATTGATCTAATGGTTCTAATGAGTTTTTAGGTTCTCATGAGTTTTATGGTTCTCAATGGATTCCAACCACGTGTGTGTGTGAGAGAGAGATGTTTGCTAGGATTGGCTCAATCAAAAAACAAACAGATAATGTTATTATGATAAGTTAGAAAATGAAAATTTAGATATGAAAGGGATGGAGGTGGTATGAAAACCACATATAACAGTTTTACGGTTTGGCAATGTCAAGATAGCTACATACATGCGAGTCTTATCATGGACTCATTCTTCCACTCCTCACTTACCTCCCTTAATTATTTCAATATATTTAATCAAGGTATTTTAAGCTTTTGTTTTTTTATTTTTTTTTCAAGGCCAAAATATTATAATCTTTAGTGTGGCTGCCTCCAAAAGTTATAGCATTAATTAGTTTACGGGTTTTCGTACCAAAATTTTTTGTTCAACATGCTGAATCTACACCGGTTATTTAGGTTATTTAGGGTCCTAATTTTTGGACACCATTTACATAATAATTATGTAATAATTGTGTTTAAAAATAGTATATATCATTAAAAAAATGAATCATTAGAAAAAAACATAGAATCATCATGTAATGATTATGTTTAAAAAAGGAAATATGAGTCCATTGAGATCATTGGGGTCCATTTAGACTCTCCCGTTGTTTAATATCTTTAGTTAAGTGTTAACATTTTATTATTGGGATTTTCAAATTAAATTTCACGTTGTATTTATAAAATTTTTTAATTTATAACAATAAATATTTAAAAAACAATAAATGAATGAAAACTTTTCATACATACATACTATATATATATATATATATATATATATATATATATATATATATATATATATATATATATATATATGGTGAGGATAAAATGAGGACGCTAAGAACCAATGAAATTGCTAGAATTTGTGAATCAACCAATAGGATGCAATGTGGCAAATTTGTAATTAATTATAGCTTTATACCCCTTTAAAAACATCTAGAGGGCAATTCTGTCATTTGTGCACCAGTGTATTTTTAGCAAATATATGCCATTAATTAGGAGGAATCAGATATATAAAGGGATTTCGGGGTTTTGGACGGCGGCACTGCTGGTTCACGATTCACGACGGCACTGCTGGTTCACGATTCACGGCGGCAGTTAGGAGATTCACGGGTTTCAGGCGACGGACGGCAGAGAGGAAGATCGGAGGTTGGTGGTTCACGGCGGAAGACAGTGAGGAGCAGGGTGTGGTTCACGGCGACATGCATTGAGTAGGTGGATGTGGTTCACGGCGCTGCAAGTGAGAAGTGCGAGTGGTTCACGTTGGTTAACGGCAAGTGGTTCATGGTACTTTACTGTTAGACGGCAAAGGGGTTTTGTGAGTGACAAGTCTGGCTAGTGGTTAACGGCAAGGTGCACGGTTCACGGCTGGTTGATTTATGGCAAGGTGCACACTACGAACTTTGATTCATGACGAAGGGGAGTGACGAGTGGTTCACGACTTCACGGTGAGTCACGAGTCCAATGAGTGGTTCACAGCGGTACAAATTGGTAGAGTCAAAGTGGTTCCCATGATTGAAATTTTGTGAACCCTCCAAATGTTCAGAGCGAGATTACAATATATTAAGAAAGTGAATATTGATGTTGATATAATTAATTTTTGAAATTGAAATTGATGTATGTTGACCGAGCTTTGTGTTGAAAGCTGTCAATTGGATTTACATTTTGAAATAAATATATTTAATTTTTTTTAATAAAATATTAGTCATAGTTACCATATATATAAATGTTGTAAATGTCCATAATGCCCTTTAAGGTGAGAGAAAGCTAATGCTTACGTGGCGATCTCTTATTAGTTCTTACCGGCTTTATTTTAAGACTGGTCCTCATTTGATCCACTCCCTCTATATATATATATATATATATATATATATATATATATATATATATATATATATATATATGTGTGTGTGTGTGTGTGTGTATATATATATATATATATATATATATATATATATATATATATATATATATATATATATATATATATATATATATATATATATATATATATATATATATATATATATATGGTTCCACAACGTACCAAGCCAAAGCCTGCGTACCCAACGACCCTCATTATGCAAGAGTATTTTGTTAATAACAATGATCATTCACAACACTTATAAAATGATTAAGAATTATAAAATTATCATTCACAACACTTAATTGATCATTCACACTACTTAAATAATCATGCACAACACTTATTTGATCATTCACAACACTTATTTGATTATTCACAAGAATTATTTAACTATTTACAATTCTTTTACACGTATTAGATCATTTACAACACTTATTTGACCATTTATAATTTTGCAACACTTATTTAATATTTGATTATTCACAAAAATTATTTGATTATTAACATTTATTCTACACTTATTTGATCATTAACAACACTTATTTGATCGTTTACAAGAATTATTTGATTATTCACAGTATTTATTTGATCACACAACACTTATTTTATAAGTATTGTGAATGATCATTTTATAATTATTGTGAAGGATTATTTTATAATTCTTGTGAATGATCATTGTATAAGTATTGTGAATGATCGAATAAATGTTGTAGATGATCATATAACATCAGAGTGAATGGTCAAATTATCAATATACAATTATAAATAGTCAAATAACAGTTGAATTAGTCTGATGAATGATCAAATAAGTATTGTGAATGGTCAAATAATTATTGTGAATGATCAAACATGTGTTGTGAATGATCAAATAAGTGTTGAAGAATTGTAAATAAATTCTTGTGAATGATCAAATATGTGTTGTGAATGATCAAATAAGTGTTGTGGATGATCAAATAAGTGTTGAATAATTGTGAATGGTCAAATAAGTGTTATGAATGATCAATTAAATGTTGTGAATGATCATTTTATAAGTGTTGTGAATGATCACTGTAATTACGAAAATACACTTGCAGTTCAAAAAAAACTCTTGCAGCTTAAAAAAAGAAGGCGTGTATGATTTCTTTCATTTTTTATCACAACCCTTATTTTTTTAAATCTTGTGGCTTTGAAAGTGTATCATTGATACATTCAATTCTCTTGGATACCTTTTTCAACCCATATATATATATATATATATATATATATATATATATATATATATATATATATATATATATATATATATATATATATATATATATATATATATATATATATATTATATTTAGGTTCAAGTGAATTTGCTTAGTATGTAGCTCATCAGAAGTTACCATATTAAAAAAATATATTTATTGAAATTTTTTCAAAAACATGTATTAATTAACATTACAAATGTCATGTTTTTATTAACATTACAAAGGTAATATATAAATTTCACGTACATTCATACATTATAAGTTTATAAATTCATGCATCACATAAATGATAAATGTACGTTCGCATATATGCAAATTTATGTAAGTGTGCGTGCACATAATTTTTAAGATTAAATCTTTTAAGACATCATTTATGTAAAAAAATTTTGTGAATGATCATTTACAAGGATGAGTTATACACACATACACAGATATATATATATATGGTTGGGATTATTGCAGATTTATAGATACAATCTAAACCATTGGATTATAATATAACACTAGGGATAAGATGGTAATTATGCAATTAACATTGAGTTAATAGTAGTCCACCAAGTTTGACTGCCCACTTTGACCATTTTTACTCTTTTAATATCGAATGTACATGCAGTGTGACATATGTGTGATATAGTATCACTTCGACGTTGAATATGTGATATAAACTGTATTTCAACATTGAATGGTCGTCTAGGTAAAATAATTTTTTTACGAAAAATAAACACGTAAAATTTTTTCGAAAAAAATATATCATGACCGTTCTCGTTAAATCCACCAACTTTGACTACTAATTTTAACCATTATTTTGGCTCTGTTAATATTGAATGTATATGCAGTGTTGCATCGACGTTGAATATACAAATATCAAGTGTTCATTCGACATTGAATGATCTTGTCATGCTATATTGCATCGTGGTCTAGGTAAAAAAATTTTTTACAAAAATTAAAAACGTAAAATTTTTTTGAAAAAAATATATCATGACCAGTCTCGTTTTAAAGAGTATAAAATTCTCGTTTTTATGGTATAATTTTTTTTGATTTAAAAATTAATCATTTTAATGTTATTTTAATTTAAAAAAAAAGATATTTATTTTGTTAATGTCAATCTTTTTGTTATTTCCAATCTTTTTCTTTTTTTACCCTAAAAGAATTAAAAATATCACAAATTCCAATCTTTTTTTCACTAATTCAAAAGTTGACTCTTTCAAATCAAGACCATTAGATTAATTTAATCAAAGGACGATATCGGTTCTACAATTCTACACTAAATTTAAGTTCTACAATGATCTCATATATATATATATATATATATATATATATATATATATATATATATATATATATAATTAGGTTTATCAGCGTACCTGTGAGATTACAGCGTACCCTAATGTGAATGATCATTCACATATATTTTTTTTAATAGACATGTATAAGACAACATTATAAGAATTTTTTTTTCAAAAGAAGTAATATCATAAATTTTGTGAATGGTAATCATATAAATATGCATTGAACATTAACATAATTTTTAAGGACACAGAAAATGTGAATCTATGTGAAATTCATATATCATGCGTATAACCTTAAATTAAACATGGTTATGTGAAAAAAAAAATTAAAAACGTTTTTTAAAGTTGGTACCTTCGGGTGCACTTGATTTCGAGAGATACTCTTCGAGTGCACTTGATTTCGAGAGATACTTATTTGAACCTGACTCTCTCTCTCTCTCTCTCTCTCTCTCTATATATATATATATATATATATATATATATATATATATATATATATATATATATATATATATATATATATATATATATATATATATATATATATATATAGACACACACACACACACACACACACTTAATTTCATAAAAGTCTCTTTCGAAATCAAGTGCACCCGAAGATACCATCCTTTAAGAAAAAGTTAAAAAAAATTCATAACCATGTTTAAATCAATGTTATACGCATAATATATGAATTTCACATACATTTCACAATTTCTGTGTTGTTAAAAATTATGTGAATTTTCATGCATATTTATATGAATGGTCATCCATTTGAATGATCATTCATACCATACACATGATCTTTTTTATCATTAACAAAATATAGTTTTTGAAATTTGATGTTCCGTTTAATAAAAAGTCTTATAATGTTGTCTTATAAATGTCTATGCAATATATATGTTCATGGAGTACCCTTCTTAAATATACAATTTTTAAAAGTTTTTTTATAAACATGTTTCAATTAACATTAGAAAGATAATATATATCTTCATGCACATTCACATATTCTAAGTACATTAAATCATGAATCACATAGATGTACGTTCAAACACATGCAAATTTATCTATGTGTACGTTCACATTATTTTTAAGGAGTTAGAATATTTAAATGTATGTAAAATTTACAAGTCGTCTTTATAATGTTAATTAAATCATGTTTATGAAAATAATTTAAAACGTATTTTTATAGGTGCTACCTTTTGATGTGTTACATAATGAGTGATATTCTTTCGAACCATATTCTTTCTCTATGTGTGTGTGTGCGGGCATATAACCTCACCTGCATGTTTCAACAGAAAAGATAAATACAACTTATATTATAAAGAAAGAAGATAAACATGATTTATTATTTTAAAAAGATAAATACACTCTATTATTTTTCAATCTATAAAAACTAATTTATAATAAAAATATATAAGCATTATATTATATATCATTTTATAACAAAATGTAAATAACTACTAATTACATTAATTTATAAAGTTAGAAAAATAATAATTATGACAAATAATAATAGCGTTTTTATATCATTTTAAATAATTAATAGTTCTATGTTTTTATTTTTTATTTATGCACAATCAATATACATATATAATTTTTATTATAAATAATCCACATAATATGTGGGTCAAAAAACTAGTATATTAATTTAAAAAAAAGCTCTCATATCACGTGTCATTCTTTTATCCTTCGAAATTTTGATTTCTGTCTTTTTTTTTTTTTTTTTTTGCATAATTAGATTTCAAATATTACTAATTCATTATTAATAAAAATACAAAACCTATTTCAAATACTTCATATTTATCCATATAATTAAAAAATAAATATAAATATATTCTAATACTAATTCAGAATTATGTTTAAGATAAACTAATAAAATATTTTGGTGTTTAATTTTAATTAATTGTATAATTTCTATATCTTACAAATGTGAAATTTTCTTGGTATAGAAAAATCAAATATAATTCACGATCAGTAATTTAAGGATTCATGTTTATTTATGTGTAATGATATCTAACGACCGTTGATAAAAGTAAAAGAAAACATGCCATGTCAAATATCACTCTCTAATCCTTCTAAAATTTGATTTCTAGTCTTATTTTAACATTAGATTTCTTATTTTACTAATTAATTATTAAGACAAATTTAATAATTAATTCAAATATTTTCATATTTAATTGATATAATTAAAAAATATGATATTCTAATACTAATTGAAAAAATTATTAAGATAAAAAAAACTTAATATTTTGGTGTTATTTTAATTAAACATATAATCCTTTTATCTTACAAAAGTGATATTTTCTCGGTAAAAAAAAATCAAATATAATTCATTATTTGTAATTGTGGATTCACATTTGTTTATTTATAAAGATATCCGACTACTGTTGATAAATAAAAATTTATAATTGTGAATTATTTTAATTAAAAGTTATTGTTTATACTATTTTTATGAATTAGATGGGGGTTTCTAGTTACGGATATAATTAAAAATAGATCGTATTGTATTAACAATCAAAGCAAACTATATTTTTTGATTTTGTGATTAGTTGAGTTTAATGTTTATATGTTTAAATTTAAATGGAGGATACAATTTTTTTTAGTTTTTTTTTCATATTGAACTAATTTCACATGCGTGTAAAAACTAAAACTAAGTTTGAGTTGAAAGTTTATTTTTTTAATGACTTCTTATATTGATTGTATGCAAAAATGTTTTATACACACACACACACACACACACACACACACACACACACACACAGAGAGAGAGTCAGATTCTATGGAAAATCATGTGTATTGGGGAACCTAAAGATAACCAATCATAGCCAACAGATTATTAACATTTGTATCACGCGATGCACATTTTTGGTATGCATAATGGTGTTTTCGAAAAATTAATATGTCTAGTTGTAACACCTTTCCCGATCCCAGAAATGCAACGTCAACCCAATATCATAAGTGACAACATCGCAATGACTCTATAACACATGTGTCATAAGATAATACAAATCCCTGCTAATTAAAACTTTAACACCAACGTTAACACATTACATACAGAATTCACTTATTATAAAATCTCCTAAGGAAGCTAACATAAACAGTACGATCTTATTATTACAATAAATAAGCACAGCGTTTCCCCAACTAATCCCCAGTCCCGGCCCAGCAACCCAACTACTGATCCCTTCGCCAATTCCCTGAACATGGCAGTAAGCTCGGAAGCTCGTGAGTACGCGAGTGTTAGCCTCTACACAGTAAGCACATAGCACGCATACACATAACACATACACACATCACAATCCATGTCCCTGGCAATCAACAACATAATACAAGTATGAACACCCAGCATGAGACTCGGAGCCTTGCACACAATATCACTGAGGGGACACTTCCCCGGCTAACGACCGTGTACGGCGGTGGTTAGCGAAAACCCTGTAGCACGGGCGCGAACCGGCTACAAGCCCTGCCGTGTATACATGCCCTAAGTACTGTTAGGGACAGCCAACCCACGCGATCACACATCGCGAATCACCGTCCGTATGGAACTCATCATGGACCATTGGACTGGCTCTCATCTCATCCAGATATAACACATATGAGAGAATAGAATCATACCTGCGGTTTAGAAAAGGACTCGGGTACTCACCTGGTCAATCCACTAATCCCGCCTCAATCCCCGAGCTCTACGGTCTCTGATCTGGCCCGCCTCGCTGACGGCTCGTCCCTGTAGTTACACGGAGTCCAACTGTCAATTCAGGTCCGACATATATAGAAAGCAGACCCAGACATGACACTTTAACCGAACCGGACACGAAAATTAATTCCAACTGAATCCCGAAACCCAGGCAAAACCCGACCCGAAAACAACCCTAACGGTACCCCAAAACCTGAACTGAACCGTACCCAAACCCTCAACAGAACCCGTCCCAACCTAGGCGATCGCGGCCCGCGACCAACCCCATCGTGATTGCGCCCTCACCCCCGCGTCGCGACCGCGCTCCGTCGGCGCTTGGTTCTTCGCTGTTCGTCGTTTTCGCCTGGCCAGGGGTATTAAAACCCCATAAGTCCGATTCCAGCAACACAAGCTTACATAAACCAAACATTTTAACCCCCTCCCCATAAATCCTTGGTCGATCTTCTCAATTCCAGCAACATATACCACAAAATTATAAGCCAAAACCATGAATTCTTACATTAACATGCTCAAGAACACAAGGAAGGAAAAGGAGATCAGATTCAGCACCCAATTCTTGCTTCTAGGAATGTTTCTTGTTGTTGATAGCTCTCAACACACACACAGTACTCACGATCTATGTAGATTGCAAAGAAAAGGCGCAAGATTTCAAAAGGATACACATATAAATATATTTCCACACTTAGCGGGTTCCGACTCAATAACCCGAACCCGATATTACTTTTTCACAATTAAAAAAATCCACTTAACCCGATTAAATCCACGAACCCATTTATATAATTAATCCACTAAATTAATTATCAGACGCCACATATAACTCATTTCCTACACGTATAAATCCACTACTCGGGATTTTATTGGACCGTCACAATAATAATATATTAACATCCACTAAAATAATTGCACACAGTTATCTCCGAAAACGGGATGTTACACTAGTCAACTCAAATTTAATTTTATATTTTGTGGGATATTGTATCAAATAATTAGACATTACATGCTAATAATACATTTACAAATTTAAACAGATTCAAATGAAAAAAAATATAGAAATATTATTAATTTAAAATTAAACTATTTCATTTGAATCAAAAAAATTTTATCATGAAAAGAATATGTTAAAAACGTGGCCGATGAATTTATATTTAAAACAAAAAGTTATATCATGAAAACGAAAAAAAAATCTTCTTTTCAAAACATGATCGATGATATATTTTATTTTTTAAATTTTTTTAGATATTTAACATTGAATATTCGAGATTGAATATTCTACATTGAATCGTCAGAACTTTATGTATTCAACATGAAATAATGTTATAAGTTTGAATATTCAACATCGAATATTGGTTCTGCAGTTCTGTATAAATTTGAGTTTTGCAATTATCCCAACCCTATACATACATACATAAACACGCACGCACGCGCACGTGTATGTATGTATGTATGTATGTATGTGTGTGTGTGTGTTACTATGATTATTAAAAAGCTAATAATATTTGTTTTTTTTACATGTAACTCTTATATCCCGTGCATGATTTGTTTTTTATTACTGGATGAGAAATTCCTACGGTCTCACTCATCTTAATTTATACGACTCACATTGAACTACATTAAATCAATTGCAGAGATTTAATAGAATTTGATATGCTTCCACTTTCCTGTAGTTTAGTGATTTGATTTCGTCCATGGTATTAAATAATAATAGAATTTTATGGTTTATATATATGCCATTACCATTACAAATTTTTTAATTACCTTGTACATATATATGCATTATTCAATTTATTTGTCATAAGAATCCAACCAGTCAAACAGATTAAACATTGATTTCTTCACAACAATTGTTATTAATATAATTATGTGCCTTCATGTGCATGTTCTTTCATATCTATTTTGAATCTTAATTTGTGTGAATACTAATAATATGTTATGGATTTTTTAATTATAATAATAAGAACTTAGATAATATATATACCTCTGATCGATCAAACTCTGTACTTATATTTTTCGTTTTGTTTTTGTTCATATGTCATTGGCATGAAGCTTAAATGTCCACCTATGTAGACTTATTCGCCAGCCATAAGTTTTCAATTATTGGCAATATGACAATATTAATCTCCTTTACTTTTTCCATTTTTGAAATGATCATAAATGGGTCCATGCATGTTCAACGTATTGATTCATATATTTGTTTTTCAACTGAATGGAAAGAATTCATAGTTTCTGTAGGAGTTTTAGGAAAAAAAGAAATAGAACCATGAAAAAGTATCCGTACAATCTGAAACTATTACAACTTAATACAAAGAAAAGTAACTGCAAACTAAAATTAAGGAAACCATAAATAACCTACACAATAACTGACTTTGACATAACCTGCTGTCCTAATCATAATTAATTAGTCCAGCAGACCTAAGCATTTCGTCTAACACTCCTCCTTGCTTTAGGGACTGCTGCAAACACCAAGCCGTATCCTAAAAGACTCAAACTTGTTAAGTGGCAATGGTTTGGTGAAGATATCAGCTAGCTGATCTTCGGTTTTGCAGTAAACAAGTTTAATGTCTCCATCCTTTTGTACCTCCCTTAAAAAAAACAACTTGATGTTAAAGTGTTTGGTCTTCCCATGAAACACCGGGTTGTTTGAGATAGCAATAGCAGATTAATTGTCCACAAAGATTGTTGTACTTTCCTTCTGATCCAGATTTACATCTATTAAGATTTTCCTCAACCACAGAGCTTGATTAACGGCAGCTGTTGCAGCAACAAACTCTGATTCAGCAGTTGATTGAGCTACAATATCTTGTTTTTTTGAACTCCAAGAGAAAATACCAGAACCAAGAGTGAAGCAGTAGCCTGAAGTGCTCTTCATATCATCAGCACCTCCCCAATCACTATCCGAGTACCCAACCAATTCAAACTCTTTGCTTCTGGTGAATTTAATTCCAAAATCACTTGTGCCTTTGATGTATCTAATCACCCTCTTAGCTGCTTTTAGATGCAACTCACTTGCACAATGCATGAAGCGTGACAGCACACTTACTGCATTTAAAATATCTGGTCGACTTGCAGTAAGGTACATGAGGCAACCAATCAGACTTCTAAAATAAGCTGGATCAATCTTGTCCGTCCCATCTTCTTTACAAAATCTTTCCTTTAGATTCATTGGAGTGTTCACAGCTTTGCAATCTTCCAGTTTGAATTTCTTTAGAATCTCCTTCACATATTTCTTCTGACAAACAAAAACTTCATGTTTGGTCTGCTTGATCTCCATTCCAAGAAAGAAAGTCATCAACCCAAGATCTGTCATCTCAAACACTTCCATCATCTCTTGCTTAAATTTTTCTACAAGACTGCAAGTCATCCACATACAATGAAATAATAAGAACATTAGAGTTGGAGTGTTTAACATACAAAGTTGACTCAGATAAGCTTTTAACAAAACCCAGGTTCCGTAAGTGTTCATCAATTCTACTGTACCAAGCTCTCGGAGCTTGTTTCAACCCATAAAGTGCCTTCTTAAGGAGATACACCTTATCTTCTTCTCCTTTCTTCACAAAACCTTCGGGCTGTTCAACATAGATTTCTTCATTCAGAAAACCATTCAAAAAAGCTGACTTGACATCTAGTTGATACACTCTCCAATTCTTTTGAGCAGCCACAGCAAGAAGTAACCTGATGGTGTCTAAACGAGCAACTGGTGCAAAGGTCTCCGAATAGTCCACACCAAATACTTGAGCATACCCTTTCACTACAAGTCTCGCCTTGTATTTGTTTATTGAACCATCTGCATTTAACTTTGTTCTAAACACCCATTTAACTCCAATCACATTCCTGTCACGAGGCTTGTTCACCAGAATCCAGGTCTTATTTTTTTCTATCATTGCAAGCTCCTCCTTCATTGCAACCATCCAATTCTCAGCTTTTTCTGCTTCCTCGTAACTAGCAGGTTCACAGACAGCTATATTGCATCTTTCATAAACATCAGCTAGCAATCTTGTACCTCTTACTGGAGCATCATCCACCATCTCATTTATCCATTTTTCATTTTCATGCTGTTGTGTGATATGATGTTCTAAGTCCAAAGAAAGATTTTGATCTTTCTTGTTTGAATCATCCCAATTCCATTCTTCATCTTCCACAAAATCCACATCTCTACTGATGCACATGCTCCCTGTTTGTGGTTGGAACACTTTATAAGCTTTGCTAACTGTGCTGTAGCCTATAAAGATGCCCATTGATGCTCTTTTATCTAGCTTATCTCGTTTATTCTGCGGAACATGTGTGAAACACAAACAACCAAAAACTTTCAAAAATTTTAAAGAAGGTTTGTAGCCGTACCATGCCTCAAAAGGTGTTTGATCCTTTAATGCCTTTGTAGGGAGCCTGTTTTGAAGAAAAACGGCCGTATTTGCTGCCTCCGCCCAAAATTTCTTTGGCAAATTCTTCTCATGCAACATGCATCTTGTCATCTCTAGAATATATCGATTTCTCCTCTCACTGACTCCATTTTGTTGTGGAGTGTACGGAGCTGTAAGTTGATGTTCAATGCCTGCATCATCACAAAATTGATTGAATGTTGCACAAGTATACTCCTTGCCATTGTCTGATCGAACAGACTGAATTTTGCAGCCACTTTCATTTTCAACTTTCGCTTTGAATTTCCAGAACACTTGAGCCACCTCTGATTTGTGCTTTAAGAAAAAAATCCAACACATCCGCGTATAGTCATCAATAAATATGACATAGTAACGACTGCCATTCAAAGAAGGTGTTCTTTGAGGACCTGCAACATCTGTGTGAATTAATTGTAACTTCTTTGATGCTCTCCAAGTCACTGTGGGAAAGGGTTTCCTACTTTGTTTACCAAATTGACATGCACTGCAATTCGACATGTGATCTTCAAATTCAGGAATATCATTCACCATCATCTTTGATTTCAAATACAACATCCCCTTGTAATGTGGATGCCCGAGCCTCTTGTGCCAAAGTTCTATGACACTTTCTTTACTTGGAAAAGCCATTTGCTCCTCCTCCAATGGATTTAGAGTAAAACTTTTCCCTTTCATTTTGACTTTAAAAACATCATTACCATCTGCATCTTTAATTAAGCAGTACTCGTCTCCAAAATTGACTTTAAAGCCGCTTTCCATTAATTGACCAACACTCAACAAATTTTGATCTATTTCAGGAACATAAAGAACATCAGAAATAAATTTTGTACCTGAACAACTAGTTATTACAGCAGTTCCCTTTCCTTCAACAGAAATATAATCACCATTACCAACTTTAACTTTCGTTCTGTTTGATGACTTCAGATCTTGAAAGAGCCTCTTATCATTAGTCATGTGATTGGTTGCACCACTATCAATCAGCCATCCTTCATTCGATTCACTGCTGGAAAAACATGTAGCAACAAACAATTGATCTTCCTCTTCTTGATCAGCAACTTTTGCTTCCTCATCTTGCTGTTCACTTTTGTTTCTGCAGATAATTGCATCATGCCCCATCTGATTACATTTGCTACACTTTACATCAGGCCTTCGCCAACATCTAAAAGGAGGATGACCCTTTTTTCCACAGTGTTGACAAGGAGGAAAATTACGTCTGATGGGATTTGTTGGTTTTACTTTGCTATTTGTTGCACTGCTCTCACCACTTATTACACGAGTCTTCTTCTGCTTTTCATCATCTTGATGCTTGACTGCTAAAGCACCTTCAACCACTCCCTCTTGTCTCATTACACGACGTTGCTCTTGTGCTTGCAAAGCACTTAAGAGTTCTGCTAGAGTAATTTTTGTCAAATCCTTGGTGTTTTCTAATGTGGTGATAGTAGCTTCAAATCTTTCAGGCATTGTCACAAGGATTTTCTCAACAATTCTTGAATCTTCTAAAGAGGATCCAAGTAATCTGATCCGATTTGCAATACCAAGTAATCTATCAGAATACTCCTTCACAGTTTCAGTTTCCTTCATCCTTTGCAACTCAAATTCACGTACCAAATTGAGCACTTGCATTCCTCGTATTCTTTCATCTCCTTCATACTCAGACTTAAGATAATCCCAGATCTCCTTTGATGATTTTAAAGACATGATACGGGTGAATACAGTGGATGAGACTGCAGCAAATAAACAGGCTTTTGCCTTTGATTTCTTTGTCTTCTTTTCTTTGTGTGATTTAATCTGCGCTACTGTCGGATTATTTGGGAGTGCAGGAACTTCATAATCTTCTTCCACTGCTTCCCAGAGATCCAAAGCAGCCAAATACGTCTCCATACGTATCGCCCAGATCTTGTAATTGGTTCTATCAAACACTGGTGGAGCAAGTGCAGTAAGGCTTCCGCTGGATTCACCTTCCATGATTCTTCGATTTACTCACTCACACAGGACCCTTAAGAAGAGGGCTCTGATACCAATTGTAAGAGTTTTAGAAAAAATAGAAATAGAACCATGAAAAGTATTCGTACAATCTGAAACTATTACAACTTAATACAAATAAAAGTATCTGCAAACTAAAATTAAGGAAACCATAAATAACCTACACAATAACTGACTTTGTCACATTCAATCTTTTAAACCTGCTGTCCTAATCATAATCAATTAGTCCAGCAGACCTAAGTATTTCGTCTAACATGGTATTCCACAGTAAAAAGTGTTTACAAATGCTCCTATTTATAACTATCTAACTAGTGCTTTCAACAGTCGCTCTGCTCTAGTTGTGACTGTTATATGGTGGCGGTTGGTGTCATTAAACAGATCGACACACCTTTTCATTACATCAATAACCGCCCCTTTAATTGGTTAGATAACTAACTTGGTAACTAGCATAATAACTAACTAATATCACTATCATTAACTAACATAACCGAATTTCCTGAGTTTGTTATTAAGTTCCAACATATTCTTAGATACATTCTGTTCCAGGTTTTTGATTACAATAGTTGCAAACTTATCATCACATTCAGATGCATAAATCTTGTTTGATCCTCCAACAAAGTAACCGCTATTCTTCATGGTTTTGTTGCAGGTACGAACTGAAAGGAAAAGACAGAGAGATACACTAAACTTTTGTATATTAGTAATGAGATCACAGGGATCATTTGTTTACAAACACACACACACACAGATATATATATTTATATATATATATATATATATATATATATATATATATATATATATATATATATATATATATATATATATATATATATATATATATATATACACACACGCACACACGCTTCTATATGGTGTCAACAGACACAACTTTACATCAAAGGTTGCAATTGGCCGAACACAGTTACTTCCTTTACTTCCTAACCAACAAACAGGTTCTATCTTAAAACTGGTACAAAACTTAGGATTTATATCATTAATAAACTAATAACAATAATAATACATATTATATTTATAACATTTAATTTCACCATTCTCCTCCTTAAATATTATAAATATTTTAATTCAGCTTCCTTCAAACCATAACATAATCATCACCCTCTTTCATGTTGTCTTCATAATCAACAAAGTTGCTTGTTTTCTTTGCGGCCTCCTCCATCTCCATGTCCATTCCATATTGATCAGCATGTCCATATGCTGCATCAATCAGTTGCTCTTTCTCAGCGAACTTCTCTTGCCACTTCTTGGCTTTCTTTGTGAACGCGAAGTAACATTGGGGTAGGAACACGTATGCTTCATAAATCTTCATAGTCCTGGAGCATAATAACAGGGAAAGCCCAAACCATTGGCTAACCCACTCCACTTTTCCTTACTTGTGACTATCTCATAGCCACCATACTTGCAACTATCTTGTACAAGTCAAACAAACATATTTGTATACCAAATAACTTGGGTAGTATGTTAAGTGTGGTATTAGTGTAGTTCATGTGATACCAACCTAGTATCCTTTCAAATGCCTTCTTAAACACCTCTTTGTTTTCCATAGCAATCTTGTCATCATTTACCAAATCTAGGAACCTGATAAACTCATTTATTTTTTCTACTTTCAATGATGCATTTTCCCACTCCTTTTCTTTTGGTTCCTATTTTGCTAATAACTCTTTCTGAAAACCTTCGAATGCGACAATTTTGTCAAGCCCTTTAAAATAGTTAGTGAGAAAACTATCTTGAAGTTGCATGCCTTTTGATTCCTCAAAAACTTCACTTGAATCATATTTGTAAGATCAAACACGTATGTGATGGTGCACTTTAAATTATCCAAATCAACCTCAAATCCTTGAAGCAATAATTGCTTCAAACTTAAGAGATTAATGTTAATCTCTGGAACGTATTACACATATGGGATTGTGTAGGTTGTTTCATTTGTTGTTAAATCAATTCCTCCTATACCATGTGCAAATATGAAATTTTCTTGATGGTCTTTGGCATTGACAATGAAGCAAGTCTTCAATCTTTTGAATAAGTACTTATTTGGTGACATGTGTGAGGAAATTGTAGAATTTACATACCATATGTGTAGACAAAAATCACAGAGATTTGATAGCTGTTGGAGATTTGCTAGCTGTCACCAATTGTACATAAAATTGACAGGGTTAATTGTAGGGATTTAGCTTTCATTACTTTCCTAGATTCGTGTCCTGTTTTTTTGTATAAATTCCTCATTAATCTATTCAATAAAATATAGAGAAAATAGAGATTACTCATTGTGATATGGTATCAAAGCCATAAGGTTCCTTTGTTTCAAATTTTCCTTTCGTTGCTGTGTTCTTCCAAGCAAGAATCCTTTGTCCAAAAATTTTCATTTCATACTTCAATCACTTCAAAAATGGTTAACGACAGCGAAAATCCTACTGACACATCCAAAATTCTGCCCCATGGCCCTTCTGCTCCTTTTTCCGGGAGTGAAAATTCTTCTCTTTAAATAACATCCCATAGATTGAATGGTAAAAATTATCTCCAGTGGGCACAATCTGTCAAAATTGTAATCTGTGGCCGAGGAAAGTTGGGATACATATACTGGTGATCTTCCGACTCCTAAATCAACAAACTCTTCGTATACTACGTGGATGCCTGAAAAATCTATTGTTCTTGCCTGGCTCATAAATTCAATGGAACCAAATATCAGTCGTCGTTATCTTTGGTTCAAAACAGCCAAGGAAGTTTGGGATGCTACACGACGCATGTACTCTGATCTTGGTAATGCTTCTCAGATCTTTGAATTGCGTTCAAAACTAAAAGAGATGAAGCAAGGCACTAGTTCAGTAACACAATACTATTCTGATCTACAAGACCTTTGGCAAGTTAGATCTATTCTTTGAATAAGATTCTCCATGTGCTCAATGCAGTGTGAAACAACGACTCAATCTTGAAAAAGAACGAGTCTTCGATTTCTTGGCTGGACTCAATCGAAGCCTTGATGAGGTACCTGGTCGTGTTGTATCTCGAGACCCTTTTCCTACCACCGAAGAAGCCTTTGCTAAAGTCAGTCGTGAAGAAGTCCGTCGTAAGGTAATGCTCAATGATGATTCACCTTCACCTACTCCAGAAGTTTCTGCATTGGCGTCCAAAAAATTTCATTCCACTGGACAGCGTCATTCTGACCAACGTTCTGGTAGACGACCATGGTGTGATCATTGCAATCGTCATGGCCATACTTAAGAGAAGTGTTGGGTCCTCCATTGAAAGCCAGCAAATTGGCAGAACCGACAATCATCTGAAGGACGTGCTTTTCACTCTAATCAGATCCCGAAATGACAAGCGAATCTATTCCGTTTAGCAAGGAACAAGTTGATCATCTCTACAAGCTTCTCAATCAATCATCAACACACATCTCTCAGTCGTCCGGGTCATGTTCAATGGCCCAATCTGGTAACTCAAATTCTGTTCATAATTCTTCCAGTAATGTCTTACACACATGGATAATTGATTCCGGGGCCTCTGATCATATGACGGGTAGCCCTGATGTTTTTTGTTCATACTCTCCATGTTCTACTAATATTACGGTTCGAATTGCTGATGGTTCTTTGATTCCGGTTGTTGGTATAGGTGATATTCATCTATCATCGCACCTGAAACTCAAATCTGTTTTCCATGTTCCTGCATTAAACTATAACTTGATCTCTATTCGCAAACTCACACGTGATAATAATTGTCTGGCTAAATTCTCTCCATCTCTATGTCAATTTCAGGACCTACATCGGGGAAGACGATTGGCAATGCTAAGATTCATGGTGACCTTTATTGCTTTAAGAACTCTTTATCTGTAAATCAGCCAAAAGTCCATCAAAGTGTTGTTGCTTCTGATTCTGTTTTTAGTACTAGGGAAATAATGTTATGGCATCATCGTCTTGGCCATCCCAATTTTTCCTATTTAAAAAGATTGTTTCCATCTCTATTCACTAATAAGAGCCATATTTCCATTAATTGTGAAATCTGTTCAACTAACTAAACACACTCGTGTCTCTTTATCTCCGAAAATTTATAAACCATCTGAACCATTTTCGTTAATACATAGTGATATATGGGGACCTTCAAAGGTAACCACATCCAATGGTAAAAAATGGTTTCTCATGTATTCAAAACCTTTCATAAGATGATCCATGCTCAATTTCAAAAAGATATTCGAACTCTTCGTACCGATAACCGAAAAGAGTACTTCAATTCTATTCTTGGGAATTATTTGTTGGAAAATGGAATTATACATCAAAGTTCATGTGTTGATACTCCTCAACAAAATGGAGTCTCGGAAAGAAAAAATCGTCATCTATTGGAAGTAACTCGTGCTCTTATGTTTACTATGAATGTACCCAAATATCTATGGGTGGATGCGATTCTAACTGCTACATTATCTTCTCAACCGCCTACCGAGTCATGTTATCCAGTTTGAGACACCTTTGTCTTGTCTATCTAAAACATATCCTCACATGATTTCATCCAATACTCTTCCCTTAAGAACTTTTGGCTGCACAGCCTTTGTTCATGTTCATGAGCACAATCGTAGTAAACTTGATCCCCGTGCAATCAAAACTATCTTCGTAGGGTATGCTCCATTTCAAAAAGGTTACCGATGTTTCTGTCCTCGTTCAAAAAAGACCTACGTCTCCTGTGATGTTACCTTTTTTGAGGATACTCCCTATTACTCATCACCTACACTTCAAGGAAAAACTCAAGATGAAGTTTGTTGTCCTTGGGAAACTCTTGAATCTCAATCACTTGAAGAAGCTATAAAACCAATTCAGCCAAATCCTCAAGTACTTGAGGAGTGTTCAACAAGGGATATGTGTGAAGCTTCAACAGAACGTACAGAAAAAGATTTCCAAGTTTACACTAGACGGAAGCGTTCTCAAGCAGAAAACGAAACCATGAATCTTAATCACGACCAAGAAGATGAACTGATGGTAGATCCTCAACTGGAGTCACGTAACACTCATTCACAAAATCAGTCAGGTACATCTAGTTCTATTCCTGATTTGGATATACCAATTGCTGTCAGAAAAGGTGTAAGAAATTGTACAAAACACCAGATCTCTAAATTCATCTCTTACTCAAAGTTATCAGCTTCATTCCATGCTTTCACTTCTAGATTATCTAGCATAAAAATTCCCAGGAATATTCAAGAAGCACTTCTTGTTCCCGAATTGAAAGCTGCTGTTTTAGAAGAAATTCATGCACTCAGGCAAAATGATACTTGGAACTTGGTAGAGTTACCAGAAGGAAAAAGCACAGTCGGGTGCAAATGGCTATTCACAATTAAATTTAAAGCCGATGGTTCAGTTTAAAGATACAAGGCTCGTTTAGTGCCGAAAGGTTTCACTCAAACCTATGGAATTGACTACACGAAAACGTTTGCTCCTGTTGCAAAACTCAATACTATTAGAATTCTCCTTTCACTAGCTGCTAATTCCGATTGGCCTATATATCAGCTTGACATAAAGAATGCTTTCTTAAATGGTGAACTTGAAGAAGTTGTGTTTATGGACCAGCCCCCTGGATTTGAAGAAAAATCAGGAGGCACAACTGTGTGTAAACTCAACAAGTCTTTGCATGGTTTAAAACGGTCCCCGCGTGCTTGGTTCGAGAGATTTTCAAAGGTAATCAAGAAATCTGGATACGTTCAAGGACAGGCAGACTATACTATGTTTGTAAAGCATTCTAGAAATAATCAGATTACAATTCTCATTGTATATGTTGATGATATAATTGTTACCGGAAATGATAGCAAAGAAGCAACGAGAATCAAACAGCTAATGGCTCAAGAATTCGAAGTTAAAGATCTCGGAACATTGAGGTATTTCCTAGGGATGGAGTTTGCAAGGAGCAGAAGGGGTATTTCTGTTTGTCAAAGGAAGTACACCTTGGACCTGTTAGAAGAAACTGGAATGCTAGGTTGCAAACCAAGTAATATTCCAATTGAACTTGGGAATAAACGAAAGTTGTTTCAAGGAAAACCTGTTGACACAGAACGTTATCAAGAACTTGTCGGAAACCTTATCTATCTATCGCATACACGACCAGACATTGCCTATGCAGTGAGTCTAGTGAGTCAGTATATGCATGCTCCATGTGAAGGTCATCTTAACGCAGTTTACAGAATCTTACGGTACTTGAAGCAAACACCTGGAAAAGGCTTGTTCTTTGCTAAGACAGATAAGCGAAATGTGGAAGCGTATACTGATGCAGATTGGGCTGGAGCTATTGATGATAGACGATCAACATCTGGATATTGTACCTTAGTGTGGGATAACATAGTAACTTGGCGTAGCAAAAAACAATGTGTGGTGTCTCGGAGCAGTACAGAGGCAGAATATAGAGCCATGGCCCTAGGAATCTGTGAACTTCTATGGATAAGATGAATTATGAAACAGTTGAAGATTGATTTGTCGAGCCTATGCAACTCTATTGTGATAATCAGTCTACTATCAAAATAGCTCACAATCCTGTTCATCACGATAGAACTAAACATGTGGAAATAGATCGGCATTTTATCAAAGAAAAAATAGATGGGAACATCATCAACATTGAATATGTTCCAACATCTCAACAACTTGCTGATATACTCACAAAGGGGATATCTGAGAACTCCCATAAATTTCTTATAAGCAAGCTTGGTCTCATCAATATCTACAGCCAAGCTTGTGGGGGAGTGTAGACAAAAATGACATAATTTGATAGCTGTTGGAGATTTGCTAGCTGTCACCAATTGTACATAAAATTGACAGGCTTAATTGTAGGGATTTAGCTTTCATTACTTTCCTAGATTAGTGTCCTGTTTTTTTGTATAAATTCCTCATTAATCTATTCAATAAAATATAGAGAAAATAGAGATTATTCATTGTAATAATATGTCCTTCCAATTGTTATGTTCTATACCATTTACCATATATTCTCCGGTGAAACAAATCTTTTCTTTGTAGGTTTGCACATAGGGCTTTGAATCCATTCTTCTTTCATCCATAGGAGAGGGTGTGTATTCCGGTACACATTTAAACTCCTTTTCCTTTCCTTTGTTGTTGATCTTTGATGGACAATCCCACGCAAAATGGCCCCTCTACCTACAACATAACATCTTTACGAGTGCAAAACACACTTCAGGTTTTAATGTCTAAATAAACCAAAAGTATAAATAACACAACTGGCAGTGTACCAAGATTTATCGATCTCAGGGAACTGAAAAAGGAACTGAGACTCCGTTACTACAACCTAAACCAATATTTAGCTATTTTGGATTTTTCAATAAACTGACAATCAAAGACGGCAATAAAAGATAAATGACTAAGGCAAACTAATTACGACAAGAATAAAACTAAAAACACTATTTTTGGCTTTTTAGAAATAATTAAAAACTAATAATATTAACTAAAATTAAAGTAATTAACGGAAACGGTCAAACCACAATAACTAACTAATATTAACGAAACCCTTAACTTGGAAAAACGTCACCCACTTGGAATTTGGATAACTATGATAAATTGGCTTTATGAATTGATTGATAAAAGAATCGACGATTAACCGATTGTTAAAACAACTAAAGTCCGATTAATAAAATTTAACCCGTTAATAAAATAGTTCCTTTTATCAAATAAAACCCAAGTTTAACAACTAATTAATCGAATATAATCTCGATATCAATTACTTAATTTATCAACACGACAAGCGCTCAAATCAACCAATTAATATCGAAATACTAAATCGATTAATCATGACACTTTAAAAACGAATTTCCAATGTCAATTAATTCCATCATCACAATAATGCCTAAGAACCAATAAAACCAAAAATTCTAATCTTACAATTTACCGAAGGATTGTCAACACAATAATGCTCGAATCGCCAATAAACTGAGATTTTCACTCAAAGTTTCAAACTTTAATCAACTTAATAAAAACGCAGGTTTGTTATCAAACTTTTATGATCACAATAATGCTAAAAAGATGATAAAAATCTGATTTTTAATAAGAATTAATCAAGAAATAACTCATACAACGGATTAAACCCAAAAACCTTCAATCAATCCATAAAATTCCAATCAATACATAGAAACCGTTATCCCAAGCGGGTGAAATAAACTACTCACGATCAATACTAAAGACAGAAAAGAGACAAATCTTAATAACATTCATTGTGAATTACGAAAGAGAAAGGAACGAATGTACCGAAATATTGCAAAACGTGATGAGAAACCAATGATTACCACCAACCGAATGCTTCAATCCACAGAAAGATCATTCCCGAATGATTAATAAACTAAATCTAAGTTAGCCCTACTTAATTATGCGAAGAGACACTAATAAAATTCGTAAAAAACTGCTCTGGAAATCAAGTTCTGCTCCTCTTTTACGTTTTGGCCGCTTCTGCTCTGTGGGAATTCTGCGCCGCCTATGACCGTATACCTTAAGTCCTATGGTCATAGGCCTCTTTGACTTGGTCAAACCCGTTCCCTAGCCTCCTACGGTCATAGGCTTCTCCTCCTACGGTCGTAGGCTCCAAAAATCACAACTTCAACTCTTTTCTTCTTGGAAAATTAATGAGAACTCGACGTGGCTTCAAACTCGGTCGATTTTTCCTCGATGTTCATTCCTTCGTCAATAAAACCCCTTTTGTCCTATGAATCACAAAAAAATGAATGAATTAGATATCTTTTTCACGTATTACAAGAGAAAAACCAACCAAAATGCAAGGTAAATGATGCCAAAAATATGTATAAATATGAACATATCACCTATTGATTCCTCAAAAACTTCACTTGAATCATATTTGTCCTTAAGATTAAACACGTATGTGATGGTGCACTTTAAATTATCCAAATCAACCTCAAATCCTTGAAGCAATAATTGCTTCAAACGTAAGAGATTAATGTTAATCTCTGGAACGTATTTCGCATATGGGATTGTGTAGGTTGTTTCATTTGTTGTTAAATCAATTCCTCTTATACCATGTGCAAATGTGAAGTTTTTCATGGTCTTTGTCATTGACAATGAAGCAAGTCTTCAATCTTTTGAATAAGTACTTATTTGGTGACATGTGTGAGGAAATTGTAGAATTTACATAGCATATGTCATTCCAATTGTTGTCATCTGTACCATTTACCATATATTCTCCAGTGAAACAAATCTTATCTTTGTAGGTTTGCACATAGGGCTTTGAATCCTTTCTTCTTTCATCCATAGGAGAGGGTGTGTATTCCGGTACCCATTTAAACTCCTTTTCCTTTCCTTTGTTGTTGATCTTTGATGGACAATCCCACGCAAAATGGCCCCTCTACCTACAACATAACATCTTGATCTCCTCCTCTTTCTTTTAATCTCTGTGTTCGAAGTCTGCCCTTTCATCTCCTTGTGATGTTCTTGCAATTGCTTCAGTTTCAGTTTCTACAACTTTTGTTTGATCCATGAGTCTTTACTCAACGAATTCTCATGTCTGCTCTGATACCAATTCTTAGATATATTCTGTCCCAGGTTTTTTATTACATCAGTTGCAAACTTATCATCAAATTCAGATGCATAAATCTTGTTTGATCCTCCAACAAAGTAATCGCCATTCTTCATCGTTTTTTTCGCGGATATGAACACAAAGGAAAAGACAGAGAGATACACTAAACTTTTGTATATTAATAATGAGATCACACGGATCATTTGTTTACAAACACATATATATATATATATATAAGCTTCTATATGGTGTCAACAGATACAACTTTACATCAAAGGTTGCAACTGTCCGAAAACAGTTACTTCCTAACGAACAAACCGGTTCTATCTTAATAGCGGTACTAAACTTAGGCATTAATAAACTAATAACAATAATAATACATATTATATTTATAACATTTAATTCCAACAAGCGCCAAACCTTTGATTCTGCTGTCAGAGCCCCTCCTGTCGACTTTGATCAAAGACAGGTATGGGTTATGATCGCAGATGGAGAGTTCACCAACTCTTCTAGGTCCTCTGCATTTAGAGACCTTGTTTTTCGATTGTTTTGGCATACTTTAGCGGAGACACTCTTTGGCCGAGGGGTTGGTGCTAGTATTGTTTCGCAAATTGACTTAGCTGGATGCATCTATTTTTGAGTGAGGAGCATCTGGTCCGGGTCGCCTATCGATCTACTTGCATATTTTCTCAGGCATACATCTGGGTCTTTCTGTCGAACGCTATCACAAGCGGATCTTATATCACATATATTGCCGTCAGTTATGTGTTGTAACTCCCGATCGAGAGGCTCGACTTACATGTATATTCACCGAGGGGGTTACACCGATCACACTTCAGACATTCCAAAACATGAGTTTACTTGATGATAGGGATCACATCCTCCCCCACGTCATGACGCTGACGTAGATTCCGAGTCAGATCCCTCACCCTAGCACCATGATCAACCACCTACACCCACTCACCAGGCTAACATGCGAGGTACCTTCGCCAACTCATCTTCCTCCACTTTTAACCCGTCAGCCTCCCCTATGCTACCACCGTGGTTCACCTTCTCTGATTCTGTCACCTCGTATGCTTATTCTTCCAAGCAGCTCCTTCTTCATCGAGCTATACATACCATCATGACTACCATCGGCATTTGACCACTTCCACCACGTACATATAGCCTTCCTCATGCTTCTATCATTTGATGCAGCGTAGCAAATGAAAAAATAGACTAGTTTGTTGATTCAAAGAATTCCAGACTAACCTCTACCAAAAGTATGTTGATTCCGTAGAATGTCAAACAATTGGGCTTCAAACAACCGATTTTTGAACTTGGAAATTTGGAAAATGAGAAAGTTTTCTTAATTCATAATCTGACTTCATTCATAACTTCAACACCACTTAAATAGAAATAGAAAACTAAAAACGGGTCAAAAAAACCCAGCGGGTCGACCCAGGAAACGATAATAAAAACCCAAATAACCAACAAAAATCATAAAAGACCCATAACTCTAATTCTGGGTCGAATTTGGACCAAACGGTTGGGCAACTAAAACCCCACCCCATATCACGACGCATGACGCCACCCGAGAGACCGCCATTCATTTGATCACAACTGAAACCCCACCCCATATCACGACGCATGACGCCTCCGTGGCATCCCCCCAAAATCAGAGACGCCTCTGTGGCATCTCCAATAACTTCTAGATCTGCACTCCTGATCTTTGGCGGATTTGGCAATTAAAATCAAAAGAATAGAAGAAAGCCTAAGTTATACCAAATACCACTGGCAGTGTACCAGTCGTAAATAATATAGCTAGAAGCTGACCTCGGGGATTATCGAACTCAGGGAACGGCACTAAGGATCGAGATACCGATACTAAGATTATCACTACTATCTAACCATTGATAAGGATGATGATGATTTATAACCCTAATTACTTAAAACTATACTATCTAACAGATTACGACAATTTATAAAACCAAATGCTAAAACAGATTAATATCAGATATATATATTAAAAGCAACACTCACTTGGATACGTCTTTTAGGATTAATGGAGCAAAATGGTGTAAAAACACTTAAGATGTTTTTGGTCAAAGAAAATTAAGTTGGAATTAAATCCAACCGTTTTAAATCTTTTAAGCTTAAGAGTTTGAAACTTTAACGTAAAACCGATTCATGGACATCTATTATTAATTTCAGAAAATCAAGTATGGAGTTCTCTAGTATTCCCCAATTTCTACAAATCAACATTAAATGTCTTTTACGATTAATTAAGTCAACTAAATCTAGCGTTTAGAGATTAAAACTGTCTACACGTCAAGCGCTCGGAAATAACTCTAAATATTCAATTTAGCCGCATAAACATCAATCAAGTCTAAGGAAATCACAGATTAAATTAATCCTATAATCACAATACTGCTAAGAATTAATTTGCATACAATGATTTCACAATTTATTAACTAATCACTATCTCATAATCACAATAATGCTAGAAACAGCAACCAATTAATAAATCACTTAAATTTGATTAAGTTTATAAAAATCAGCATTAATAATTAATAATCATGATCACAATATTGCTAGAATATCAACTAAAATTCTGATTTTACGCATATTAATCGTATGAATCAAGAATACATCAATGAATCAAACACTTTTCAACCAAAACCATCAAATACTCCACTAATACATGTAAAAACGTAACCAAGCAAATGCTTGGCTAAACTACTCACTAATCATGATAAAACCAACAAAATAAACGAGATCTATACTAAACATATTAATTTCAGTAAGTAAATACGGAAAGAATGTACCAAAAACCGGATGAAAAACGAGTTAATCCCGCAACCGAATGTTTTGATCCACTTCAATAGCCGAATGCTTCCCTAATCTAGCCTAAACTAAGCTGAAAACATAAAATTATCGAACACCTACTAATCGCACTCTAAACTGTGTGAAAAACTTCGTCTAAAAATTGCTTAAAAAAACGAAACGACTGCTGACTTTTATATTTTTCTGGGATCGCGGCCGCGCTGAGGGCATCGCGGCCGAGATAAAGAGCATCGGCGCGTTCTGGTGATCACAGGTCAGCGCGGTCGCGCTGATATGGTCGCGGCCGCGATCAGGTCAACTCGGTCAAAGTTAACAGGATTCCAAGGAAGATCGGCTTAGCCCGTAAATTTGACGATTAAGCTCCATAATCCATTCTTTTCCATTTTAGGCAACCTTCGAACTGCGAAACACAAAAATGGACAAATCAGAGTCGTATTTAAACAATTCAAGGCAAAAATAACCCAAATCCGAGGCAAAATATGACTGAAAAATATGTACAAAATGTGTCATAACAAATAACCCCACACTTGAGCGTTGCTTGTCCTCAAGCAAACCTGCTCAAAAATATCCTAAACTAAGCATCATTTCACATACCTCTCTCAAATATATCACGCATCTAGACTCTATAGCAATAAAGATCCGTAATAGAAAGTAATAGAAACTAACAATTACAAGAATGAGCTATCTAAACCAAGAGACGCAAAAAACTATGAAATAACATGTCAAATACTTTCGAACCTAGTAGAATGAACTAACAGCTCACAAGGATATCAATCAACACTCATACGTGTATAGGCTAATGTGTATATATGCACAAACATCCACTCGGTGCCAAAAATGTCAACAATAATAGCATAGGCTTGAAAGTAAATCACATCTTCATCACATGTAATGAAAGCTTAGCACATAAAGGACTTATGGGATGTAAGGGGGCTTAGGCTAAGGGAATGGATAATATGGGAAAAATCGGTGTAAACAAGAATGGAAATGATCTGATTAAAGAAACAGCAGCTAAACATAACTAGAAGAAGTAAAACTGTACTGAATAAGAACCATAAAAACAAAAACTAAAAGCTATCTATACAAAGTACCGAAGCATCCCTCAACTGGAATAGAATCATCATAATTCCAAGGAATTTATTATTTCTTTTCTTTTCTTTTCTCTTTCTTTTTTTCTTTTTCTCTCTTTTTTTAATATTTTTTATTTCTTTTCTTTCTTTCTGCTTTTCTCAGAATAATATCCTTGGATTCTAAGACCATATAAGCTGTCATGGCCGAAGCTCAAAAACCACTGTCAATACATAACTAGAATCGGTGCTCAACGATTTAGATCAGCAAAGACCGTATGAAAAAGCAACGGGGAGCACCATAAAGCTAACATACTCTCAAAATACTCAGACATATTCATAAACGCTCAATCTTGAAGAAAATAAAGTAAACCAAACAAAGACAGACAAAAACTACTACTGCTTCTCAATCAAGATCCCAAATAAGGGTAAAAGCAAGCAAAAAGGCTAATAAAGGCTAAATAATGGGGTGTCATCGAAATGAAAGGTAAAAGGCTCAAAAGGGGTGACTATGGGAGATAAAAGGGTGACAAATGAATAAAAGGCAGCTAAAAATGGGATATCCTAAAGTTCCCTTTATATGTGTGCTAAATTTTCAAAAGTTGTGATTTTGACATGTACTTAAACTCAAGTTCTACTTTTATTAGTCAACACAGGCATAGACACACATCAAACGAAAATGAGCATAATGTTGATGCTATATGGCTCAAAATCTCACGCAAAGAATGTAAAGGGTAATATGCATTATATCCATGCTATTTCGGTTCACAAAGTCACAACATATCATCAAACATCTCTCATTGTTCAAATAACATCAAACTCACAATTATAGTCTCGCATACAGTCCAAACATAACAATACTACTAAAGAGTCTAACGCACATCAAAATGAGAGAAAAATATGAAAATTTGCTAAGTATAAGATTCAAATGCATAAAATGCATTAAAGCAGGCTAACTTTGGACAAGCAACTCAAAAATGCCAATTTTTATCACCCCACCCCACACTAGCGATAAATAAGAACATAAAACTCCCTGAATCGCTGAAAACTGCCAGGCGGATCTAGACTGATGAAGCTGAACTGAGTGCCAGCAAATATCACTGCCATGGTCCGGCCTCGACTGATCACAACCACAACAACCACAAGAAACATCAGCAGCCATAACAGAAATAAGAAAAGTAAATGCAGAATATATACATCACAACTACGACTAAACCTGCTATAAAGTAAATAAACACATGCCAACAAAAATAAAATAGAAAAGTACAAATATCCAAGCTATAAAACTGCAACTACTCTGGAGGAGGAGGAGGATCCTGACTGCGAACGAAGCGCACGCGAATACGAGGGCGGGCCTGAGAACGCTGAGGCTCGGGGGACGGACTCCGCCGACGGGTGTGCGAGCTGGAAGCACCAGGCTGGGAGGCAGGAGACTGAAAAAGATATCTGTCTGAAATGGCTCGGACTCGGTAGACGAACGGTGTGGAGAACGGTAAGGCTGGGTAGTGGTGATAGTGGCGGGGGTAGGGACAATAGGGGTGTCAAATGGGAGGGTAGGGGGAAAAGAATAAGAAGATGGAAAAGAGAATGGGAACAGAGGAGGAATGGAGGCAGACGGGGAAGAAAGTGGGCGTGGGCGAGGGCGGGGGGTTAAGAAGAGGGGACGAATAGTCATAAATGTAAGAAGAAGAAGGAATGAGGAAGCGACGAGGAGGGGGTGGCGGAGGAAGATGGTGGGCTCTGGCATAATCTGAGTCGATGAGGAAATAATGGTGATCATCTAACTCAGCAGCGAGACCAAGAAGGACACCGCGCTGAGTCAAAGATGTCGACGCATCAATACTCATCGGGAAAACAACGGGGGGCAAAGAGGAGGGGGAAGGCTCAGGAGAGGAAGAAGGGAGAGGCTGGGAAGGTAAACGGGAAGTGGTAACGGGAGGGGGTGAAGGTGGAGCTACCGAGCCCGCCTGGGCAATCTCTGCCTCATCAACCTGAGGCTCCATCTCATGCTCCTCCATGGCGTCGGGTTTAACCCAACCCACGAGACGTCGGCGATCAGCCGTCAGCATACCCATCGTAGCCAGAGAGTCAATCCGATAAACCATCCTATGCGCCTCCGGGACAACTGTCAACCCCTGCTCAACAGCGGCATCAGCAAAAACACCCAAGTTATGCGCCAAGCACGTAATATACATCCCTCCTACCATCGGGCTCGATCTGACGCGACCTGCGGCTCCCACAAAAAACACAGCAAGCCAATACGCAAACTGGATAGTGCAATCTCGATCAAGCAGCCTGCTGAGCATCATCAGGTCCCTATGCGAAACTGTGCCCGGCTCCTTCCGGCACGCAATGTTGGAAGCTACGATACGAAAAATGATCCGAAGCATCGGGTCACGAAAGGCCGTAGCCTTCGAGCTGTGTGAATTATACACACCCGATGCGACGGTCGTCCAAAAAGAAGCCTCAGAAAAACCCTCTGCCGGACCACGCACGGTAGTAGCAAAAGCTGGGTCGCGGACCTCATCTGCTGTATACAACCCTGAGAGAACGCCGAACTCCCGAAGAGAAATACGACGCTCAATGCCACCCAGGCGAAAACTGATCGATGTAGACTCATAACCAGATCCCGAGGCGTCAAAAAAATACATCGATAAAAACTCTAACACGAGCTCCCGGAAAACTGGCTCGTCAATCTCTAGCAGCCGCAACAAGGCAGGGGGTCGGGAAGTACTGATCAGAGGGTGCGCCAAGATCCCTTGTATATGAGTAGCAATGCCTAGCGACTACACCGCGCCCCATGCCACTCCATAAGCGGGTACCAATGCCTTGGTCTTAAGGCGCGAAAGCTTCGCCCTGTCCTTAGGGTCCCCAAAGATAAGAAATCGATGGGGTCCCTCTGGAAGGCGACGACCTCCGTCACCACCACCAGGAGGGGGCGGGGGAGCAGCAGCAGCCTCAGCCATGGCTATCTGCAAGAAAACGAATAGACAAAATAAACGAAACACGCTAACATGCAAACAAAGATGAACTACTATAACCCCTAAAAATCTAAAAATATTTGAAACTAGGAAAACCCTAGAATAAAACTGAAAATAAAGAAACAAAGAAGAATAAAGAAAGAAGGAAAACATAAACTAAAGCTGAACCTAAGAAAACCTAAAGATCACCTAAGAGAAGGAAATAAAACTCTAAATAAAACCTAAACAAACTGAATGAAGAAAAATAAACTGAAATAGAGACTAAAATAAAAACCTAAGTAAAAATAATAAAAGGGCTAAACCTAAAACAAAAAATAAAACTAACAAAATGAAAGCTAAAAATACTAAACGAAACTTAAAGAAATTGACTTAAAAACAAACCAAAAACTAAAAAGAAAATCTGAACTATCCTAAAACAAAATTGGCAAAAATTAAACAAAGACTAAAAATCCAAAACCTAAAAATTAAAAACTAAAATATACTAAAGTAACGCTAAAAATTAACTAACAAAAACTAAAATTTAAAACATTCGAAACTTAGAATTAAAATGAAAGAAAAACTAGATTAAAACTAAACTTTAGCTAACAATTCTAAAATATAAACCTAAAATAAATTTAACAAAGAACATAAATGTAATTCTTATTAGAAAATTGATTATTATTATTATTATTTATTTTTTTAATATCGGTCGCGGTCGCGACCGCGATGGCCAACTCGGCCGCGATGGAAGCACGACCGAGAACCAACCTGCGATTACCCGCGATCAAAACCAGAGACAAATACCAACTTATTTCAACATTTTAACCGAGAAAAGCATGTATTAAACTAAAAATTATTAAAACTAAAGCATTAAGTAACCTAAAAACCCTAAATGAGCATAAAATGAGATGAACACAGACAAACATTTCGAAATCGAACATTATTGAAACACGAAGTATAACAAGCATGGCATAAACAAAAATGAAACGAAAACGAACTAAATATCATTTAACTTGATATCTAAACCCTAACTAAGTTCAAAGAACTGAAATACCGTAAAAAGCAATAAGAATCACGAATGTAACCACCAAAAAGCATGAAAGCAACTTAATAATCGACATAAACTAAAGATTAAAAGAAGTTACCTGATTATTAGGAGGAACTCGAACCGAAAAACAAGGATAGATGAGAGAATCGCCAAAGGTTCGAGGGGAAGAAAATCGCGAGAGAAAGCTAAGAACGCGGAACGAAGAAAAAGAATCCGCGATCTGTTCTTTATATAGAAAAAGGCAGCGCGGGCGCGTTCAACCAATCGCGGCCGCGATGAAAGCATATATTTTTATTTTTCCCGCTCATTTGAGCGCGGTCGCGATATTCCGAACGCGGCCGCGATGATCAGATTTTTAGAATTATTATATAAGTTAGAATTAAGCAAAGTCCAGAGATGTAAATCTCCAAATTCAACCTAAATAGCTTAACCAATTCAGTTATTACCCCACACTAGTTTGGAAACAACCCTCTACCATTGATCAAAACTTTAACGCTTTTATTGGACTTCAATTTCAACTCAAATTTCACGAAAATTAAGACTAAAATTAATGAAAATGCATGCGACAATTGCAAAGCAATTATGAAAAAAATTTAAACCTCAACGCATTGCCAAATAACTAGAATTAGCTAAATGAACAAATGCAAGAGAATTTATGAAATGCAATTGAATTAAACAATGAACTAACTAAATGCAAAAGACTTGTGAAAAGAAAAATGCAGAATTGACTTTTAAAAAGTCAAACTGCCTTCACACTTTTATTGAATATAGCACCCGAAAACCTGAAATAACGAAACAACGAACCAAGTGAGTCAAAGATGCTATGACTAGGCTTTATTTAAGCTAAACAGTAAAAGAAATTAAGCTACGAAACGCAAGTAATTGAGAATTCAAGAATGCTAAAGAAGACTCAAAAAGTCAAAAGGCGATTGCAAGAAAGTAATTAAGCATGTAAACTTTGAAGAAAACACCACTAACATCAAGCATGCAATCCTAAGACACATACTCAATGTACAGGGGACTTATTTAATGTAAAAATAGTCAAACACATGAAATGAAAACTCAAATGAAGCAGCCTTAGAAAGACTTCAACTTTAAGAATACTCATAAACAGAAGACATAGCTAACTATAAACAGTCAAATAAAGTGATTATTATTGACGGGGTGCCTCCCGCAAGCGCTAGAATGCAAACACGAGCCTCCAGCTACACTCGGCCCCAAGATAATCAAAATGAGATGGGGGCTAGGCTAAGTGTAACCTCACAAACCTGCTCGATAGATGAATCAGTATAGAGCTTCAGTCGGTGCCCATTTACCTTAAAGGTTCCTGATGAATGTTCTAATTCGACCGTCCCATACGGAACACTTGGGAAACAGTAAATGGTCCCGACCATCGAGATTTAAGCTTACCAGGAAACAGCTTCAAACGTGAATTGTACAATAGCACCTTGTCGCCTATGCTGAATTCCTTGGTAGATATCTGCTTATCATGCCGTCTCTTCATCCTCGCCTTATAGATTGACTCATTCGTGTAGGCGTCCTCCCGTAACTCATCCAATTCATTTAGCTGCATCTTCCTTTCATTACCTGCGCTTGACAAATCAAAATTAGACCAACGTAAAGCCCAATATGCTCTATGCTCTAGCTCGACTGGAAGGTGACACGCTTTGCCATAAACTAGCCTATAAGGTGTAAGTCCGGTAGGCGTTTTGTGTGCAGTCCTAAATGCCCAAAGCGCGTCGTCGAGCTTATCAGCCCATCTACTCCTATGCTCACCTATTGTTCTCTCTAAGATACGCTTGAGACCACGGTTGGTCATTTCAGCTTGGCCATTTGTTTGTGGATGATATGGAGTCGCTAATCGGTGAGTAACTCCATATTTCTCCAAGGCCTTAAAGAACTGTGAATTGCAGAAATGCGTACCTCTATCACTAATGATAGCCTTAGGAGCACCGAACCTGGCAAATAGCTTTCGCTGGAAGGAAACGACTACACGTGCGTCATTAGTGGGGAGCGCCTGTGCCTCAACCCACTTCTACACGTAGTCGACAGCAACAAGGATGTACTTACAGCCACGAGAGGACGGGAATGGTCCCATGAAATCAATACCCCACACTTCGAATATCTCACATTTCTGAATGGTAGTGAGGGGCATCTCGTGGCGATTCGATATGTTTCCACTCCTCTGACAAGCATCACATGCTTTTACAAAGTCCCTAGTATCCTGAAAGATCGTAGACCAGTAGAATCCTGCATCAAATACCTTCCGAGCTGTGGTATTTGCACTATGGTGTCCCCCGGTGGGACCGATGTGGGATGCGTATAAGATCTGCATAGCCTCATCACCATGAACACAACGCCGAATAATCTGATCAGCACAAACTCGGAAGAGGTAAGGGTCATCCCAAAAATAATTCTTCACATCCTTGAAGAATTTCTTTCGTTGCTGATGAGTTAGTCCTTTGACGACCACATTACCCACCAGATAGTTTGCGTAGTCTGCAAACCAAGGGCATTCGTCAACTGTATGTGCCGAACAAAGGGACTCATCTGGGAAAGACGCCTTAATCGCAGAATCATCAAGAGGAAGAAGTGAAGGATTCTCTAAACGGCTTAGGTGGTCGGTAGCTAAGTTCTCGGCCCCACGTTTGTCTTTGATTTCGATTTCAAACTCCTGAAGGAGAAGAATCCATCGAATCAGACGGGGTTTGGCATCCTGCTTCTGAAAAAGATATTTCAAAGCAAAGTGATCGGTGAACACCACTGTCTTTGAAAGGATCAGATAAGACCTAAACTTCTCAAATGCATATACTATTGCTAGCAGCTCTTTCTCAGTAGTAGTATAATTTCGCTGAGCATCAGTGAGAGTCTTGCTAGCATAGTATATAGCATGGAAACGGTTTTCCTTTCTTTGCCCCAACACTGCCCCCACAACATAATCGCTGGCATCACACATCAACTCATGTGGTAACTCCCAGTCGGGAGCCACCATGATGGGGGCAGAAACAAGCTTTTCCTTCAGAGTATCAAAGGCATGCACACACGAATCATCAAAATCAAATGTGGCATCCTTTTCCAAAAGTCTTGTCATGGGACGGGCAATTAATGAAAAATCTTTAATAAACCGCCGATAAAAACTGGCATGCCCAAGGAAACTTCTAACCGCTCTGACAGAAGTAGGGTGAGGCAGCTTAGAAATCGTCTCGATCTTAGCTCTATCGACCTCAATACCCTTAGCAGAGATTTTGTGCCCGAGAACAATTCCTTCTCGCACCATAAAGTGACACTTTTCCCAATTGAGGACCAAATTGGCCTCCTCACACCGGGCAAGCATACTATCCAAATTCGCAAGGCACGAAGAAAAGGAACTACCGAACACAGAAAAATCATCCATGAACACTTCTACACTCTTCTCAAGCATATCATTAAAGATAGCTACCATACATCTTTGAAACGTCGCATGCGCATTGCATAAACCGAATGGCATACGCTGGTATGCGAACGTTCCGTATGGACATGTGAAAGTGGTTTTGTTCTGGTCCTCGGGGCTAATAGGGATCTGAAAGTAACCCGAAACACCATCAAGGAAACAATAGAACTCATTCCCTGATAATCTCTCGAGCTTCTGGTCAATGAAGGGCAATGGAAAATGATCCTTACGGGTGGCATCATTGAGTTTGCGATAGTCGATGCAAACTCGCCATCCCGTGACCGTCCTCGATGGAATCAATTCATTCTTATCATTAAGAACGACGGTCATCCCCCCTTTCTTTGGGACCACATGAATTGGACTAACCCACAGCGAGTCAGAGATTGGATATATCATACCAGCATCAAGAAGCTTCAACACTTCCTTCTTGATGACCTCGTCGATTTTTGGATTGAACCTCCTTTGGGGTTGAATCACAGGCTTGAAATCCTCTTCCATCATAATCTTATGAGTACAATAAGCAGGACTGATACCCTTGATATCAGAGATTTTCCATGCGATGGCCTGCTTGTGGGATTTCAAGACTGTAACATCCTAAAATTTTATTATCGTAATTTGAGGATATTTAGTTTAAATTTCGTAATGAATATAATTAAGTTGGATTGTGAAAAATGATTATGTATCTGGATATTTAAAAGTTGGTTGCTATTTTAAGAAATTAAGGAATTGAGAATTTCAACTTTTAGTTATTAAGTATGATTATTAAAAGGTTATTGATGATGTAAATTATGATGAAACTCAGTATTTAATGGAACCAGATAAATTGAGGGGCTAAAGGTGCCAAAGTTGGAAGATGAGAATAAAAGGTCCAAGTCTTTCATTTTGAATGAAAATCAACCTCTCTCTACTTTCTCTCTCATCTCTCGGCTCTCTCTCTCTCTCTAAAAATCAAGATCATAAAAGCTTGGATTTTGAAGCTGAAAATCTGGAATTAGCTTGCAATCAAGGAACTAAAACATCTGCAAGAATCGATTTAAGGTAAATATTACTTCAACTCTTAGAAATTTAGAGTTTTTGGGGCGGTTTTTATAAGAACCGAAACTGAAATTTCGGGATTCAAATGTTCATGCATGTATGATATTATTGTGGATTAGTTTAAATCTAGTGTATATGAAGCTACGTATTAAATTTCAGCCTCTGATTCGAACTGAAAGTATGGATTTGAGCATTTAGTGTGTGTTTTAGTGTGTGTGTTCGAAAATAATGAAAAATGGTTAAAAAGGGTGTGATTTGGTGCATGAAAGAGGTTAATGTTAGTGTTAAAATGGCTGAAATTAAGTGCATTTTAGTTGGTATAATTTATTTCATGTATTGAATTAGTACCAAAAAGGACTTGGATTAAAATCTGGAAATAATAAAACTGCACAAGTTTGAACATCAGATGGTCCGAATTCGGATCCATGATGAACTCGGATCTGATCCGAATTCGGATATCTTCGAACTTAGGATGAGGTCCGGATTTCTGGAAAATTTATATGGCAAAAATATTCTAAGTGTTTGAATTTAGGATGGGGTCCGAATTCGTTTGGGGACCGAATTCGGATGTGGTCCGAAGTTAGCATGTGGTTCGATTCTAATTAATGGTCCGAATTTGACCATTATCCGAAATTGTATTGGTCCGAATTTACAAAGGATCCGAAATTGGGACTTATATATATGTGGACCGAATTGGGAATCATGTGGGATCCGAACTGGGGTCCGAATTTGGGTGGGATCCGAATTCGGACACAGATCCGAATTTGGGATCAAAAATGGTAAAAACTTATAAAATTAAGTTTTATGGAGAGAAACAAGATATTAACATGATGTGTTGTTACAAATGACTTACAGGTCCCTTGTGGAGTTGTTTAACCCACAGTGGGGTACTTGGTTGATCCGGTTGAAAGCCCGAGGAGAAATAAAATTTGAATAAAGATAATAACGCACCCACTGTGAGTACCTTTGATTTTAACATTGCTGCATCTGCATTATGTTTGCATTGCCTGCTGAGGCATGTTGTTTCATGTTCGTTTGGCATTCTACTAACATGCGTTTATGTTGATGCACATTCATATTTGTTGCATGTCCGTTCATTTGTTGTGCATCTTTTCGATGGACCTACGTGGTCGCATCTGTACTCTGATGTTACTGTGCTATATGACCAAGAGTTTGAGACATCTGTGGTCAGGATAGACAGTAGGTCATCCCCGATGTAATGTCTGCCTCAGATGGTTGGTTGTTCTTATGCCGAGTGTCAGCTCGAAGGAGCTGCGGCTCAGGTTTGCGTACTTGGAGTACGTGTGGGGTATACGGTATGTGTTACCGCGGTTACCCTGGGTGGCATCATAATGATTTGTAGAATGTGTAAAATCAACTGGTATTCACTAAGCTTTAGCTTACCCTTTTAGTTGTTATATTTTTACAGGAAAAGGGAAATCCGCTGCGGGACCATCTAGCTAGGAAATCTATTGAAGTGATTGAAGATTTCTACCGTTTTCCTTGGTATTTGGATTATGGAATTATTGCTGTAATAAATTTGGGATAATGTAAAATGTTTGAGTATGTAGACTTAGACATGTAACCTTGTAGCACCGTAGGGTGTTAGATTCAGTTGTAATACTTTAAATTTATGTACTTTAATGCTTCCGCGCTATTATTAAGCTATCAGATCATTATGTTACGTGTTTGTTGGTGATTAATCCTGGGTGAATGGTAATTGGTGGTTAATGTGGCAAGGGTGTCACAAAGACTTGGATCAATCTCGCTTTTTCGTCAGGTGACAAGTCTTTGGCTATAATAACCGGAAGCTGAGATGACCCCTCCAGATAAGCATACTCTAAATGCGCTGGTAACTCTTTCAGTTCAAGAGTCGGAGGGTCTTCAATCGAGGATTTGGCTTTGATACTTTCCTTCGGATCTAATGTAACAATCTCCTCATGAGCAGGAGACGTCTCTATCGTGCACAAAGGAAAGCTATCACTGGAATCAGAGAGACATACAGAAATATCAGAATCAAGAGATAAATGGCATAGAGATATATCATCATCGATAGACTCTCCATCTTCAAAAGAAGTGGATCTCTCATACCCAATCAACAGAGACTTAACGAGCGTCTCATCATCAATCTCAGAATGCATTTCTCTATCAGAAGAGCTATAGGATCGAACAAAGCAAATCGACTCTACAGTGTCATCAGCTCTCTGCATAGCTTTGTCAACATCAAAACTGACATGCTCATCTCCTACTCTAAGGGTCAACTTCCTGTCCAAAACATCGATCATCGCACGGGATGTCGCTAAAAATGGACGCCCTAAAATGAGAGGAATAAAGCTGTCTTCATGCATATCCATGATGACAAAGTCTACGGGAAATCCAAACTTATCAACTCTCACCAGCATGTTCTCCGCGATTCCCCGAGGAAATTTCACTGATCGGTATGCCAACTGAATACTCATACGAGTGGGCTTTGGCTCTCCGAGACCGAGTCTAGCATATAAAGATGTGGGCATAAGATTGATGCTAGCTCCTAAATCAGCGAGGGCATTCGCAACATGCAAATTACCAATATGACATGGTATGGTGAAACTGCCAGGATCATCTTGCTTGATTGGAAGCTTGTTTTGGAGCACAACTGAATACCCGGCGTTCATCTCTACTGTGTCCAAATCATCAAGCTTCTTAAGCTTTGAGAGCAGATCCTTTAAGAACTTCGCATAGTTCGGCATCTGAGCAATCGCATCGATGAAAGGAATATTGGTATGTAACTGTTTGAAAAATCCAAGGAATTTGCCGAATTGCTTGTCCTTGATTTCCTTTTGCAATCTGCTCGGATACGGAATAGGAGGCTTGTAAGGACTAACTGTAGGCATCGCAGGAGGTGGGACATGTGCGTTTAGGAATGTGCACCTAGTCCGTGATAGTCTCCGGATCATCCTCAAGAACAACAGAATCAAGAGGGGGAGAAGCAGAATGGGGAGGAAGTGATGGCCCTACAGTCTCCTTACCACTACGCGTGATAATCATTTTCGCTTCAGTCTTCGGATTTGGCACAGTATCACTCGGAAGACCACCAGGTTGTCGCTCATTCTGCGCTTTAGCTATCTGTCCAATTTGGACTTCTAAATTCTTTATAGAAGTCTGTTGGTTCCTTGTGATCGTCTCTTGGTTAGCCATGAACTTCATCATCATATCCTCTAAATTCGACCTCTCTTGTGGCTGTTGTGCAGCCTGAGGACGTGGAGGATTCTGATATGGGCTACCAGACTGGCCATAGAATTGTTGTGGTCGAGTATGCTACTGAAAATGACCATGAGAGGAAGAAGAAGATTGCCCCTGGTTATACCCCTGATGAGAGGCAAACTGAGGTCTCTGAAGCATATGTGGTCTCGGATTCATGAAACCAGGAGGTGGCTGATTCCGGGAATAATTTGGATAGTTCGGGTTCGGGTGAGCATACTTATACATGCCACCTCCAGAATCGCCAGATGAATAGTAAACCTCCTCCTGATTGGGGTAAGAGTAAGCCGCCTGACACTCATAGCTCGAATGTGGGCCACCATAAGCATCACATGATGGATACACAGCTTGCACGGGAGCTGACATGGCTTGTGGTTGGCTATTCTGCGTGAATTGCTCAATTTTTGCTGTGAGTGCGGCTATTGCAGCGGCTTGCTTGGAATCTGAGGCTCCCCATCCGAAGTACTCACTGGGCGTCTGATGCTGACTCATCACCAAATCATCTAAAATCTCAACAGCCTCCTCAGGTGTCTTTCTATAGACAGATCCACTACAAGCGGAATCAATCAAAGAATGATACATCGGGTGCACACCTTCATAGAAGACTTTGACTCGATGATTGAGTGTCAGATTCTGGTTTGGACACTTCATTATGGATTCCTTGTACCGATCCCACGCATCACGTAAGGACTCTTCAGGTTTTTGCCTGAATCCCAAGATGTCACTCGTTAGCTGAGTGGTACGTGAGGGCGGACAGAACTTCGATAGGAACTGTGTCTCCATTTCATCCCAGGTATAAATGGAATTGGACAGAAGGGCATCATACCATGTGAGAGCACGTCCAGTAAGCGAGTATGGGAATAGCATCAATCGAATTATTTCTTTTGGTACTTGATTCACCTTATACGAACCACACGCTTTCTTGAATTTCTTCAGGTGTGCGTAAGGATCCTCAGATGCTATCCCACAGTACTGAGCATTATTTTGAACTAAAGTGATGAGACTGGACTTTAGCTCAAAATTTACTGCATCAGAACCTGGGATGACAATGGCACCTTCCGAGTCGTCGGTGACTGGTCGGTTCAGCTCAAGCATGGTGCGTCGGTCGCCCATGTTTGGCTCAGAAGAATTATCGGATGATGAAGAAGAAGAAGAATCAGATGAATCAGAAGAGGCGAAGAAGAAGAGATTGGAGGTAACTCGACAACTAAATCAATATGACTTCTGTCAGCCAGCGGAGGGACAGGTTGGTTAGTAGATTCAGATGAGCTAGATAGAATCTCATTGAAACGATGAGAAGGATGGCGAAGACGGTTGTGAAAGGTTCTTAAAGGTTCGTTGTATGGACTTACAACATGCGGATTGGAATTCCGAGTCATAAACCATTCACTAACACTGAGAGGGTGGATAGATTAGATAAAGGATGAGAAAAACAAGAAAAGAACTTCCAAGGGATAAATCCCAAAAGAAGGATCGGCTAATCTACCAGCTAAACCTTTTCACAATATCTCTAGTCGTTCCCCGGCAACGGCGCCATTTGATCTTTCGCGGATTTGGCAATTAAAATCAAAAGAATAGAAGAAAGCCTAAGTTATACCAAATACCACTGGCAGTGTACCAGTCGTAAATAATATAGCTAGAAGCTGACCTCGGGGATTATCGAACTCAGGGAACGGCACTAAGGATCGAGATACCGATACTAACATTATCACTAATATCTAACCATTGATAAGGGATGATGATGATTTATAACCCTAATTACTTAAAACTATACTATCTAACAGATTACGACAATTTATATAACCAAATGCTAAAACAGATTAATATCAGATATATATATATATTAAAAGCAACACTCACTTGGATACGTCTTTTAGGATTAATGGAGTAAAATGGTGTAAAAACACTTAAGATGTTTTCGGTCAAAGAAAATTAAGTTGGAATTAAATCCAACCGTTTTAAATCTTTTAAGCTTAAGAGTTTGAAACTTTGATGTAAAACCGATTCATGGACATCTATTATTAATTTCAGAAAATCAAGTATGGAGTTCTCCAGTATTCCCAATTTCTACAAATCAACAATAAATGTCTTTTACGATTAATTAAGTCAACTAAATCTAGCTTTTAGAGATTAAAATTGTCTACACGTCAAGCACTCAGAAATAACTCTAAATATTCAATTTATCCGCATAAACATCAATCAAGTCTAAGGAAATCACATATTAAATTAATCCTATAATCACAATACTGCTAAGAATTAATTTGCATACAATGATTTCACAATTTATTAACTAATCACTATCTCATAATCACAATAATGATAGAAACAGCAACCAATTAATAAATCACTTAAATTTGATTAAGTTTATAAAAATCAGCATTATTATTAATAATCATGATCACAATATTGCTAGAATATCAACTATAATTCTGATTTTACGCATATTAATCGTATGAATCAAGAATACATCAATGAATCAAACACTTTTCAACCAAAACCATCAAATACTCCACTAATCCATGTAAAAACGTAACCAAGCAAGTGCTTGGCTAAACTACTCACTAATCATGATAAAACCAACAAAATAAACGAGATCTATACTAAACATATTAATTTCAGTAAGTAAATACGGAAAGAATGTACCAAAAACCGGATGAAAAATGAGTTAATCCCGCAACCGAATGCTTTGATCCACTTCAATAGCCGAATTCTTCCCTAATCTACCCTAAACTAAGCTGAAAACATAAAACTACCGAACACCTACTAATCGCACTCTAAACTGTGTGAAAAAGTTCGTCTAAAAATTGCTTAAAAAAACGAAACAACTGCTGACTTTTATATTTTTCTGGGATCGCCGCCGTGCTGAGGGCATCGCGGCCGAGATAAAGAGCATGGGCACGTTCTGGTGATCGCAGGTCAGCGCGGTCGCGTTGATATGGTCGCAGCCGCGATCAGGTCAACTCGGTCAAAGTTAACAGGATTCCAAGGAAGATCGGCTCAGCCCGTAAATTTGACGATTAAGCTCCATAATCCATTCTTTTCCATTTTAGGCAACCTTCGAACTACGAAACACAAAAATGGACAAATCAGAGTCGTATTTAAACAATTCAAGGCAAAAATAACCCAAATCCGAGGCAAAATATGATTGAAAAATATGTACAAAATATGTCATAACAACTCCCAACTAGGGAGATAGAGAGGATGGAAGGAAGACCTGAAGCTGCAAACTCAATGCGATCAGCTTCAGGCCATCAAGGGATTACTCCCGAGATTCTAATGGAAGCTCTTCGTGAGGCCAATTTTATTTTCCCGGCTGACCTGGACGCCCTCAAGGTGGCTTCAGAGGAACAACCGCCATTCTCTTATTCTTGAAGGGTAAGGGTGTTACAACTCAGGAGTTGCCACCAGGAAACCCTTCAGTCCAATCAAATGTGGCTATCCAAGAATAGATCTCCATAACGGAAGCGCTTTTCTCTGACCAAATTGAAAGCTTGAAAAGGCTTATTCTGCGCGTGGAGGAACAATATAATAAAAGGATGGATCGCCTTGAATCGTCCATCATTGATCTACAGAGTTTGTGCAGAACTCAGGCTGAATCCCTGAAGCGCAAGCATGATGAGCAGGAAGACCCCTGGTCATCCTGAAAGGGAGAAACGTCCTAGGATATAGCCAGAGGGGGAAACGCAAGGTTTAGAGGAGCGGTAGCAGACGGAAGAAGACCTGACATCGACTTTGGTAGTGTTTGAACCACCCTCAGACAAAGTCGAGATCATCTTAGTGATTATGAGATTGATCAAGACTATCCATTAATAACACCCAAGTCTGAGCCAGAATCACCCAAAAAATCATCATCATCATTTGATTTCTTGAACTCCCCTATTCATGTGCTGAGGAAATTATGTCAGCCATAAAGCACCCACCCTTACTCCTATAAACATCCCTCAAGTCCAAACCATCCCACAAGTCCAAACTCCCGCTACCCAACCTGCCGAGTCATCAGGCCTAAGAACCGTAGACTGTTTTGAAACGGGCCTTGGGCCTGATGTAACTCCCATTCATGATAAAAATGACTTGTAATGGGTCAATTGGTACTCAAAGGGAAAGGTAATTCCCTCCCAGCAGAAGAGAAAGATGCCTTAAGGCTCGACCATCGGGGTCGAGTCTATCAAATGCTGGAAATACCACCTCCTGACGTTGAGGCCCTCCTGTCCAAGGGATGAAAGAATTCCTGATGAACTTAAAAGCAGAAGAATTTCAACAACCATTTCTTGAAGAGAGATTCAAGATGGTTTTACAGCATACGCTTATTGATGGAACTTAGTGATGCATCCAGAGCTGAACAAGAAAAGAGACCAAAGTCTGAGTATTGGTTTAAGTCAAAGATCACAAAGATTTCATCCGTCTTTTCACTCCTTCCTTCAATATCATAAGAGAAGTCGGGTCATCGCAGCTGGTCCATGAGAGTGACCTTGACTTCATGAACCCTGACGACATCGAAACACTTCATAATAAGCTGAAAAACAAAATCAAAGGGCGAATAAGTCATGTTACTGCTCTGGCAGCATTGACCAGAAAGCATTAGGCGACTTTCTATAATAATGTGCTTAAAGGATTTTCGAATGGCCGTTGAAAGCTCTCTTGTCAAGGTCGGTCTCAAGGCTCCAGAGCAAGACTGTTTTGGTCTCGATCAACATCTGAGGTATAAAGTTTTCATAGGAGCTCTACAAGGAGTAATATTTCACAATAAAAAGGGACAAAAAAGGTTCATGCGCTTTGGCGAGCTACCATGTTACTCTGATGGCACACTTCGTTTGGTGAGAGCAGAGCTTAACAAGAGACTTTAAGAAGATGATGCTCAACCAATTTTAGTACTTAAAAAGAAGCCTAAAGAGATTCAAGACCTCCTCAGCACAGTTGAACGTATTATGACAGCCTGCACACTCGGCAAGTAATTAGAAGATTTGATGTCATCATTGGTCTTAGAGATTCTCCAGAACAAGCCTCTTATCCTCCACAATGATCAAAAAGGGGAGATTGTTAGATTATAACTTTCGATCATGTGGAGTTTTATTTTGTAATAGTTACTTTAATTTATTTCAATGTAATGTTATTTCTTTATGTTGTAATTTATTTATTGTAATTAGAAGTTGAGGGGTATAGAGTGTAAAATCCTCAAACTTGAATTAATATTTAAGGGAAACCCTCCTTGGGGTTCCCACATGTTTTTGTCTTATTTGCAATGTCAATAATACAACCGCTTTTTCTCTTCTTTTTCTCTCTGACAGAAATCGACGGTGATTGAGTTTCATATTCTCATTTGTTTGATTATTAGGATTATTATTGATTGTGAGTGCTAATATTAATATTGGGACGCATTAACAAAACTTTTCGAGTTTTTATCTTTCTAAAAATCGGATTTTTGACGGTCTTAAAGTTGTTTGTGAAACAACTTTAGTAAAGGAATAATGTTCAAAATGTCATTTCGAGTAGGAGCAAGTCAAGATTTAGGTCAAGCAGTCCTTAAAATGGATTTACGTCAAAAAGTCCTTAAAATGTTCAAACTCGAAAATAGAGTCATCCAAGAGAATCTTTGTTTATATCGAGTTTGAATAAATTGCATTCGAGAAAGCCTAAGTTCCTATCGAGTTTTTCCTATCGAGTTTGGTGAACCTTCACTTGAGAAACATGGTAGCTAGAGCTGAGCATTCTGATGATACCCATACAGCCCAGTACGTGGCTCATCCCCACTAATGATGCGTGTGTGTGGTGTTATCATTATCCGAGCATTTCTTATGAATTTGTCTAAAAGTCTCAAGAGCAACAACAGTTTTCACTAGTACAAAATATGTCATTCGTCACGCTCAAAAACCGTGGCCACAGACCTTTGGCCACAGTTTTATTTTTCATTCAAATCGTGACCAAATGTCTCATCACTTTTGGTACCTTATGGCTACATTTAATTTTCGTGACTAAATCGTATGTAAAACCGTGGCCATTGTCTAAAACCGTGGCTATATGGTAACAATTTCTATATAGTTGTGGTCTATATTTTTTAATAACCGTGACCATAAAATATTTTTAGTCACAATCTCTTTTAACACCATGACAATTGGATACAGTTAGACACACGTAAACAATTAACACGTGGCGTTAACATTCTTACAGACACGCATAAACAAATAAACTGTGGCCACCTGGTATATTTAAAGACGCACAAATATTTAATCGTGACCATTGGATAAATTTATACACACATTATCAGCTAAACAGTAACTATTTGAGACATTTAATCACAACCCATGAATGAAACCGTGACACTTGGTTATATTTTGACGCGCATTAACTATTAAGTGTGGCCATTGGGTACATTTAGACATGCATAAACAATTAAACCGTGACCGTCAGTACATTTAGACACACATAATTAATTAAAATGTGACCATTAGTTGCAATTGGACATACATAAAGTATCAAACCGTGACAATTGGTACATTTTGACACACAAAAATAAATACACCGTGACCATACCATTATTTTAGTCACAAAATAATTCATTGATTCATGACAATTGCTTACTTTTAGACACATATAATAAATAAAACTGTGACCATAAAGTATTTATAGTTACTTATTTCTTCCTAATCGTGGCAATTGGTAACTTTTAGACACATACAACAATACAATCTGTGACCATTAAATACTTATTGTCACATTATATTTCTTTTAAAGTCACTATTGTTCCTTTTAGACACGTGTAAAATATTAAACCGTGACAATAAGTTACTTAACAGCCACATGTGTTTTCTTTTATCGTGATTGTTGTTTACTTTTAGACACACATAACATTTATAATAGTGACCTTAAAATATTCTTGAAGGATTGTTGAGGATGCCGTAGGTTAGAGAGAGATTAGAGAGAGAGAGTTAATTTTTGTGTTAATGATCCTAAATGATCATTTTCTTGTTTTTATATATTTCCAATTTAACTATAATTGTAATTTAACCCCCTAAACTTTTGTATAATACATCTTTTTAATCTTAATCATCTTTAATAATTTATAACATAATATAATTATTTATCTTAATTAAATAATTTCATTACTAAATTAATATTACAGAACAAATAATGTAATAAAATTACATTATTAACTCAAAATCAAATCATTAAAACTGGACCAAAAGTTAGGTTGTTACAGAATGGGCTCCACCACGCACAAACTTCGTCCCCGAAGTTAGCTATGTTCGAACAGACTTGGAAAAGTAGCTTTCATGACTTCTTCAGATTCCCAAGACTGATGCGAACCTTTATGGTGTTTCCATTGGACGAGTACCATCTGTATTTCTTTATTTCTAAGCTTTTTAGTCTTCGAGTCCAGAATACATTCTGGCTCTTCAACCACTCGGAGTTTTTCATCAATCTGCAGATTAACATGTGGTATCTGTACTTCTCTTTCATCAGCTAAGCTCTTTCTCAAATGACTAACATGGAATACAGGATGTGTAGGTCCCAAAAGATATCCCAAGTATATAGCTTTAAGCTTTAGAGGGGGGGTGAATACAGCTCTTTAAAAACTACACACAGTTTTCTCAATGTTTGTATGTATTATTAACAAATGTTAATTACAAACAAGCTTGAATGCGGAACGGTTGAAGCTGAGATGACAGATACAACAGTATGTTTAACTAGTCTAAGACTGACTTAAACTAATTACAATGAATACACTCACTAAGAATCACTCACTGTGTTTACAAGACTCTGAGGAATAGCTTGAACAAGAACAGCTTAGACACTGAGCACTGTTTTATTCAAGCAGACTTGCATGCATGAAAGACACACTTTGAATGCACGTTCACTCTTGTTTTCAGCACTTAGCTTTTTGGCTTGATCTTTCAATCCTTGGAAGTTTCCTTTTATACCCACTCAGAGGATCTTAGTGAAGCTTCTTCATTGGACGGAATGAAAAAGGAGAAGTCTTGTTGAAAAGACAACATAACCTTTTCTGCACCTTTCTGAAAAGCAGACTTGTCTTCATATGTTCAGAACTTTTGTCTTTTCACTTTGTCTACTGTTGCATTGCCTTTAACCAAATAAGGAATGTCAACTTTGTGTTTTTCTTCCTTGTAAAGGCCTATTTTGATATAAGAAAAAGGTCTGTCACCCTTTTTCAAATAACCTTTTGTCTTCATGTAGCAGAACAGCTTGGGCAGGCTGAGCAGTTCTGATTTCCACTTTGTCTTCGACTTTGTAAACTGATCTTGTATTAAAAAACAATACATGAGGACTTGGAAACACATTCCATAAAGTGTTTAACCTGTTCATAAAGAACAGGTTCTGTTCACAAAGAATAGAACACTTGTAAACTGCCCAAGCTGCTCACCAGTGTTGAGCAGCGTAGACAGTTTATGTCCAGCCTGTTCAGTAGACTGAACAGCTTGGGCAAAACTGCCTTTGTTGCAACACATGCAATACATAGAACATCTTTAGGCTGATATTGCAAATGATTTTCATGTTTCAATAAGGCATATAACAGGCCTTAAATTCAACTTTCAAAAGCATCAACAGGTTTGATTAATAATCTCCCCCTCAGATGCAGAACAGGTTTGACTGAGGCCTTTTTGTACCTAACTGGATGTATTCCCGCTAGATCAGTTGGCAGTTCAAGACGATAGGATTAATTCCCTATCTTTTCAACAATCTTGAACGGACCAATAAATCTCGGAGCTACCTTGTTTCGCTTTATGAATCTCACCACATTCTTCATTGGGGATACTTTTAGCATCACCCAATCATTAACCGCAAAGCTTATTGATCTATGCCGATTATCGAAATATGACTTATGCCTGCTTTGAGCTTCAAGTATATGTCTTCTGACAAGTTGAATCTTCCCATGAGTCAACTGTAGAAGGGCAGGACCCACTATTGGCGATTCACCTGTTTCGCGCCAACAGGTGGGAGTTTGCATTTTCGTCCATACAAAGCTTCAAAAGGAGCCATCTTGATCGTAGAATGATAACTATTGTTGTATGAGAATTCGACCAAAGGTAAATGGTCATACCAGTTACCACCCAGATCAAGAACACAGGCACGGAGCATATATTCGAGAGTCAAGATAGTACATTCACTTTGGCCATCTGCATTAGGATGATAAGCAGTACTCATTGAGATTCGAGTATCCATCCCTTCTTGCAGCGCTTTCCAGAATCTCGAAGTGAAACGACTATCACGATCAGAGACGATAGATTTCGGCACACCATGACGAGAAATGACTTATGTGATGTACATTTGTGCAAGGGAGTATGTCTCTTTAATCGGTATATTCGTTAATCGGTCCACGACTACCCAAATGGAGTCATGTTGTCTTTTGGTCTTTGGCAGTTTCGTGACAAAATCCATGGTTATATGCTCCCACTTCCACTCAGGAACTGGCAGTGGTTGCATATCCCCGAAGGGTTATGATGTCCTACCTTAACCATCTGATAGATTCTGCAGCTTTCAACGAATCGACCGATGTCTTTCTTCATTCCTGGCCACCAGTAATCAGCTTTCAGATCGAAGTACATCTTTGAGCTGCCAGGATGAATAGATAATTTGGATTGATGGGATTCAGATAGAAGAGTGTTGCGGATTGAACCATACTTAGGAATCCAGATTCGGTTTCCCTTGAGACATTGAAATCCCAAATGATTCATAGATAGAAACTGTAGTTGCCCTTTAAGATTTTCAGAACAGAGAATCTCTTCTTTCAATGCTTCAGATTGAGCAAATCTAATGTCCTTGATAAGATCAGAAGAGAATACAACGGGAGTCAGGGTATAGCAACACTTTTCTGGATACGTCTTTCTACTCAAAGCATCCGTGACCACATTAGCTTTGCCCGGATGATATAGGATCTCACAATCATAGTCCTTGATAAGCTCCAAGGACCGACGCTGTTTCATGTTCAGATCCTTTTGAGTAAATAGATGCTTAGGACTTTTATGATCTATATATAACTGACACTTAGTCTCATAAAGATAGTGACGCCATATTTTCAGTGCAAAGGTAACGGCAGCCAACTCAAAATCATGAGTTGGTGCACTTTTCTCATAGTCTTTCAATTTGCGTGAAGCGTAGGCAATGACTTTTCCCCTTTGCATGAGGACACACCCTAAGCCAGTACCAGATGCATCACTATAGACAACAAAGTCATCATTACCTTCTGGTAAGGCTAGGATCGGCGCTTGAATTAACTTCTGTTTGAAAGTTTCAAATGCCTCTTGCTGTTTATTCGCCCATACGAAAGGTGTATTCATTCGTGTTAGCATCACGAGAGGTACAACAATCTTTGAGAAGTCCTTAACGAATCGCCGATAGTAACCGGCCAATCCAAGGAAACTTCTAATTTCGGAGGCATTGCGAGGCATTTGCCATTTTTGAACGACCTCAACTCTAGACGGATCAACGGAGATGCCTTCGCCAGATATAACATGGCCAAGGAATTGAATCTAGAAAGAAATCAGAGTGAAATTTCAAGTTTTCATTCACTCAAGGAACCCTTAGGAAATAGCTCGAGACAATATAAAGTTATACCTGTCTGAGCCAGAATTCGCACTTAGAAAATTTTGCATAGAGTCTTTCTTTTCTCAATAACTCTAGCAGTTGACGCAGATAATTTAAATTGATCAGCCTCCGTTTTGGAGTAAATCAGAAGATCGTCTATGAATACGATAACTGACTTATCCAGCATTGGTCTGCACACGCGATTAATGAGATCCATGAACGCTGCTGGTGCATTCGTCAGACCGAAAGGCATTACGAGAAATTCATAATGACCATATCTTGTTCGGAAGGCTGTTTTTGGAAAATCCTCATCTCTTACTTTCAATTGATGATACCCAGAACGAAGATCAATTTTGGAGAAGTAGCTTGCTCCTTGTAGTTGATCAAATAAATCATCGATTCTGGGCAGAGGATATTTGTTCTTGATAGTGACTTTGTTCAACTCACGATAGTCGATGCACATTCGAAGAGTTCCGTCTTTCTTCTTAACAAATAAGACAGGTGCACCCCACGGAAATGAACTAGGTCGGATAAAACCCTTTTCTAACAGCTCTTGCAACTGCTTTGACATTTCCTGCATTTCTGCAGGTGCAAGTCTGTAGGGAGCTTTGGCAATTGAAGCCGCATCAGGAACTAAGTCAATGACGAATTCGACTTGACGTTCTGGTGGTACTCCAGAGATATCATCAGGGAATACGTCTGGGAACTCACAGACGATAGGGATATCAGAAATAGATTTCTTGCTGGCTTCAGAGATAGATTCAGACGAGACAAAACATAGATACGATTCGTGACCTTTAGATAGATATTTATGCGCTTTGTCAACTGATATGAAACAATGTGCACCTTTTCGCTTCTCGCCTTTGATTTCTAACACTCGACCGTCTGAAGACTTGATCCTGATGATTCGATGATTGAAGACGATCGTTGCCTCGTTATTCATTAGTCAGTCCATGCCGATGATGACATCAAATTCTTTCAACGGAATCAGAATAAGATCGAGATTGAATACAATATTATCAACGAGTAGAGTGCAGTTACGGTATACGGAATCAGCCATAACATAATTATAACTGGCTGTCTCAATATCAATCACTACAGGAAGCTTGGATGGAGATTTAGATAGTCTTCGTGCAAAAGTAGTCGATATAAAGGAACGACTACCACCGGAATCAAATAATACACGGGCAGGGATTGAATTAAGCATGAACGTACCGGTAACCACATCAGGGGTTTCCTTTGCTTCCTCGGCTGTTATCTGAAATGCTCGAGTCCTTGCAGTTGGAGTTGCGGCTGAACTTTTCATTGTGGATCCTCCATCTGACGATTGTGACTGACCTCGTTGCCCACTACGACACTGATACATGAAGTGTCCTCGTTTTCCACATTTCGCACACCCAAGTCCTCGCTGGGGACACTCTTCACTGCTATGGCCAATTCTGCTGCATGCAAAGCATGTGATGTCATCCGGATTACACAATCCCATATGTGATTTTCTGCATCTCTTGCAGAATCGTGGTTCGTTCGTTAAAGAATAAGCTTGAGCTCTCTAAGGCGAGCTGTACTGCTGAGATTGCTGGGGTTGCTGGGACTGAGACTTGTTTGGCTTAAAGAATCGACTGAATCTTTGCTTCTTTGGAGGAGAAGGACACGTCGGGTTCGTTGATGGAGCATAGAGTTGATCGCCGTACCCTAGATATCCTCTCTCAATCTGTCTTGCCGCTTCAACCATTTCTAAGTAAGATTTATATTTTATCGCGCTCATCGGATGACGGTATCTCGGGTTAAGCCGTCCACGGAATCTATTCATTTTCCTTTCCTCAGTAGCTACTTGAAACGAGGAGTAGCCACAAAGTCGCGAGAATTCATGTTCGTATTCATCTACGGATTTGGTTCCTTGGGTTAACTGCATCAATTGAACTTCCATCTTGTCTCGTTGATCAATAGGGCAATACTTCGTGTTAAATATATCGAGGAACTGGTCCCATTCTAAGGTCTGAATAACTTCCTCGCCAGAAATACTCCTCTGAGTTTTCCACCAGGCACGGGCAGCACCGACGAACAGAGCAGATGCATAGCTTACCTTCTTGGATTCTAAACAATCAGAAATCCTGAAGATTTCTTTTGTATGACTAATCCAATCCATCGCCTGAATTGGATTTACTCTACCCTCAAAGTTCAGGGCACCGCTAGTTTTGAAATCTTTGAACTTACAGCCTTTTGGCTGCTCAATTTGGGTTTCATGGTTCGAGTTATCAGAATCAGATTCATTATTCTGGACTTGTTTATCTTTTCTCTTATTCTTTTTATCATCACGTCTCTTAGCTTCAGCCTCATCTCTGGCCTGAAACTTTTCTTGCATAATCTTATTTTGTTGTTCAGAGTGTTGGGCTAATAGTTGTTGCATCATTTCAAACATCTGTTGGGGAGTCATGTTGTTGGGAATGTCATCTGATCCTTACATCTTTACTGAAAATTAAAATCAATTAACTATTAGTTTAAAGACTTAGATCTATGTACCCTTTTCCCATCCTAACAGTCTGTACATCCTATCTCAATTCAAACCACCTAAATGATTGATACATATGTATTGCTTCAGTTTGAGACCAAGTATTACTCACGTAATACTTGATTCACTCAAACTATGGGCTCTGATACCACCTGTGAAAACCACCCCTTACGGGGCAGTTGTCACGAGTCTAGGTCCCACATCATGCAATACGATATCAACCATAACTAAGATAGAGTAATTATAATGTGGAATATTAAATTACAGTACAAACATATTAGAATTAAGTTTAATATAGTTTACAGTTTTCAAATTAAACTTATAAAGGGTACCATCTAATCTAATACATTACATCATACAATCATATCAAGTCTACCCAAAACCACCACAACTGTCATCTTCCAATCAGTACCGAAAAGTTTGTTGAGTAGTGGTCTGTGAAAGCTTCAAAACTTGGATCTTGAATGACCAAAGAACTAGGTCCAACAGAATTCACTTATCTTTTCCTGTAAAAATTGTAAAGTAGCAACTGTAAGCAATGCTTAGTGAGATTATAGATTTTCAGATTTCACACATTATCAAGCGGATCATGGGTCTAGCGTGATATATCTTGACTGCCGCTACAACCACTCATGATTGAGACATAGTAGTCACAGAGTCGGATGATGTTCAAGCCACGCTCACGCTTAAATCGTGGGGATCAACCACATACTGGGATAGCTACCAGTAAATCAACATGGCGGAACATCGGAGGGTCATTACCAAGTTCAATAGAACTGGTGAAATAGCATGGTGTAGAACAATAGACCGACAAGGCTAATCAAGCTGAATCAATAAGTCAAATGTCTGAGCAATAATGAAAGCTTAAATCATCAAAGTCATGAAAGCAATAAATCTCATAGCATTATCTGAAATGAACTGTAATGCAATGTCATGTGAAATGATAACCAAATAGCTATCATGATACACTGGGCATCACCGAACCATAGTGAGCACAGGTCTCAATTCACCTGATCATATATGAATGTCAAGTAATCTATCATCAACAATATGTCTCAACCGGAAATCTCGCATGAAATGCTGAATATCTATAACTCACAGTTTGGGGTCTTTATCAAGCAGATATAAAATCCACCACCTGAGTTATCTCAGGATTTTATCTTTAAATCTTTGTCTTTCTGATCTCTGTCAATTCTTTTCAATCAAAGACCCGCTGTCAATCTCTTTTAAATCAATGTTCAGAATTTAACTGAACCTGTCCAGAATAATTTCATGTCACATCATTAGCTTTTAGCTTTTAAAATCATTATTTATAACTGATAATTCATCAATCATTTCGTTTGTTCTTTTCTTTGTTTCTTTGGATTCTCAAAAGATGTATATATATACATATATATATATATATACATATATATATATATATATATATATATATATATATATATATATATATATATATATATATATATATATATATATATATATATATATATATATACATATATATATATATATAATCATGTTGCTTTGTTGATCTTTAATCCTCATTTAAAAATATCAAAATAAAGTATTCGGATCCGGATTCCCCAAGTTCGGACCATCCGGATTGGTCCTCCGGATTCGGACCTAACCGAAATGGGTCAACCGGGTTCGGACCGGCTAAACCATTCGAAATAGCATCCGAATTCAAGGTGAGTCCGAATTTAGCATATCATCCGAAATATATAAGGACCGAAATTAAGGCATCCCAATTGAACATGTGGTCCGGAATAGGCTTCATCTTCATCCGAAAATGGGACCAAAGCAAGATCCGAGATTAGGATCCGAATTGGGTACCATCCGAAGTGAGCCACTCATCCGAATTCGGTTTCAACCGAATTCGGATCCATAGCTTCATAATTTTTTTTCCCAGAAAATGTTCTTGGTGTTCTTGGTCATATTCATACGGATTTTACATAAAAATTCACAAAAATATATTTCTATTAACATGCAATGCAATCCAATGTTATATATTCATAGTTGGGTTGATTTTATACTATTTTCCCTAACAATAACATCATAATTTGATCAAGATTGTCCAAATATTCATATTTTTGTCAAGAACACTTATTTTCTTAAAAATCCAGATTTTAATTTATTTTGGACAATCTAACCAATAATTCTTGTGTCTATCATTTTTATATACTTCATTACATGATTATCTATTAAATTTTTACACACGCAACCTCATTTTTCATGTTTTAATTCTTGGATTTTCGGTTTTTCATAAAACCGAATCAAACATACAACATATGGAAATTTAAGTCATCAATTACCTTGAATGCTTGTAACTTCTTGTTGTTGAATGTTTGTAGCAACTTGTACCTTATTAATTCTTTACTTTAATGCAATTTAATGGATTTGTTGAAGGATTGTTGAGGATGCCGTAGGGTAAAGAGAGAGAGTTAATTTTTGTATTAATGATCCTAAATGATCATTTTCTTCTTTTTATATATTTTCATTTTAACTATAATTGTAATTTAACCCCCTAAACTTTTGTATAATACATCTTTTTAATCTTAATAATCTTTAATAATTTATAACATAATATAATTATTTATCTTAATTAAATAATTTCATTAATAAATTAATATTACAAAAAGGGAAAATTATGCAAAAAACCATCAAAGTATAAATTTTTTTTGATTAAGTCCTCATTTCATTTTTTATTTCTGATAAGTCCCCAAACTGCTTAAACCTTTTAAATTGGTCCGTTAACCTGTTATAACAGGTTAACATGCATGCTTAAACCTATTTTGCAAAAACCATCAAAGTATATAAATTTTTCGATTAAGTCCCTATTTCATTTTTTTTCTCTTATAAGTCTCCGAACTAATTAAACCTTTCAAATTTTTGATAAAATAAAATGAATTTTTTTAAACTTTTAAAAACGACGATGTTTATTACGATGACAGAGCATGTCATGTTTGTGTAGACCAAAATAAGTTGGTTTGAAAACAATATTTTTTCAAAACAACGATGGTTGTTTGAAAATAATAAATTTTTTTAAAAGTACGTTATTCCGGATAACATAAGTTGGTTTGATATAATAACATAAATGATGATTATTTCAATCCTATGTTTGTCTTGACCATAATTTTTAAATATATTAACTAGTTCTTCCCGACTAAACTTTAAACAACAAAAATGATCGTTTTGATTTGTCATATTGTTTTTTTTTTTTTTTTTTTGCATCCACATATGTGTTACGTGAGTGTCAATTGAAAAATCACTTAAATTGATAAAACAACAAATAACATGAGTTTCATCAAGATAAGGGATTTATGTGACAAAAAAATTAGTTGAGGGATTTATAAGTCAAAATAATTTAGTTAAAGAATTTATAAGACAAAATAATTTAGTTGGGGGACTTAATCGAAAAAAATCATAGATTTATAAAATCCACGTCAGCAATTGCAACCCGCTTAATAGGTTATCGGTAACTTTTCTTGAAAAAAACACCAAATTCATGATTTTTATTTAATTAAGGGACTTATCAGACAAAAAAATTGATTGGGGGACTTAATCGAAAAAAGCCTTCTAGTTTGATGTTTTTTTTGAAATTTTCCCAACAAATAATGTAATAAAATTACATTATTAACTCAAAATAAAATAATTAAAGCTGGACCAAAAGTTAGGTTATTACAAGTGACAACACAAACTGAACAAAGTTCCTAAAAGTAATAGAAAATTCTAAATATTAGCCACAAGTTTAAAAGAATTTCTTGTCAATAATCCAAATTAAATAATGGTAAATTAATAGCGTACAATGTTAATCAATACATAAAATGTCAAATGTAGTAGTCTTATCACAACTATTTATGAAGTTGTTAATGAACGTACAATAGGCGCCCTATGCTGATGACGCTCTCTCTGAGACTAGTTAAAACTCAGCTCCTTGATTCTCCATCTATTTTCTTTTATTTATTTACATCAAAATGTAACTCCTCATTGGCAAAAGGCTACAGTTAAGGTTCATTGTGTTCATGCATAGACAAACAGCTAATGAATCCTCTATGGTCTATGTTTGGTAACATGGGAACATCAAACTTCAATTACCAACGGCATACATATATATAGGAGAAGTTGATATTCTCATTTCTCAACATATATATAACAAGGTATGTGGTGCCCAAACGTTGTAACGGGATTTATATTTATATAAATTTTTATTAATAGATTATAATAATATAAAGTAATATTATTGCAAGTTATATATACTTTTAAAACAATTAAAAACTTTAGTAAAACATAAATAATAAGAATATATTAATTTTTATAGTAAATTAGAACTTAAAATAACCCAGAGTTTTATAATATATTAATTTAATTATTAGCAAATCAAGACACATATTAGATGTATAAAAAACTTCATTTTTAAGCTATTTAAATATTGAAAGTTATAAAAATTTCATTTTCGAGAAACACAGAATATAATATTTATGGTAAATTGATTGTTGATAATCAATTGGAGCAATTTAACAAACTCTCTATTAGTCAATATATTAAGTGGTGTATAATTCATTAGTGAATTGAGAATATAATATTTATGACAAATTGATTGTTGATAATCAATTGGTGCAACTTAGCAAACCCTCTAATAGTCAATATATTAAGTGGTGTATTTTAGGAAAATACACTTATGAATAGTAATTTATTAGTGAATAATGTATATATGTATAATTAAGAGAGACAAACATATATAAATTAAGAAATCTCATGATCAATTGATGGTCAACCACATATACCTGCAACAACGAGTAGGACGTGCCTTTCGTGTTCCACAGTAGCTTTGCCAGCTCATTCACTCCTCTATCCTATAAAAAAATGGATCGTCAGTAGAGATGTTCCCACAGATGCCCCTTCTTCTAATGATACTATAATTCCTGTACAAGCATAAATAAATTAAGAAGCTCATGTTAATAAATTGTCTATTAGTAGAAATATCCTCAGAGTAAATACCTTAATGGTAATAAATTCCAACTGTACCATGTTAATCATGACAATACCTATGGTGTATATATAATTTGGGAAAAACCTTTACACAAACGACACTTAAGTTGTTTGAATTGTGATATATGGTTATGTGTATTCGATCTATTGCTAACCTCAACCTCAAAAACAAGTTATAACTCACAGAACCAAACTTCCTGTTGTGAAAATGTAGTTTAAGCCCTGATCATTCAAACTTACATTTTTTTTCCCAGGGACCAATTACCTTCCTCTCAATATTGCATTATGTTTGCAAAATGTAATACAAAACCTAAAAAGACTTTGACTAACAAGCAATATAAGAACAAAAGTTTTGTAATAAGCCAACAATATTATATAATTGCACCAAGATAATACGTGATATAAAACAAAATAAATCAGAATTTCAGTAAGTAAAAAGTTTTGTAATAAGCCAACACAAAAGTGGTAAAAAAAATCCATTCACATAAGTGTTCCGAAGCAAACAAAATGGTAACGAAATTACTTTGAGAGATAGACGAGACAAATCTATGAAACTTGAAATCACAAAACTTGAAATCACAAAACATGAAAAACTTGAAGTAAGAAAAATACCTTGAGTTAGGGCAGCCGAGAGATAGACGAGACAGAGTGCAGCCAAGAGATGAGCCACCGAGACAGAGCCAAAGCCACCGAGACAGAGCAAGAGCCACCGAAACAGCGAGTTAGGGTTTTAACCAAGTCAAGACTACCGAGAGATGAGAGATTGAGAGAGGAACCGATCGTATGAAGCAGAACCGAGACCTGCTCCTACGTGGCTGCGTCCAGGCGAGAGTGAGAGTGAGAGAAGGAGAACCGACCGAGACCTCCTCCTGCATGGCTGCGTCCAGGCGAGAGTGAGAACGATAGAAAGAGAGTGTCCAGGTGGCCTTCGCAGAGGAGAAGTGGAGAAGGAGAAGGTGGTCGGCGGTGGCAGGGTGGTCGGCGGTGGCTGGAGAGGAGAAGGAGAGGCGGTGGCTTGCAGAGGAGAAGAGGAGAACCCTTTGGTTTGATCAATTAGGTTTTTAGTTTTGGGGTAAACCAAAAATCGGTATAAAGTTTCTTAAATGAAATAAAAAAAAGGCAATTATCTTTAGCTTTTTTTTTTGTCATCTATAAACTTTAAAAATTATTATTTTAATTAGAACATTTTAAAAGTTTAATTTTTTCTTAGATAAAAAATATTTGTTAACTTAAATGATAAAAAATAATATCAGTTACATTTTTTATGAAAGAACCTTATTTTTAATTTTAGTTATGAGCAAACGCTTTAATACTTTTAGTAAATGATTAAAAAAATCAGAATCAGATACAATACTTAGATAATATGTTTGTGGGTCGAAAGGATCATTGTTGTTTTAATGAGCTATGTCATATTAATTAGGACTAAAGAAATACTTATTAATTACTTAATATTATAAGAGGTTATAACAGACTCTATTGAATCTTAACATGTTATGGTAGGTCATATTAGCTCTCAACATTTTACTGAACTATATTGAGCATCAACAATCATTTATTGTGTAATATACTATAATAATATGTTATAGTTGACCATATGAGTTTTCAAATCCTAACGAACTACATTGAGCTCTAACCATATTGGTTAATCTCATATAATGTAACAACAAATAAAATACTAATATTATATTGTTAAAAAGATTGTTGAAAATATATAAATGAGGTAACTAAAAGTAAAATACATAACTAATCAATTTGATTATTTCTTTTAATAACATCTGATAAATAGTCATTTTATTTCCTTAATCAATTTAATTATTTATTTAAATATTTTTAAAAAACTTGGATAAGAAGCTAGTGAAAAACATAAGTTGTGGACTCAAATTTATAACAAAATTCCAAGATAATAGGCGGAAGTTTTTTTTTCTCTAAATTGATTTAATTATATTTTAAAATAGAAATCATAGAGTATTACACGTGTCGCTTCCAGGTTACGTCAATTGGCATTCTAGTTAGGTAACAAGTGACATCTATGTTACCCATGCTTCTGTAGCATGTACATGGGTACAATTAAAAAATAATTATTAAAGATAAATATTTATAAAAACGAAAAGGGTAAAATCGTCATTTTAAAAAAAGTTTAGAATGAGAGGAACCGTTTCTGTAAGTAAAAAGTGATTTGAGTGACCACCACTGCAACTTTGAAAGTTGAGGGATCACTTTCATAATTTTGAACAAACCACAGGGACCATTTTTTGTAATTTACTATCGATTGAATTTGATTGTAATTTAATTTTTGTAATGTCATATGTAATGACATATGACAGAATGAAGTTTTAACAAATGACAAATTAAATGAGGCGTCGACACGTGACAAATTAGTTACTCATTTAATAGTATTAAATGAGTAGATTTTTACACCCTTATAATAAAATTTTGGTGTAATTGATTGTGAGTGGGATTGGCAGTTGAGGGGTAGGTCGACGTGGGGTAAGGTGGATCATAGATGAAAAATTAAAAATTTAATGGGTTAATCTAGATCAGGATCCGTCTGTCAAAATAATTGGATCATAGATCCGTTCATGATCCATTGGCTAATAGATCAAATCCATAATTATAATAATAAGAACAAACTTAAATGTTATTATTGATTATCTTTTCCATTTTACTAACTTATACTTAAATTTAATTATAATCAAATATGTTAAATATGACAAGTATTAAAATTTCAATATATCAAAATTTAATGTCAAATTCCAATCTTAGTTTATATAATTTTAAGAAAAAAAAATATTTATTAAAGTTATCCGTGTAAATGTGTACTACACGAGTTAATAAACGAGTATATATAATTAGAGCACCTAATTTGCACTTAATAAATAAAGCAATAGCCATCATTAGTTAAAGTTTATTTAAAAAGAGAAAAAGAGAAGTTGGGTGGAACGGAAGATAATAGTTATGAAAATAATTTAAAAAATGTTTACTTTAGTTTAGTCAGTCATCGATCTATTTAACAAAAAAAAAAGTTTCATAAAAATATTGATTCATCGTTGGAAATTTAATTAAGATACCACCGTATTTGCACCTTCACCATTCTTCAACCGCCTGATTGCTTGGAGCTCGATCGATCATGACATCTCCCATAAAACAGTTTGAACACCTCAAAATACAATTACAAGCTATAAAAGTAAATGAGTTATGTCAGTTTTTTTAAATAGTATATACATTTTATAATCTTTTACATAAAAAACTATTAATTGCTATAAATGTATATTTTTAAATTTATTAGTTTGATGACAAAAAGTAAAATTGATAAATAAACAGATCAAACATTATTAAATTATTAACTTTAAGATAAATATAACAAATTACAAATTACTTATTAATACTAATTTTCACATGTTTATTTTTCTTATATCGTGACAAGAAAAATACTTATAGTGATATGTTTTTTTAAAACAGTGAACAATAATTACTTTTAGGTACACAAAACAAATTATAACGTGACGATATGATAGTTATAGTTTACATTTTTTTTCTTTGGGATGAATGTTGTTTACTTTTAGACATTCATAAGAAACTAAATTATTCTAGTCATAATGTTTTTCTTTTACCATGACTATTGTTTACTTTTAGAAATTTCAAAAAATTAATTTGTAACCATTGAATACTAGTAGTCATGTTCGCTCTTTTTTAAACCGTGACAAAAAAACTACTTATAGTGACATACTTTTTTAAAAGTGTAACCATTTATTACGTTTAACCATTTCTTTTACCATGACTATTGTTTACCTTTAGACACATATAATAAATCTAGTCGTCATGTTTACTTTTTTAACTATTAATAGTCACTTGTTTGCTTTTTATAAACTGTGACAAAAAAAAAATTTATAGGGACATTTTTTTCACTTAAACCGTGACCACTGATTACTTTTAGTCACACAAACAAATTCTTCGTGTGACCATAAAATACTTATAGTCACTGTTTTTTTATTTTATCATGAAACTGTTACTTTTACACACTAATAAGAAATTAACTAAACCATCATTAAAAAAATATAGTCACAACATTTTTTACCATAACTATTGTTTACTTTTAGTTACATAAAAAAATAAGCCGTCACCTTTAAATATTAATTGTCACAAATTTCTTTAATCCGTGACAAAAAAAACTCATTATATTGAAATTTTTATAATGTGTGAGATTGATAGCTTTTAGTCACAAAACAAATTAAATCGTGACTTGAATATAATTATAATCATATGTTTTTCATTTTACTATTACTATTGTTTACATCTAGACAAACATAAAAACTTAATCTGTCACCTTTAAATATTAATAGTCACATGCTTGTGTGTAACTGTGATCAAAACATAATTATGGTGATATGTCTTTTTCTTAAACCGTGATTATTAATTACTTTTATATACATAAAAGAAATTAAATCGTGACAAAAAAATACTTAGTCACATTTTTCTCTTTTATCATGAATATTGTATACTTTTAGACACACATAGAAACTAAACTGTAACTGTAAAATACTTATAGTCACAATAATTTTCTTATTTCATTACAATTGTTTACTTTTGGACACACTTAATCAACTAAATCATGACCATTAAAAACATAAAACTATGTTGGTTTTTTTTCATATTAAACCCTTATTTTAAATAATTAATAGTTATGTATTTTATTTTCACTTATATACATTTTATATAAATAAATTTTATTAAAAATATTCACATATTACGTGGGTCAAAAACTAGTTACTTTTATATACATAAAAGAAATTAAATCGTGACAAAAAAAATACTTAGTCACATTTTTCTCTTTTATCATGAATATTGTATACTTTTAGACACACATAGAAACTAAACTGTGACTGTAAAATACTTATAGTCAGAATATATTTCATTACAATTGTTTACTTTTGGACACACTTAATCAACTAAATCATGACCATTAAACACTTATAGTCACGATGTTTTTCTTAAACCATACGTGGCTAATGAACTCCACCATTTGGTCAGACAAAACGATTTCGTGACCATATAAGTTAGTCTTCTGTCACAGTTTATTCATGTGACTAATTCCACCATATAATTTAGACTCATACAATTAGACTTCAGGGTATCCCTTTGGTCACCGAAAGATATTTTTGTGACCATATACATACTTATCATTACAGTTAATAACCATCACAAGATTATTATAGACATCAAACAAATAACTGTGACAAACGATGACATTTAGTAACAATGTGGCAACCGTGACAAGTCTTTGTCACGATCCTAATGTTAAACCGTGGCTTAAGGTTTGAATGTGATTTGCAATGGTCACAATTATTGAAATAAACTGTGGCTATCATAATAATACAAGGTCATATATGACCCCTTAGCCATGTCAATAACAAAAACTGTGGCTAGGCAGTTTGGAAAAAACCATGACCATAGGTCATTTTTGTACTAGTGTTTATAACTGGGAGCTGAGCAAAGACGTGCATCAAAAGAGCATTTAATTGGCCAATGTGCCTTCGAGATTTGAGCTGTGCATGAGCCTAGTGCAGTGCATGAGCAATAGAGCTGAGCTGTGCATGAGCCGAGTGCAGTGCATGAGCTTTCCGCATTCAGGGGCTTGAAAATCAGGGTCCACCACAGCACCAAAAAGTGGTGCCTCTACAGGTCTAGCCAAAGCACCCCTATGCGCTTGACAATCTACAAATATTCTCTTGTCGATCACAGCAACACTTTGAATTTCGGGTAATTGCGGCAGATTTGGCAAGAAATGTCGGATCAACATCATCACGAACCTAGGGTACATCAAAAATCTTTCTCTTGCTGGAGCTGTTATTTAGTGAACAAACTCTGCAAAGAACATTTCCGAATAACTGAACCTCTGGTTGTAGACCAACGCTATCATTGCCGATTGGATCTTTGACACGATGTAATCAAAACCAGCTTTCTTCGGAGCGAAGAACACCATGAAGACTTGTGCTAAATATCTCCATTGCCCAATCAAACCGCTCTTCATGTACGACGCCTTCGCCGCATCAAGAGCATACCCCATTCTTAAAAACGCAGCTTGCCTAACGTCCAACAAAAAATCTATAGGTCCAGCTTCTTGCTCTACAGATCCCAACTGTAAGACCCTGCGCAAAACATCTGCTGAGAACACAAGTGGTTGCCCGGCTATTCTGGTCCTTAACACTGTCGGAGTGACTGTGCAGTCGACCTGCAGGTGATCCCAAAATTGCTGAACATAAGGCAACACTATCTGGACGTTGTGCGAAAGGGCATAAGAAACCCTTGAAGCAGCTAAAAAATGCACCATCTGGCGGAATGCCTGAGCTTCAGGCAGCTCACGGTCTGGAGAAACGACCATATTGTGCTTTTGGATAAACACTCTATCCGCCATATCTGCACAATAAAGTATACAATATATTAGAATGATCAAAATAAACATAAACTTGTTTAAATTCAAATTTGTTTAATTTTGAACTTATGTAAGTTCAAAATCCAACACATATGAATTTCTACAAGTTTGATTTAAAATGTAGTCAAATATTTCGATTTTAATGGTAAATTCGAATAACATATTCGAATTACCCTTATTTCGAGTTTAATGAGTTATTCGAGTTTAGTGACAAACTCGAATCTATGAACAAACTCGAAGTATCAGCATTTTAAAAACAAAACTCCAAGATTTAAACTATTGTAGACTTCGAAAATCACATCCATAAGTTCTAATAGGTTCTAATCTGTGAAGACCTTCCCTTACGGGGCAGTCCTCAAAGTCTAGGTCCCAATTCATGCAACACGATATCAATCATACTAAGATAGGGTAATTAAATTGCGGAATAATAAAATTACATGTACATACAAAATTAGGATTAAGTTTACATATTTCAAAATAAAGTTATAAAAGGGTAACATCTAATCTAATCATAATATCATACATTACATCAAATCTACCCAGAACCACCACAATTGTTGTCTTCCAATCAGTACCAGAAAGATTTGTTGAGTAGTGGTCTAGAAAGTCTTCAAAACTTGGATCTTGAATGACCTAAGTACTAGGTCCTGCAGGTGATTTTCCTTTGGCTTTTCCTGTAAAATATTAATGCAACATCTGTAAGCAACGCTTAGTGAGTTTATAGATTTTCAATATCAACATGCGTGTCAAGCGGAGTCATTAGTCTTAGCGTGATATGTCTTGGCTGCCGCTACAGCCCTCATGATTGAGATATAGTATCATAAGATCGGATGATGTTCAAGCCACACTCACGCTTAAATCGTGGGGATCAGCCACATACTGGGCTAGCTACCAGTAAGTCAATATGGCGGAACATCGGAGGTCATAACCAATTCATAAGAACTGGTGAAATAGTCGGGTCTAGAACAATAGACCATAAGGGCTAGTCAAGCTGAATCAATCTATCAAATGTCTGATCAATAATGGAAGCATATGTCTTAGAAGTCATGATAGCAATGAATCATAAAGCAAAGTCTGAAGCAATATTAAATGCAATATGAAAAGATAATCAAATAGCTATCATGATCCACTGGGCAACACCCATCCATGGTGTGCACAGGTCTCATTCCAGCTGATAAAGTGAATGTCAATAAATCTATCAGCAACAATATATCTCAACCGGATCTATGCATGTTCAATCTGAATATCTATAACTCACAGGTCTGGGTCTTGGTCAAACAGATATATGAATCTGCCACCTGAGTTATCTCAGGATTTTGTCAATCTGTAATCTGTCAATTCTTTTCAAATCAGAGACCCGCTTTCAAGTCTTTAAGTCTTTAAATCTTTGTTCAGATAATAACTGAACCTGTTCAAATTCATTCATGATAATATCATGTTAATTTCATCGTCTGTATCATCATCATTATCATGGAATTTCATTATTTCTTTTGGTCATTAAAATCTGTAATTCTATCTGATTCTGATAACTGTCAATCTTTCATTAAATTCTCATAAGTTCTCTTTTTCTTATATATATATATATATATATATATATATATATATATATATATATATATATATATATATATATATATATATATATATATATATATATATATAAATCATTTAATTTATTGAAATGTCAAAAATTCATAGAAGTTGGATTTTCGGATCATAATTTCGGATCAGCCCGGATTGGGATCCGGATTCGGATCATCCGGATCCGGACATCCGAATTAGCATATATCCGAAATGGTACCCGAATTGGCTTCATCCGAATTAAGCATTTGACCGAATTAGGATCAATATAGGCACCGAATTCGGATCCTTCAAGATCCGAGATGTTATATCCGAAATCGGGACCATGCCAGATCCGAATTAATATCCGAATTGGGAACCGAAGTGGTGCATCATCCGAATTCGGACATATCCGAATTCGGATCCTTCATGTTCATAAATTTCCAGATTTGTTCTTGGTGTTCTTGGCTATACTCATACGGATTTTACATAATAAATCTCAAAAACACTCTTTATTAACATGCAATGTTATATAAAGTTGTATTAACATTATTTGAGTATTTTTATATAATTTCTTTGGTCAAAAACATCTTAATTTAATCAAGATCATGCCAAAAATATGAAATTTGTCAAGAACACATTTTTTGTCCAAAAATTCCGATTCTTAATTAATTTTGAAATGATCTAACTCATGATTTTAGTTTCTATCACTTTTATATGCATAATTTTATCATTATCTACTAAAATCCTATACATGCAACATATAAATTCTCATTTTAATTCTTTGGTTTCGGTTCTTCACCAAACCGAACCAAAATCTTAAATTCTTGAAATTTAAGTCAAGAATTACCTCAAATCTTGTAGTTCCTTGTTGATTAATTGTTGTTGTAACTCCTCCTTAACTTCAATTCCAAATTCCTTGCAAAATTTATGGATTTCTTGTTGAATTTGTTGAGATAGCCGAGAGTTAGTGAGAGACTAGAGAGAGAGTAAAATTGAAATTAATGATCTTAATTGATCATAATTTCGGTTTTTATATCTTATTTAATTTTAACCCACTTCTATTTTTGTATAATACATCTCTTTTATTTTACTCAATTAAATCATAAATATAATTTAAAATTATATTTCCTTAATAAATTTTCATTCTTAATCATTATTTGCAAATTACAAATAATATAGCAAGATTATATTATTATCTCAAAATTCATTATTACATAACTGATCAACAAGCTGGGTTGTTACAGAATGGGCTCCACCACGCACAAACTTCGTCCTCGAAGTTAGCTATGTTCGAACATACTGGGATATGTTGCTTTCATGACATCTCTGGATTCCCAAGACTGATGCGAACCTTTGTGGTGTTTCCACTGGACAAGCACCATCTGTATTTCTTTATTCCGAAGCTTTTTGGTCTTCGAGTCCAGAATACGTTCTGGCTCTTCAACCACACGAAGCTTCTCATCAATTTGCAAGTTAACGTGTGGTATCTGAACTTCCCTTTCATCGGCTAAACTCTTTCTCAAGTGACTGACATGGAATACAGGATGTATTCCAGCTAAGTCAGCTGGTAGTTCAAGACGATAAGATTGATTTCCTATCCTTTCAACAATCTTGAACGGACCGATGAATCTTGGAGCTAGCTTGTTTCTTTTAATGAACCGCACCACATTCTTCATTGGAGATACTTTCAGCATCACCCAATCGTTAACTGCAAAACTGATTGATCTGTGTCGGTTATCATAATATGACTTCTGCCTGCTTTGAGCTTCAAGAATATTTCTTCTGACAAGTTGAATCTTCTCATGAGTCAACTGTAGAAGGGCAGGTCCTGCTATTGGCGATTCGCCTGTTTCACGCCAACAGGTAGGAGTTCTGCATTTTCTTCCGTACAAAGCTTCAAAAGGAGCCATCTTGATCGTTGAATGATAACTGTTATTGTATGAGAATTCGACCAACGGCAAGTGGTCATCCCAGTTACCACCTAAATCAAGAACGCAGGCACGAAGCATATCTTCGAGAGTTAGGATAGTACGCTCACTCTGGCCATCTGCACTTGGATGATAAGCAGTACTCATAGAAATCCGAGTACCCATCCCTTCTTGCAGAGCTTGCCAGAATCTCGAAGTGAAACGGCTATCACGATCTGATACGATAGACTTTGGCACACCGTGACGAGAAATGATTTCTGTGATGTACAACTGTGCCAATCTATCCAGAGAATAAGTTTCTTTCATTGGAATGAAATGTGCTGATTTCGTTAAACGATCAACGACTACCCAGATAGAGTCGTGTTGTCTTTTGGTCTTTGGCAGCTTCGTAATGAAGTCCATTGTTATATGCTCCCACTTCCATTCAGGAACTGGCAGTGGTTGCATATCCCCGAAGGGTTTCTGGTGTTCTGCCTTAACCATCTGACATACTTTGCAGCTTTCAACACATTTTCCGATGTCTTTCTTCATTCCTGGCCACCAGTAATCAGCTTTTAGATCAAAATACATCTTTGAGCTGCCAGGATGAATAGATAACTTGGACTGATGAGCTTCGGATAGAAGAGTGCTACGTATAGAACCATATTTAGGAACCCAGATTCGGTTTCCCTTGAGACAGTGAAGTCCTAAATGATTCGGAGTTAGAAATTGTAGTTGCCCTTTTAGATTTTCAGAATCAATATTCTCTTCTTTCAGTGCCTCAGCTTGAGCAACTCGAATATCTTCAATAAGATCAGAAGAGAATATAACTGGAGTTAGAGCATAACAGCACTTTTCTGGATATACTTTTCTACTCAACGCATCCGCGACAACATTTGCTTTGCCGGGATGATATAAGATCTCGCAGTCATAATCCTTAATAAGCTCCAAGGACCGACGCTGCTTCATGTTCAGATCTTTTTGAGTGAAAAGGTATTTGAGACTCTTATGATCGGTGTAGAGCTGACACCGAGTCCCATATAGATAGTGACGCCAGATCTTCAGCGCAAAGGTAACAGCAGCCAACTCAAGATCATGAGTTGGTTCACTTTTCTCATAGTCTTTTAATTGTCTTGAAGCATAGGCAATTACTTTTCCCCTTTGCATCAGAACACATCCTAAGCCAGTACCAGAGGCATCGCTATAGACAACGAAATCATCATTACCTTCTGGCAAGGCTAGGATCGGCGCTTGAATCAACTTTTGCTTCAGAATATCAAATGCCTCTTGCTGTTTATTGGACCAAACGAAAGGAGTATTCTTTCGTGTTAGCATTGTAAGCGGCACATCAATCTTTGAGAAGTCCTTTATGAATCGCCGATAATAACCGGCCAATCCAAGGAAACTTCTTATTTCAGAGGCATTGCGAGGTGTTTGCCACTTCTGAACAGCCTCGACTTTAGACGGACAACGGATATTCCTTCGCCAGAAACGACATGGCCAAGGAATTGAATCTATAAGATAATCAAGATAGAAATTCAGGTTCTGATGTGAATCATAGAATAGTTAAGGAAACAGCTCAAGACACATATATAATAGAGATTATACCTGTCTGAGCCAGAATTCACACTTAGAAAACTTTGCGTAGAGTCTTTCTTTTCTTAACAACTCTAGCAACTGTCTCAGATGAACGGAATGATCAGCCTCCGTTTTGGAGTAAATCAGAATATCGTCTATGAATACGATAACTGATTTATCCAACATTTGTCTGCACACACGATTCATGAGGTCCATGAACGCCGCTGGTGCATTTGTTAAGCCGAACGGCATCACGAGAAATTCGTAATGACCGTATCTTGTACGAAAGGTTGTCTTTGGAACATCCTCATCTCTAACTTTCAACTGATGATACCCAGAACGGAGATCTATTTTCGAGAAGTAACTGGCTCCTTGTAGCTGATCAAACAGATCATCGATTCTTGGCAGAGGATATTTATTCTTTATGGTGACTTTGTTCAACTCGCGGTAGTCGATGCACATACGGAAGGTTCCGTCTTTCTTTTTAACAAATAGAACCGGTGCACCCCACGGAGAAGAACTTGGTCGGATAAACCCCTTCTCTAACAGTTCTTGCAGTTGCTTTGACATTTCCTGCATTTCTGCAGGTGCAAGTCTGTAAGGAGCTTTAGCAATAGGAGCCGCACCAGGAACCAAGTCTATACTGAACTCGACTTGACGTTCCGGTGGCACTCCGGAAATATCGTCAGGGAATACGTCTGGGAATTCACAGACGATAGGAATATCGGACAAAGATTTCTTTTCAGAGTTGGATTCAGATGAAACATAACAAATATAAGATTCGTGACCCTTTGATAAGTACTTATGCGCTTTTTCAACAGATATGAAACAATGTGCACCTTTCCGCTTCTCGCCCTTGATCTCCAATACTCGGCCATCTGAAGACTTGATTCTGATGACTCGCCGGTTGCAGATAATTGTAGCCTCGTTGTTCATTAGCCAATCCATGCCGATGATGACATCAAATTCTTTTAACGGAATCGGGATGAGGTCGAGATTAAATACGATATTATCAACAAGTAGTGTGCAGTTTCGATAAACGGAATCAGCCATAACGAAATTGTTACTGGCTGTCTCAATGTCTAATATCACAGATAGCTTTGATGGAGACTTATGTAATCTTTGTGCAAAAGATGTTGATATGAAAGAACGACTCGCTCCGGAATCAAATAGTACTCGGGCAGTAATAGAGTTAAGTAAAAACATACCCATAACTACATCAGGTGTTTCTTTTGCTTCCTCGGCTGTGATTTGGAAAGCTCGAGTCCGTGCAGTCGGCGTTGCAGCAGAACTTTTCCCTGTAGAAGCTCCTGCGGATGATTGAGACTGATAACGTTGCCCGCTTCGACACTGGTACATGAAGTGTCCTTTCTTACCACATTTCGCACATCCTCGTCCCTGCTGTGGACATTCCTCACTGCTGTGACCGATCATATTGCACGCAAAGCAAGTAACATCTTCTGGATTGCACAACCCCATGTGTGACTTTCTGCATCGCTTGCAGAATCGTGACTCGTTCGTGAGGGAGTAAGCTTGTGCTTTCTGTTGTGAACTATGCTGAGATTGTTGGGACTGAGACTTATTCGGCCTAAAGAATCTGCCAAATCGCTGTTTCTTTGGAGGAGACGGATTCATCGGGTTAGTAGACGGAGCGTATAGCTGATCGCCGTACTCTAAGTATCCTCGCTCGATCTGTCTCGCTGCTTCTACCATTTCCAGATAACTCTTATATTTGTAGCGCTCATCGGATGTCTGTATCTTGGATTAAGTCCTACACGGAATCTATTCATCTTTCTTTCCTCGGTAGCTACTTGATAGGAAGAGTAGCCGCATAGTCTTGAGAATTCGTGCTCATATTCATCAACAGTCTTTGTCCCCTGAGTCAGCTGCATTAATTGGACTTCCATCTTATCTTGTTGATCGACTGGACAGTACTTTGCGTTGAACATGTCGAGAAATTGGTTCCATTCTAGAGTCTGAATCACTTCCTCACCATAGATACTTCGCTGGGTTTTCCACCATGCACGGGCAGCTCCCACAAATAGTGCAGACGCATAACTTACTTTCTTCGAGTCTAAACAATCAGAAATCCTGAAGATTTCTTCAGTGTGACTAATCCAATCCATCGCCTGAATCGGATTAACTGTACCCTCGAAGTTCAGGGCACCGCTGGCTTTAAAATCTTTAAACTTGCAGCCTTTTGGCTGAGCAATTTGGGTTTCTGGATTTGAATTATCAGAATCAGATTCATTGGTCTATACTTGCTTTTCTTTTCTCTTATTTTTCTTTTCTTCGCGTCTTTTAGCTTCGGCCTCATCTCTGGCCTGAAACTGTTCTTGCATTATTTTGTTCTGTTGTTCTGAGTGTTGGGCTAAGAGTTGTTGCATCATTTCAAACATTTGATGTGGATTCATGTTGCTGGGAATATCACCTGATCCTGATCCTGACATCTTCTACTGAAAATTAAAATCAATTAACTATCAGTTTATAGACTTAGATCTATGTACCCTTTTTCCCATCCTAACAGTCTGTACATCCTATCTCAGTTCAAACCGCCTAATTGATTGATACATATGTATTGCTTCAGTTTGAGATCAAGTATACTCACGTAATACTTGATTCACTCAAACTAGTGCTTTGATACCATCCTGTGAAGACCTTCCCTTACGGGGCAGTCCTCAAAGTCTAGGTCCCAATTCATGCAACACGATATCAATCATACTAAGATAGGGTAATTAAATTGCGGAATAATAAAATTACATGTACATACAAGATTAGGATTAAGTTTACATATTTCAAAATAAAGTTATAAAAGGGTAACATCTAATCTAATCATAATATCATACATTACATCAAATCTACCCAGAACCACCACAATTGTTGTCTTCCAATCAGTACCAGAAAGATTTGTTGAGTAGTGGTCTAGAAAGTCTTCAAAACTTGGATCTTGAATGACCTAAGTACTAGGTCCTGCAGGTGATTTTCCTTTGGCTTTTCCTGTAAAATATTAATGCAACATCTGTAAGCAACGCTTAGTGAGTTTATAGATTTTCAATATCAACATGCGTGTCAAGCGGAGTCATTAGTCTTAGCGTGATATGTCTTGGCTGCCGCTACAGCCCTCATGATTGAGATATAGTATCATAAGATCGGATGATGTTCAAGCCACACTCACGCTTAAATCGTGGGGATCAGCCACATACTGGGCTAGCTACCAGTAAGTCAATATGGCGGAACATCGGAGGTCATAACCAATTCATAAGAACTGGTGAAATAGCCGGGTCTAGAACAATAGACCATAAGGGCTAGTCAAGCTGAATCAATCTATCAAAGGTCTGATCAATAATGGAAGCATATGTCTTAGAAGTCATGATAGCAATGAATCATAAGGCAAAGTCTGAAGCAATATTAAATGCAATATGATAAGATAATCAAATAGCTATCATGATCCACTGGGCAACACCCATCCATGGTGTGCACAGGTCTCATTCCAGCTGATAAAGTGAATGTCAATAAATCTATCAGCAACAATATATCTCAACCGGATCTATGCATGTTCAATCTGAATATCTATAACTCATAGGTCTGGGTCTTGGTCAAACAGATATATGAATCTGCCACCTGAGTTATCTCAGGATTTTGTCAATCTTTAATCTGTCAATTCTTTTCAAATCAGAGACCCGCTTTCAAGTCTTTAAGTCTTTAAATCTTTGTTCAGATAATAACTGAACCTGTTCAAATTCATTCATGATAATATCAAGTTAATTTCATCGTCTGTATCATCATCATTATCATGGAATTTCATTATTTCTTTTGGTCATTAAAATCTGTAATTCTATCTGATTCTGATAACTGATATCTTGTCAATCTTTCATTAAATTCTCATAAGTTCTCTTTTTCTTATATATATATATATATATATATATATATATATATATATATATATATATATATATATATATATATATATATATATATATAAATCATTTAATTTATTGAAATGTCAAAAATTCATAGAAGTTGGATTTTCGGATCATAATTTCGGATCAGCCCGGATTGGGATCCTGACATCCGAATTAGCATATATCCGAAATGGTACCCGAATTGGCTTCATCCGAATTAAGCATTTGACCGAATTAGGATCAATATAGGCACCGAATTCGGATCCTTCAAGATCCGAGATGTTATATCCGAAATCGGGACCATGCCAGATCCGAATTAATATCCGAATTGGGAACCGAAGTGGTGCATCATCCGAATTCGGACATGTCCGAATTCGGATCCTTCATGTTCATAAATTTCCAGATTTGTTCTTGGTGTTCTTGGCTATACTCATACGGATTTTACATAATAAATCTCAAAAACACTCTTTATTAACATGCAATGTTATATAAAGTTGTATTAACATTATTTGAGTATTTTTATATAATTTCTTTGGTCAAAAACATCTTAATTTAATCAAGATCATGCCAAAAATATGAAATTTGTCAAGAACACATTTTTTGTCCAAAAATTCCGATTCTTAATTAATTTTGAAATGATCCAACTCATGATTTTAGTTTCTATCACTTTATATGCATAATTTTATCATTATCTACTAAAATCCTATACATGCAACATATAAATTCTCATTTTAATTCTTTGGTTTCGGTTCTTCACCAAACCGAACCAAAATCTTAAATTCTTGAAATTTAAGTCAAGAATTACCTCAAATCTTGTAGTTCCTTGTTGATTAATTGTTGTTGTAACTCCTCCTTAACTTCAATTCCAAATTCCTTGCAAAATTTATGGATTTCTTGTTGAATTGTTGAGATAACCGAGAGTTAGTGAGAGATTAGAGAGAGAGTAAAATTGAAATTAATGATCTTAATTGATCATAATTTCGGTTTTTATATCTTATTTAATTTTAACCCACTTCTATTTTTGTATAATACATCTCTTTTATTTTACTCAATTAAATCATAAATATAATTTAAAATTATATTTCCTTAATAAATTTTCATTCTTAATCATTATTTGCAAATTACAAATAATATAGCAAGATTATATTATTATCTCAAAATTCATTATTACATAACTGATCAACAAGCTGGGTTGTTACATAATCAAAGATATTTGTCACTTATTTGAAGTTTCACTGGTTCAAACTTTGTTATTTTTAATTGCAAAGTTCACACTATTAAAGCTTCAAAATCGGTTGATTTTGGCACAAATTGAGTCTAAATACTTCCTAAATCTTGTATCAAGATGTTGATTATACCTAGATTTGGTAGTATTCTCAAACACAAACGGACAAATCTTCGAATAACAGTGAAAAACTCGAAACGACAAAGTCGAAGAAGTAAACTCGAAATCTCTCTTGATAAAGTCGAAGCTCTAAATTCGAATGTAGGTGAATAATGATTGTTCACTGTTGACCTATTTATACTAACCACCTTCGAATTTGTGTCCAATTTTGAGTTTACTGCCAAATTCGAATTCACTGCCAAATTCGAATGTATCATTCGATTTTGCTTTAAATTCGAATTTAACTTGAAAATTTTGTAAATTTTGAAAATCTTTGAATTAAATTCAACTTTTCAACTTTTCCAACTTTTTCGTGTAACGGAACAAACTATGCAAAATTATTTACCCTAAGCAGATGATTTTCACGCAATGTTTATTTATTCAACTAAAATGCATCCTCAGTAAGTTTGACCTTTTTCCTAAATAAGATTAAAAATAAAAATAAAAATAAAAATGAAGTAAAAATAAAATAGAATAAAATAAACTAAAATTAAAATTTTGAACATAAAATTTGAACTTAGACTAATCTACATTATTTTTAAAATTTACAACCCATACTTTACACAAACAAAATATTTTTGGCGAGTATAGACAAAGAAAGGTTCAATCAGAGAGCGGTGTCAAATACGCACTTTCAGTATCTTACTTTCACACTTAGGAATTTTTGATTCCTTTTATTGTTTGTCGTGACACACATTTCTAGATGATTGTTGGTATTATTTTCCCTTTAAACATGTTACATTTTGGAATATCCCTTGGCCTTTTTATTTATCAAGAAATTACCCTACATGACTCATACTTAGACATACTTTTATGATCAAGGCATACACACAATGATTATAACTTTTCGGTATTGCAAACTTTCTTTAAAAGGCAAATGTCGGACACAGGTCTGTATTTACATACAACAAAGTGTCTTAGTTTGTCTTAAAGTTTATTTTTAAAGCTAGCAAGACAGCGGTGACAGGTCTGTACCAACGTACAATAAAGCGACTTATCTTGCTAACTCGAGTCATACCAGAGGCAACAGGTCTGTACTTACGTACAACAGAGTTACTTGTTTTGACTCTCAATTCAGTATCATGATTTTTCTATTCGTTCCATTTCCTTAAGATGTATCTGACGTTGCTATACATCCCCAGAAAGTTTGCATACCTCATTTAGAATCAATGTCTGTATATCTCTAACATAAAAATTAAGACCATTTGGTCATAAATCTAAGTTAGTGACACGTCTGACTTTTACTTGAATATTTTATTAGCCTTAAGACTCCCTATATGTATTATGCCTACCAACATATCAAACTATATAATGTGTAACACTTAGAATTTTAGATGCATTATGTGTGAAAGCTCAACACTTGGAGATTGTAAAGACTGTGCTAATTTTCGTCACTTTGAACCTATGTATCTAAGACTTAACTTATTTTCTGATATTCTTTTTTTTTTTTGAATTTTTTATGGTTTTCTCTCTTTTTTATTTTGTTTTTCATAAATAAGAATAAGAAAATAAAATAACATACTATAAAAGGAAATTTTCCTAAACGACTAAACTTCCTATAAAAAGAAAGAAACGCTACTGCTATAAAAGGAAATAAACTCTACTAAGGTCAACTTACTCTGGATTACACATTCCGTTTAGTTGAACTAAATACTCAAAACGTGACTTATCAAAAGCTTTGGTAAATAAATCCGCATTATTATCATCCGTTGCCACTTTTACCAGCTTAATTAAATTCTTTTCAGCACAATCACGTATAAAGTGGTGTCTTATGTCTATGTGCTTGGTTTTATTGTGTTTAACTGGATTATTAGTTATTGCAATTGTTGACTGGTTATCTATCCTAATAGGAGTATGAGTATAAGTCAAACCGTAATCCCGCAATTGTTGTTGTATCCACAGAACCTGTGAACAGCAACTACCAGCAGCAACGTATTCGGCCTCGCACATTGACACGGCTACCGAAGTCTGTTTCTTGCATTGCCAGGAAACGAGCCTCCCTCCTAGGAACTAACAACCTCCAGTTGTTGATTTGCGAGTCAAGCTGCATCCTCCGTAGTCTGAATCCGTGAATGCCTCCAATTCCAGATGTCCCTCCGCGTGATACCACAGTCCCAGCTTCGGTTTCGACTTGAGGTATCGTAGAATCCGCTTCACAGCTTTCATGTGCATCTCCTTTGGATTAGCTTGAAACCTAGCACAAATACATATAGCAAACATTATATCAGGTCTAGAAGCAGTTAAATACATAAGTGACCCAATCATGGCCTGATATAATGTCGGATCCACATCGGTATCACTTTCTGTACCCGGTCCGAGATTGTTATTCACTTGAATCGGCGTGCTGAAATGAGCTGTCAGCTTTGTTCCTTCCATCCCGAAGCGCTCTAATATGTCGTAGACATACTTCGTCTGATTAATAAACATGCCCTCCTTCCTTTGTTGGACTTGCAAACCCAGAAAGAAGTTTAACTCTCCCATTGCACTCATCTCAAACTTTGACTTCATCACCTTCTCAAAATCTGTGCACATCTGCTCGTCTGATGATCCAAATATGATATCATCGACGTACACCTTGTACCAAGATGACATGTTCCCATTTTCACTTCACGAACAGCGTACTATCTATTCTCCCTCTTTCAAACCCGTTGTCTAAAAGATGGTTGGATAGAGTCTCGTACCACGCCCTCGGTGCTTGACGTAATCCATACAAAGCCTTATCTAACCGACATACTCTGTCTGGATATTTCAGATCTGTAAACCCACGCGGCTGTTCCACATAAACCAGTTCCTTCACTTTCCCTTAAAGGAAAGCACTCTTAACATCTAGCTGATAAACCTTAAAACCTTTGAAGGAAGCAAAAGCTAGAAACAAACGGATTGCTTCAAGCCTTGCCACTGACGCAAACACTTCATTGTAATCGATTCCTTCCTCTTAGTTGAAACCCTTTACCATCAGTCTTGCTTTGTTGCGAGTAACTATACCCTGATCATCTTTCTTGCACTTAAAAACCCATTTGGTTCCTATTGCTATTTCTCCTCGAGGTAACGGAACTAACTCCCACAGTTCTAGTTCCTAAACTGTGACCGTTCTTCCTTCATCGCTTCAACCCAAGAGTTGTCTTTTAGTGCCATTTACACATTTTTCGGATCTACTTGCGAGATGAAACATGAGTAGAGGCAAGTATGAAACGCCTCGGAGTCATTGATCATCGACAACAACACTGTGTTGTTATTCAAACTACTCTTTGTCCTCACACCAGCACTAGGATTTCCTATGATACTCTCAATAGGATGATTTTTATTAATCCTAGATGTCTCTATCTCGTCAACCCTAAGATTATCTCCTAAATTTGATCCTATCTTTCCTAACCGGGGAACGACTTCAGACTCCACATTTTCTTCATCATGAACACTGTCTTCTGAGTTAGAATTTGTTGTCTGATTTTCGTCTGTAGGCACTTCATAATCATTTTGTTCTGGAGATCTATCTTCAGTTGATGTAGGCTCGGATGTTGATGGAACGGTGGTCCTCAGAAAACTTTGACCCTCATCATTCAAGTTTAATGACGACAAGTCCTGTTCGATTGTACCTGCTTTTCCATCCAAATGAATGTTAAATGACTCAAACAATTTGTCATAATCAAATATCCATTCCGGACCTGTTTGGGATTCATGTGTATAACTTGTGACTTCAATGTTATACACAATCTCTACTGTACCATTTGATTTATTAAAAACCCTTTTATTTGGTGAATTAGGCACATAACCTAGGAAATAACCTTCGTCAGCCTTTTCACCAAATTTTGGTTGATGTTTCGTTTTCATTAAAGTACATGGTACCCCAAAAGGTTTGAAGCCAGTTAAATTTGGTGGCCGTTTATTCAAAACTTCATAACAGGTTTTGTTCAATGATTTGACAGTAAGGACCCGGTTTAAAACATGGCATGCGGTATTCACTGCCTCCCCCCAAAACATGGTAGGAAGCTTTGAATCCGAAAGCATGGTCCTTGCTGCCTCAATCAATGTCCTGTTTTTCCGTTCGGCCACCCCATTTTGTTGTGGCTCATAAGGTGCACTAAATTGATGCACTATGCCCTTTGATAGGCAATATACACCAATAACAGTGTTTTCAAATTCTGTTCCGTTATCACTTCGGATACGCTTAACCCTCGTTCCGTAAGAATTTTCCACTTGGTCTAAGAACCCGATGAGCTTTGCAGCCGTCTCGTCCTTTGTACCTAAAAAGAAAACCCAAGAAAAACGTGAGTAATCGTCAGTAATAACTAAACAGTAACAACTACCACCTATACTCCTTTTGTTGATTGGTCCGAAGAGGTCCATATGCAACAAATCGAATATGGCAGCTATTGAGTTCTGAGTCTTGGACTTGTGTACCTTCTTGTGTTGTTTTCCTTTCTTGCACGGTAGACACTTATCCTAAAATGAAAACTCTTCATAGGAACACCTTGCACCAATCCATTTTTCGTAATGTAGTTCATTTTTCTTAGGTGCAAGTGTGCCATGCGTCTGTGCCATAAAACCGATTCAGTCTTCGAAGCTTTTGATAGTAGACATATTGGTCCCATTGAAGATTCTGGCTTGCTCATGTCGAGTATGTACATGTCATTCTTCCTTGGAGCCCTCATCAGTATCCACTCTTCAGGTACTTTGAAACCCGGTTTCAGCACTAACACCTCAGTATCAGTGAACAGTACTGAGTTCTTCTTATCACAGATTTGAGATTCACAAATGAGATTGTGAACCAGTTTATCAACGTGATAAACTTGATCCAATTTGATAATCCCATTAGTGACCACTCAAGTACCTGTGATACTTCCTCATTTATTGGCAGCGAATGATACAAATCCCCGATTCCCTCCCTTGAAGTTTGTGAGTAGACTTCTTTCCCCTGTCATGTGCCTGGAGCAACCACTGTTGACGAACCATTTGTTCTTTGGACCTGTAGTTATCTTTGCACATGAAAGAAAATAGGTTAGTTATCACGGGGAACCCAAGCCATAACTGGCTTGGTAATACCATTCTCGTCCACATACTTAAACTCTTTCAAATAACCATCTCTCCGTTCAGGTGACTTGGGTTTTTGAATTGGAGTTTGTTGTGGTGCATAGTGATTTAAGTTCACTCTCGGCCTTTGTGTAGGCATTTGCTGTGGAGCTCTTGAATAATTTCGATTATAATGCATTTCCGACTGATATCCCTGAGCTCTACCTGGTGTTTGATGTCTTACAGGAGTGTGTGACCTAACTGGAGTGTCAGCTCTGCTAGGTGTGGTACTCCTATAATTCTGTTGCGGTCCTGACCTAGATTGATTTATGTAACAACCCAATTATTTAATATAATTGATAATTAATATTTAGTGTAATGAATGCGATTCGAGATATTAATTAATTTCAAGGCACATAAATTGAGGTGGTATCTGAATTTTATGAATATGTATGTCTTGAAAATATATAAAGGACTCTAAAAGTAATGCAATTAATTCTAGGGACTAAATGATAAATATTGAGAAGTTGGGGATTAAAGAAAAAGGAAAAAGATAATAATTTCCTTTCCCTTGCTTTATACATACGCAGACACACACACTTGTGTGTGTGTTCATCTTTTTCAAAAAGTTCTAAAATAGAGAGAAAAGATAAGAGAAGAAGAAGAAGAAGCCAAAAATCAGCTTTTGTTAGAAACTTTTGTCGTCTTTGAAAGATCCAAGAGGTACCCACTTTTATTTATATATCTCATCATTTTCTTTCTTCTCCTCTCCATCTTCATATGAAGAAGATGAGAAACCCAAATGGGTTTTATGGATAATATGGATAAATCTTTAGATCTTGAAGTATGATAATGAAATATAGTTAGAATCATCATTTTTAAACATATTATTCAAGTTTTACGAGTTTTGATGGGTTTTAGCTCAAAAACCTGAAATGGAGTTTTATGAACTCTCATTGTTTAAAGAAGGAATAAAATAGTGTTCTTGATAGTTTGAATGAGTTTAAAAAGGTATATATATGTTTGGGAATGATCCCAAACCATTTATAATAAATGTGAAAAGTTTTGGTGGTTTTGAGCATTAAATCCGTAAGGCAGAATGTGCAGACTTGCACTTGAACTCGGCGAGTTCCCTGGTGAACTCGGCGAGTTGGCCTTGAGTTTTGAAAGAAAAATTTCTAAGTCAAAGTGTTCGGATGATTTGGGATCTGAATTTCGGATGGGTTGGTCCGAAATTTAGATGTGGTTTGAACCAAGTTCGGATCGTATTTCGGTTGGAAGGGATCCGAAATTCGGATGGTCCCTGATCCGAAATCCGGCTGGTCCCTGATCCGGATTCGGATGTGAACTCGGCGAGTTGAGCCCAGTTTTGGCCAGAAATTTGTAAATTTAACTAGTCCTCGAGATCTTTTGCCATAATAACTTATGTCACCAATTATGAAGAATAATTAGACCAAAGTAATTATTTAGATCGATGCCGAAATTAATTAAGTCTTACGACCAATGTGTCCGGATCAAAGTTAAGAAATTATAAGCGGTGAGACTTATAAATATTATGTTATGAACCTATCTGTAGGGGTTTGGATGGATTAAGTCACTTGGAGACTATCACTCCTACTTTGACGTATATAACTCGGTTTTGAGGCCGAGAGCGTATGTGTATCACTGTGAGTTCTAGCATTAATGTACTTATATGCATATCATGAATTGTATGTTGTTGCGTTCATATCATTATTGTCATTTACATGCTTTGCCATCCCATATATTATTGTTAGACTTTTAAGATGGGATAATATTGGGTAGACTTTTAAGATTATGACTTGATGAAAGCATCATTATATATATATATATATATATATATATATATATATATATATATATACATATAAATGTCATGTGCACACTTTGGTGTGAAAGAAGTGTTGAACCGACCTGTAACCGTTGGTTGCAGACAATGTTGGATAACCAGTCAGATCGCGTTCTACACCAGGAGGTAGAACGTTCAAATGATGGGGGAGACAGAGATCAGTCTCAAGATTATGAAAATGAATCCAGTTTTCATACTGGTGGAGTGTCTAGAGAGGACCATATGATGCAAATGATGTCTCAGATGCTGGAGCAAAGTCGCCAGCAGAATGAGCTAATGACCCAATTACTTGCTTCCCAGAACGTGCAGGGAAAGAAAAATAATGTTGAAGGTGAACAAGCAAGTAACGATAATACTGAAGTCGCTGGAAGTGGAAGTAGGGCTGAAAGGCCTAAGAAGGATAAAGAAAGGAAGCACGACTCCTCTAAGTCAAAAAGGGGAATGTCGTATAAGAATTTTATTGGTTGTCATCCTCCAGCATTCAATGGACGGGAACCTACTATGGAGGCCTTGGACTGGATCAAGGCAATTGAGAAATTATTCCGAGTCACTGATGTTAGCGATGACAAAAAGGTGCAGTACGCAGTTGCACAATTTGTTCGTCCTGCTTTAACCTGGTGAGATTCGGAAGTCGAGATTATGGGGTTAGATGTTGCGGAGAAAACTTCTTGGGTAAAGTTCAAGACCAGGTTCGACAAGCACTTATGTCCGGCTGTTGCGGTGCAGAAAATAAAAAGAGACTTTCTTACATTTCAGCAAGGAGAGTTATCAGTGGATGATTATCTGATCGAGTTTAACTCGAAAGCGATGTTCGTGGGGACGGTAATTGCTGATGAAAAGCAAAAGACCGACTATTTTGTGGAAGGACTGCGGAGTGAGATCCGCGAGATGGTGACGGTTCGCGCAGTCGAATCTTTTGAGAAAGCCGTGGAGTATGCGCGACTCCGAGAATATGAATTGTTCCGCAGGGAACAAGAATCGACCGGATCAAAGAAAGCGAAGGTTGACTCCTCGCCGGGGACGTTTAAACAACCCCAACAATCGTTCTCAAAGAACGTGGACTCTCATTCACGTTCCCAATCTTCTAGACACTCGAAGAAGCCTGCTAGTTCCAACAACTCTCAGTCCAAATCTCAGTTTTCCAATTCTGTGCCTACGTGTAACCGTTGTGGGAAACTTCATCGTGGGGAGTGTTTGTCCCCTATTGTATGCCATGGTTGTGGAGAAGAGGGACACATACGTCCTGCGTGCCCCAAACGAAGTGATGCGTGCTACGAATGTGGTCAAGTGGGTCACCTTGCTCGGAATTGCCCAAAGAAGAGGTTGGCAACGTCTGAAAGTAAAGGCTCAGTGGCAAAGCCTAGCTATGTTGGTGGTTCCTCCCAATCAAATGGGAATCCGCCGAAGCCTCAAGCCAGAGTATACCAGATTACAGCTGCCGAGGCGCAGGATGTGCCGGATTTCGTAACCGGTACTTTTCTCCTGAACTCTTTACCTGTTGTAGTATTATTTGATTCTGGTGCAAGTGTATCTTTTGTTTCTAAATCATTTGCACGAAAGTTAGATGTTGTACCTTCTTTGATGCCTTTCCCTCTATCTGTTGATGTGGCAAGCGGGAAATCAGTCAGTGCCACCCAAATATATTATGACTGTGTGCTGACCTTAGATGGACATAATTTCGATATCGACCTTGTCCCCATAGATACTAAAGAATTTGATGTAATAGTTGGCATGGATTGGTTGGCCAATAATCTTGCCACTATTGGTTGTGCGAAAAGAATTGTTCGTCTACTCACGCCGGAAGGCGAAGAAATATTTGTGAATGGGGATAGACGAAAAAGGGAAGCCGCAGTGATTTCAGTAGCTAAGGCTCAGAAAAATTGTAGTAAAGGTTGTCAATGCTTCTTGGCTTTTGTGTTGAATACTAAGAAAGAAGGGAAAAACCTCAAGGATGTACCAGTGGTCAATGAATATCCCGACGTGTTTCCTGATGACTTACCGGGATTGCCACCGAATCGATCTGTAGAGTTTCGGATTGAATTGGTGCCGGGAGCTTGGGAATAAATCAATCAAAGAAAACGAACCAGGAATCCAGCAAACTCGCAAACCCATAGGATTATTTAAATAGTGACAGCAGAAGAATCAACGGTTCATGCTCATAAAGGGGTACAACAGCAGGTCCAGAAACCGCTTATGTACGCATAACAATGGCCACACAATAATCTTGCAAGCTCACAGGCAGACAACTAACGAAATAGGCTCACAATTACAACACCTTAATCTGATTTTGTGATTGTGTTTCACAACAGCTCCAACACACGAGGCATACTTTGCAACACTTTACACTATTTGACTTAGCCAAATATTTTGCAATTAAGCTTCAAATCACATCTTCCCCACAATTATATGCGTTAAAACTCCTGAATTAATCAAACCAAAGGAACCCATGGTTAATTGCATCGATTATCTCCTTAATTGCACATCTAGAGTTTCCTAAATTTGTCTCTTAAAAACAAGAAAATCTGAAACCCATGCAAAGGGTAACACAGGTCATGTGTGTGATGTGATCAACTAAAAACAAGATCAGTGGCTAGTATCAATCAGGCTAGACAAGGGCATCTCGATTAACAGAAGGGACAGGAGACCAGATCAATCACTAAGTTCAACCAGTATCAATATAGATGCAAAGAGTGGGTTTGTGAGTGTGTGTTTTGGCCTAGTCAAGCATGAGCAACAAAGACCCACAGTCTATTTAGAAGCAACCAACAATCAGGAATTTTCTTCCAATCTAAGCTCAAACAAGGGGAAAGCAGCCATGAATGTGGTGATTAGTACTCGAAACCAAATTGAGATAGGCCAGACAAATCAACCAACCTTGAACTGATCGCAGCATATGCACAGAATAATGGTAAAATCAAATAATGAGTACCCAAATAATCAAGGTAAAACAATGAATTACCATATAGAAATAAGAACTCAAATCCTCAATGCAGAATCATATTAACAATAAAAATGCATGGCTGCCACATCATGAATTATCACAGAGTTTAGTAGCAGCAGGAAACCAGACATAGTGCCAACATTAAACAGAGCATGTGCATCCCAAAATGGGCAGCAACAGTAGGGTTTCTGACCAATCGATGTTCAAAATCAAGGGCAGATAAGCTCAAAATCGAAAATTGAACATAGCAAAAATTCCGATAGACTAAAACCCAAAGGTGTGATCGTTCACCGTTCAGCAACTACAAATGAAACCAAAGAAAGCAGAAACTGGGAATGAAGAAAGCAGGATTGAAGAAACAAAAGAAAACCAAGTGTAGATAAGCTCAATATCGTCTGGAATCGAACCTGTGTGCAGTGTGTGTTGTGTTTGTACAGGGGCGTGAAATCAACTTAACAACATTAACCAAAATGAGAAGCCTAAAGATGATAACACGAAGGTGTACGACAAGAGATATAGTGATTGTGTGCAGTGGTGTGACACATTCATCAAACAGGACCCTAGAATTACAAATTCAAGTGCAAATGCAGGACAATACTTAATGGACTCGATGTTATAAATCAAAATCAAGCCTGTTCTAATCGGAGAAGAACAATTGAAACACCATCTAATTACATACATTAATCTCAAATTCGAGCATGTCAGTTTGTGATTAAATCAGAAAAGAAAGTTAACCAGATTGAATCAGAAAAGCAACTAAACCAAGTCAAGCCACGTATGCATATAAACAAATGCTCAGAACTCAAGGATCATGCACACAAACAAAACGGGCAACACTTTGAATCATCAGAGTTGTATCTGCTCGTGATCAATAATCAAATTTAACAGCAAGAAGTATACAAGTATACAGGTCTCGGACAAATAATAAATTACCAAACTTTAACTTTGCCTATCCATAAACATACACCTGACATCACCACTTTTGATCCAAGCAAAAGGAAATTAAGTTAATCAGGATATTAAAGCCATGAATGCACCACTCAGACCCCACACTTGAATTGATGCAAATAAATGCAACCATGTACTTTACGAGGCATGAGGAAAAATACCAGATTTACTTCAAGTCAAGGTTCGTGCAGACAAACAGCTTCATATCAGAACCATTAATGCAGGCTTGGCAGCTTGTGTGAATGTGCATCAGTGGCTACAATAAAGGCCATAATACTTTTTCCAGCAATTATATTGCAGAGTTATACCATATCCACCCAAAATTCATTAGACGGGATCCAAAAGATTAGATAGATTTATGGGATATGGATCAGCTCAGGAACTCACAAATGTCAAGAACTTCAACTAGTTCAAACAGACAATCATAACAGAAAGGTGATGCAGCAAGGTAAAACAAATACACAATTGATCATTCATGCACGACTTGAATCCATGACAACTTAGTAGCAGAAACATGCAAAGGTAAAACAAATACACAATTCGGCAAAGCAAACGAAACACCAACCAAGATTCACATAAAGGACCAAAACTGGACTACGGGAATGCAGTCTGTGCACATGGAAGAAAAATCCTAGAGTTAAGCATGACTGAACCAGAGACAATTAATTCAAGGATAAATACTCAACGAGATCAGTATGTGGGTGTGCAATTTGAACCCATTTTTCTGCCAACTCACGAATCCCAATAATGCAATATCAAAGATAGAAATAGCATGCATTGAATGCAGGACTAGAACACCTCTAGGATTAACAAACAAATGCAAATACAACCATAGGAACAAAGCAATTATCAGGCCAATATGTGGGGAGCCAGCATGCGAACAAAATCATTTAAAAGAAGACTAAAAGAACTGGAACTAACCCCTTTGGCGAATCCTTAATTAACCAACTAGAAACCAAGAGTGCAACATGCACAAAGGCAATAACAAAGACTCAAAAATAACTTTCAGTTAAGCAAAACAGAAGAAGGAGCAACTATCAGATCACTGGGAATGATAACAGTGGTGAAATGACACAGAAATCGCCCCTTGTCCAGTCAATTGATGACCATGGCTGCTGTGTGAATAAAATTCCAACCTCCTTTCCAGCCAAATCATGAGAAATGGAAAGGGATCACACACGAAACATCTAAACTAACTAGCAAAACAAGAAAGCGCACAATTTCACACTAATTTTAGGGTTCTGAGCAATGGAGCAGTAGTGAAGTGTGTGTTGTGTCATGAAGCTCGAGAAGAACCCTAGAGAACCCTAAAAAACGAAATTAAACACGAGTGTAGAAGCATTCATACCTGTCAGCGAAAATCTCAGAGAAAGCAACAAAAATCCAGCACAGGTGAGTGAAAATCGTGGGTTTGCGCAGGAGTGTGCTCACAGGTCAAGGAGAGGGGTGTACGGTCGATAGTGGGTGGTTGATGGTGGTGAAATCGACGGTGGGGGAGCAGAAAAGGGGTGAAACAGATGAGAAGACGAGGCGCTGATTTGAGCTCTGTTTTCGCGCCTGACAGGGAGCAGAGGAGAACGATGGTGAGTGATTGATGGTGGCGAAATCAACTGTGGGTGGGTTGATGGTAGTGATTAGTGGAGAAATCGATGGTGGGTGGCATTCTGATTGTATTTCTGTTCGTGCACCTGAGTCTGTGAAGATGAACCAGAGGAAAGCAATCGCTTGAGTTCAGTTCGAATGGAGATAGGCCAGACTTATGAGCAACGGGAATCCGATTAATGACATAGACAGCGGTAAGGAGAGCTTCAGCCCAGAAGACACGAGGAACTTCAGAAGACAATAACAACGACCTAGCAGTTTCAAGGAGATGTCTATGTTTTCGTTCGACAACACCATTTTGTTGAGGGGTATCGGTACACGACTTTTGGTATATAGTACCATCAGAAGCAAGTAATTGGGTGAAGGCATTAGAAGTGTATTCACCTCCTAAGTCACAACGAAAACATTTAATGACCGCTGAATGTTGGGTTTTAACCAGAGCTCTAAAATCTTTATAGATTGACAGAAATTTAGACTGGTGTTTCATCATATAGATCCATGTATAACGAGTATAATCATCAATAAAGGAAACATCATATCTAGCACCCCCCCCCTTAGAAGACATAGGAGAAGGTCCCCACACATCAGAATGAATCAGATCAAATGGTGCAAAAAAACAAGAGACACTTTTATGGAACGGTAAAGCGGAAAATTTCGCAAGTTTTCAACCACTACAATCAGATATATCTGAATAATTCAACTGACCTAGAGCGCCTGTAGAGGCCAAAAACTGTAAACGAGAAGCTGAAACATGACCTAAACGGGAGTGCCATAGGTAAAAATCTGAAGACAAATTACTCAAACGAAAAGAAGATAAATCGACACTTGAAGCAGCCACATCTGAAACTTTGAGATTGTCCAAAACATAAAGGTCTCCCAGCTTACGGCCTGTCCCAATCACCTTCTGAGAATGCGGGTCCTGAACACAACAAGATATATCAGAAAAGAAAACACAATAACCCGATTTGCAAAGTTGAGTAATAGAAACAAGATTTAAAGCAAGATTAGGAATACAAAACACATCAGGTAGAGATACATGAGGTGTGACAACAGAACCAACACCTTCCAATGGCATAACTGTTCCATTAGCTGACATAATAGACATAGGCAAACCAGGAGATAAAGAAACAAATGAAGACAAATATGGAGACATATGATGAGATGCACGAGAATTTTCAAGATCCATAAGGACGAAGGAATACCTGAATTAGTAGACAAAGACAAACCTGATGGAGAGGCTGACATGGCAGTGGATGACGAGCCAATATACTGTTTAAGCTGCTCCATAACCAAATTATTAAATGCAACCATTGTGACTCCAATATAAATGACAATCGATGACGAAAAATTCCGAAAGAAGTATGATGATCAATAACCAAAAACCCAAATTATAGCCAATACCACAATCTAAAAACCTTAACCCAATCAACAAACAATTAGTTAAGGAGGGCAATCAACCATTAGCCATAATCAACGAATTAATGAAGACAATAAACCCAACGAAGATGGCTAAAAATGCTCACAAACCAATCCTTGATAGCAACGATAACCCCAAACAAATTCGAAACTTCGACGAAACAAATATGAGATCAAAGACTAGCAAATCAAGAATCAGCAACCAACTTCAAACGTTAATAAGTCCCAACAAAACACTTTAATCGATAATCCAAATGGTGAGATTAAGTATATTTGTGTGCTGAATCTTTAGTCCAATACTAAGATGATCTAACGGTTTAAGAAGTCATACCTTAAGTTTTACTGCTTGTGTGCAAAAACACGACGATTTCAATCTGCATCCAACTTTGACTATTAGTAACTCAAAGGGATAACTTTCATTGAATAATCCCAACGGTTAGATTGTAGCTATAGGTGTTTAGAACCTACAGTACAAATATCGTGACGATCCAACGGTTAATAAAGTCAGAAATACGTTTTCCCCACTGATACACAAATCTGGCCGAAAATCCTGAAACAAAACAGCTACGTTCGACAGTACATATCTCCAAATACAAAGCTCAAATCAACAATCCCAACTGTCAAAGTGTAGCTACATATTTTTCGAACCTACACACCAAAAATCGTGATGATCCAACGGTGAACGATTCCAGACCGTTGATTTCTTTACGGCTGCGCAGCCTTGGCCGAAAATTACGTGACAAAATGATGAACCAAATGGTGAATGAGTGCGACAAACCAAGAATTCAACAAATCAACCATCACGGCTCTGATACCATGATGAACAATAAGAAAAAGAGGCTAGGGTTTATTGATTATAATGTAATATCTTTCAATGAACAATAAAAAGACTACATATAAACAAGAAATGAGATAATGACAAAAGCAATCCTCCAACTATGCAACTATATTAAAATACTATATATATACTAATACATGGATGGTGCAATAAAACTAACAATGCATCTTTGAAGGAGTTAATATTTTTGGTAAAATAGAAGAATAAAAATCTAAACAACTCATGCTCCTTTTACTTGATTTCCTCCTATTTCCATGAAAGACACCCTCTACTTCTACTTTTAAATTAGATGATCAATTAGCTTATATATCTTCAATCAGCAAAAATTCAAAGTTGTCTTTAGGGTTAATAATTTGTAGAGACCAGTCCTCGTAGATAATGGTCCATTACGTATAAATCCAATATATATACTCTACGTCTCTACCAAGAAGGAAAAAATTTTGAGTTGTCTCGATAGCATCTTAGCCAAACTATCCCTATAAGCCATCAAGTAAAGGAAACTCACAACTAAGGAATATTTAATCACATAGCTGGATAAATACATAACCATCCCATTAGAAGTTTAAAAGAAAAAATTTAAAACTAGCTAAATATAGCACGCAGACAAATAGAATAATTAACACATATATCCCTTTTAACTCTTGGAGGCTATAAAGTTAATGAGATAACCTCAAATATAAAAACTTTACAGATGGTACCAAGCAGAAGGGTCAATCCGTATCCAAATCAAGGATTTCAAAACAAAACAATCCATGACCATAATTATTTAAAGGATTAGAACCACAATCAACTTAATTATCACCCATTTTTGGTAAACTAAAACACAAAATACAAAAAAAAAAAACATTGTTTGTATTTCTTACCTGTCAAAACAGAAGCCCTTGCAGCGCAAATGATTTGAACTCACAAGACCACAACCAATCACTTAATTGGATTCAAGAGTAAAGGTCCAGAAACCAATCTAAAGTTAAATTACTTATTTTCATCAATAAACAGAAGCCCTTCCTGCATGTTAAAATTCAATAATGAGTTCCAAAAACCAAATCTGAGATATAGTTAAATTCAAACTCAAATGTTAAAGCATATTCATTAGAGACTAAAATCACAAACTTTAAGTAAAAAAAACATTAATCACAAATCTTTGGTCACACATCTTTCAGATGAGACAGAGATGAACCTCAGACGTTTCATCAATAAAGTCGAATCAAATTGAATGAGATAGACCCTATGATGAAAGTGTTGCAATGGAGGCAGATTAGAAGGAGAACACTGACCTAAAAGCCGAGTGAGATGAGAGGATAAGAGACCTACCGGAGGGGCAACATCGGCGGCGAAGCAAAATAAGCACAGTGTAGTTGTTGGTGGGGACTCAGAGAGTGAAGACTGAAAGGGCTTCGTAGAGTTAGAGGATAGGAAGGGGAATACCAGAGACCGTTGTTGTGAATCGACTGCAAATAGCAAAAAGAGATGAACCTCAGTGCTGTTTGAACCAATAGAGAAGGCTCTTTGAACCAAGAGAGAAAGGAAATAATTTGCAGAGGATGAGGAAGAGTCCCTCTATTGAATATCAGAGAGATCGTTATGGCGGAAAGAAGCAGAAGATGAAACCGAAATGAGAGAGAGAAAGGAGTCGTTTTGAAGAGATTTCGCAACATCGGTGGTGGGGGTGACGTGTGCAAAACACACCTCAGGTTTTAATGTCTAAATGAACCCAAAATATAAATTATAAAACTGGCAATGTATCAATCGTGTGCAATATAGCTTTAAGAATCACCCAGGATTTATCGAACTCCGGAATTGGAGACCCAAATACTACAACCTAAACCAATATTTAGGTATTTTAGACGTTTTGAGGAAGTTATCAACTAGAGAGAATAATTAAAATTAATTAACAGAATAACTAAAGCAAACTAAGTAACACAAGATTAAAAAGTTAAACTATTTTTTTTTTTTTGCTTTTTCAAATTAAATAAAAACCAAGTCTAGCAAACACGAATTAAACTAAAGCAAGCAAGTAACGACAACTAAATTATACGAACCAAACTAACTAGAGCAAAATCAAATCAAACTAAGTTAAGCAAGTAAAGAACGATGTTAAAATTTACGAAACTCTTATATTATGAAAGCGTCACCCACTTGGATTTAGAAAACTATGATTAATTAGCGATGGATTGAATTGACTGACTAAAAACAAATATAAATTCAATTAAGCTCGGATTTTGGTTTAATTTACCGATTATTTAATTACTTCAAGTTAAAATATTTAATCTTGATAACCACATGATGAAAACAAAGCAACTCGTCAAAACTCCAATATTAACCAATAAATCTTATAATCGCAACACAATGCTTAAAGATAATCGATTAACACTGAAATACAACAAATTAACTTTGTCACTTTAAAAATCAAACTTTATTATTTGTCAACCCTATTATGGCAACACAATGCATAAGAACCAACAAACACATAAAATTCTAGATTAACAATTAACTATCAAATCATTATCGCAACACAATGTCTAGAAGAGAGTATTGACTATTAATTTTTCATTCAAAGCATCAATTTTTATTAAATACGCTGATTAAACTAACAATTATTTTCGCAAAACAATGCTAAACGATTGATAAAAAATCTGATTTTTAACAATAATTTATGAAGAACATCAAAAATCTAGTAAATATAAACCAAAACCCATCAATCAATCCAATAACATACCAATCAATAAATAGAATTCGTTATCCCAAGCAGGTGAACAAGAAAACTACTCACTAATCATATTAAAAATCGTAATTAAACTAAAATAAATACAAACCATTGCGAAATCATTGGGGAACGAATGCACCAAAACCGTAGCTATCCGTGCGAAATTAAACTCCAGAACTTGAACCGAATGCTTGTAAATCCAAGAAATTCGAAACCTTTCACTAAACTATGATTAAAATACGTGAAAGATGAAAGAAAGCTCTGAAAATCACCCTAAGTCGTGTTCTGAATCACACTGAATGCTTGTCAATCTAAGAAAATCGAGAACCTCCACTAATCTATGATTAACTCTTTTGAAAATCGAAGAAAAACGTAAGTAAAAAGCTCTGAAAATCGCTGCTAAACTCCTAAAATTCGATCCCTTTGGCTGCTGCAAACTGGGGTTTAAAAAAACAAATTTCGTGGGCTGAGCTTCTTACGCGGCCGCGTAGGGTTAAGTCACGCGGCCGCGTAGCTGTGTTGACTGGTCTTACACCATCTCGCTACATGGTCTTGTAAAAATCTGTTTATGCGGCCGCGTGAAAAGAAAGCTACACGGCCGCGTAGGGCAATTTTCAGCAAATCTCCGAATAATCATTCTTTTGGCCTCGATTTCCGTTCCAATGTCGATTTAACGGCTTCTGACCTGCGAAACATAAATATTAATAAAATCAGTATCGTTTCGCTCATTTCGGTCTGAAAACCACCCAATATGCAAGGGAAATGATACAAAATATATGTATAAATATGCACATATCAGGGGGGGATACGCAGACGAAGAGGAAGAGTATGGTTGGCTTTTCAATGTTTGCACGGTTGTCAATGTATTAAAAAGTTGAAAATTTTAATTTTGTATGTAGTAATTGTTGCACATAATGCTTAAAAGACTTGTATGTCTTAAAATTCAAGCGTATGTATTGCTTACTTGTACCTTATGTATTATAAGTTGTAAAAAAACTAAATGCTTTATTACTAGTATAGATAATAGAAAGTTGAAATTAACCTTTTGAAAGTAAGGTATTACAATCATTTTTTTCTCAGTTGTGACTTCAAAAATATCCATTGGACCTAATAAAGTCATTATATTGTTTTCAACTGTTAACATACGGGATGGGAGGATGTGATATATATTCCCGCTGTAAACGTTTTATAATACTCGTTCTATAGATGACAATGAAAGCGACAAATTTCAATGGTTGACCAGAAAATTCTCATTACGATGTTGTCAAGCAACAACACTGAAGATGATAAACAACTTAATCAGACTAACTTTAATCTTTGATCTTATGGTAAACAATTATAATAAGGAAACAAAAGTGGTTAAAGACTGCTAAGTGTTAACACAGAGGTAAATTGTAAGAAGATTAATTGTTGTTAATAAGGGCTTAATATGGCCTGACCTACAAATTTATGGTAAAATGTAAGAAGTTTGCACCTCAATTTGAGATATTTGTTGCATCACCAATTAACTATAATTTTATTCTTTTGATGGCACCAAATTAGTTGTTGCCCCAAAAATAATTGCTAATAACAAACGGAAAAAGTATAAAGTGTCATCAAGTGTATTGGTGGAAGTACCTACATTTAAAAGATTCAGAAAAACCTACATCAAAAATGTGCTAATAATCAAACATGCATTTAAAAGAAGAACTACCTACATGAACCTACAATTTAATATTTTGGACCAAGGCATGAAATACCTACATCAGTGTGCATTAGGAGTTAGTTAGTAAGCGACAAGTGGAATACCTAACTTGAATCAGCAAGTGGTTGATTTAACAAAATACATGTTAACTTTGCTTTAGGAGTTAGTTAGTAAGCTTGGTTGAAAATTCTCAAAGGTCATCTGTGAAGACCACCCCTTACGGGGCAGTGCTCACCAATCTAGGTCCCACAATAGCAATACGATATCAACCATACTAAGATAGAGTAATTAAATTGCGGAATAATATATTACAGTGCAAGCATATTAGGATTTAAGTTTACATATTTCAAAATAAAGTTATAAAAAGGGTAACATCTAATCTAGTAATAACATCAATCATCACATCAAGTCTACCCAGAGCCACCACATTAGCTGTCTTCCAATCAGTACCAGAAAGTTGTTGAGTAGTGGTCTAAGAAAGCTTCAAAACTTGGATCTTGAATGACCTAAATACTAGGTCCTGCAGGTGATTTTCCTTTGGCTTTTCCTGTAAAATATTAATGCAACATCTGTAAGCAAAGCTTAGTGAGTTTATAGATTTTCAATATCAACATGCGTGTCAAGCGGAGTCATTAGTCTTAGCGTGATATGTCTTGGCTGCCGCTACAGCCCTCATGATTGAGATATAGAATCATAGAATCGGATGATGTTCAAGCCACACTCACGCTTAAATCATGGGGATCAGCCACATACTGGGCTAGCTACCAGTAAGTCAATATGGCGGAACATCGGAGGTCATTACCAAGTTCATAAGAACTGGTGAAATAGCCGGGTCTAGAACAATAGACCATATGGGCTAGTCAAGCTGAATCAATTCTATCAAATGTCTGATCAATGATGTAAGCATATGTTTTAGAAGTCATGATAGCAATGAATCATAAGGCAAAGTCTGAAGCAATATTAAATGCAATATGAAAAGATAAGCAATTAGCTATCATGATTCACTGGGCAACACCCATCCATGGTGTGCACAGGTCTCAATTCAGCTGATAAATGAATGTCAATAAATCTAACAGCAGCAATATATCTCAATCGGATCTATGCATGTTCAATCTGAATATCTATAACTCACAGGTCTGGTTCTTGGTCAAACAGATATAATAATCTGCCACCTGAGTTATCTCAGGATTTTATCTTGTCAATTCTGTTCTTTGTCAATTCTTTTCAATCAGAGACCCGCTTTCAAGTCTTTAAGTCTTTTAATCTTTGTTCAGAATATACTGAACCTGTTCAAAATCATTGCCAATTCATATCAATTTCATGTCTTTTTCATAATCTTATTTTATCTGATTCTGATAACTGATAACTCTGTCAATCATTTTGCAAAAATATCAAAATAGATCATCCAATTTCGGACCATCCGGATTTGGATCATCCGGATCCGGACCAATCTGAATTGGGGACCCGAATTGGCTAGTCCGAATTTTGCATCCGAATTCGGACCAAGTTGTGTCCGAATCAGTCATCCGGATTCGGAGTTGGGACCGAATTTAGGTGCCATCCGAAATACATATATAAGAACCGAAATAAAGCATCCCATCCGAATTAGGACATTTAGGTCCGAAAATGGGATCATCCGAATTTGACATCATCCAAAATGGGACCAAAGCAAGATCCGAGATTGGGATCCGAATTAGGTACCATCCGAAATGAGCCACTCATCCGAATTCGGTTTCAACCGAATTCGGACTCATACCTTCTTAATTTTCCCAGAAATGTTCTTGGTGTTCTTGGCCATATTCATACGGATTTTTCATAAAAATTACTCAAAATACTTTTCTATTAACATGCAATGTTATATAAGGTTATATTAACATTATTTGAGGGTTTTTATATAATTTCTTTGATCAAAAACATCTTAATTTAGTCAAGATCATCCAAAAATGATCATTTTTGCCAAGAACACAAGTTTTCACAAAAGTTCCGATTTTATCATTATTTGGACAATCTAACCCACAAATTCTGTTTCTATAACTTCTATTATCTTAGATTCATCATAATCTTCATAAATTCTAAACATGCAACCTTTATTTCTTACAATTTAATCCTAAGTTTCGGTTTTGATAAAACCGAACCAATATTCACAAATTTTTAAATTTTAAACAAGTGTTACCTCAAATTCTTTGTAATTTGATGTTGATTGTAACTCCTTTTGTCTTTAAATTCTTCAATTTGATTGCAAGATCATGAAAGATTGATGGATTTAGATGTAGCCGTAGGTTGTAGAGAGAGATTAGAGAGAGAGCTTTATTTGTGTAAATGATCTTAATGATCATTTATTTGGGTTTATATACTCCATTTAATTTTAACCTACTTTTATTTTTGTATAATACATCTCTTTTAATTTAATCATCTTTAATTATTCATAACATAAATATAATTTAATTTAAATAGTCTCCAACTTAATTATATTACATAATTAATAATGTAGTTAAATTTACATTATTTGGATCAAGACAAAATAAAAGGCATAAATAAAAATCTAGGTTGTTACAGAATGGGCTCCACCACGCACAAACTTCGTCCCCGAAGTTAGCTAGATTCGAATAGACTGGGATAAGTAGCTTTCATGACATCTCTGGATTCCCAAGACTGATGCGAACCTTTGTGGTGTTTCCACTGGACGAGCACCATCTGTATCTCTTTATTTCTAAGCTTCTTAGTCTTCGAGTCCAGGATACACTCCGGCTCTTCAACCACGCGAAGCTTCTCATCAATTTGCAGGTTAACGTGTGGTATTTTAATTTCTCTTTCGTCAGCTAAACTCTTTCTCAAGTAACTAACATGGAATACAGGATGTATTCCAGCTAAGTCCGCTGGTAGATCAAGACGATAAGACTGATTCCCAATCTTTTCCACAATCTTGAACGGACCAATAAATCTCGGAGCTAACTTGTTTCTTTTAATGAACCGTACCACATTCTTCATTGGAGATACTTTCAGCATCACCCAATCGTTAACTGCAAAACTGATTGATCTATGCCGATTATCATAGTATGACTTCTGCCTGCTTTGAGCTTCAAGAATATTCCTTCTAACAAGTTGAATCTTCTCGTGAGTCAACTGTAGAAGGGCAGGTCCTGCTATTGGCGATTCGCCTGTTTCGCGCCAACAGGTAGGAGTTCTGCATTTTCTTCCGTATAAAGCCTCAAAAGGAGCCATCTTGATTGTTGAATGATAACTGTTATTGTATGAGAATTCGACCAACGGCAAGTGGTCATCCCAGTTACCACCTAAATCAAGAATGCAGGCACGAAGCATATCTTCGAGAGTTAGAATAGTACGCTCACTCTGGCCATCTGCATTTGGATGATAAGCAGTACTCATAGAAATCCGAGTACCCATCCCTTCTTGTAGTGCTTGCCAGAATCTGGATGTGAAACGACTATCACGATCTGATACGATAGATTTCGGCACACCATGTCGTGAAATTATTTCAGTGATGTACAACTGTGCCAATCTATCCAGAGAATAAGTTTCTTTCATCGGAATGAAATGTGCTGATTTCGTTAAACGATCAACGACTACCCAGATAGAGTCGTGTTGTCTTTTGGTCTTTGGCAGCTTCGTAATGAAGTCCATTGTTATATGCTCCCACTTCCATTCAGGAACTGGCAGTGGTTGCATATCCCCTAAGGGTTTCTGGTGTTCTGCCTTAACCATTTGACATACTTTGCAGCTTTCAACATATTTTCCGATGTCTTTCTTCATTCCTGGCCACCAATAGTCAGCTTTCAGATCAAAGTACATCTTTGAGCTGCCAGGATGAACAGATAATTTGGACTGATGAGCTTCGGATAGAAGAGTGCTACGGATTGAACCATACTTAGGGATCCAGATTCGGTTTCCTTTGAGACAGTGAAGTCCCAAATGGTTCAGAGTTAGAAATTGTAGTTGCCCTTTTAGATTTTCAGAATCTATGTTCTCTTCTTTCAGCGCTTCAGTTTGAGCAACTCGAATATCTTCAATAAGATCAGAAGAGAATATAACTGGAGTTAGGGCATAACAGCACTTTTCTGGATATACTTTTCTACTCAACGCATCCGCGACAACATTTGCTTTGCCGGGATGATATAAGATCTCGCAGTCATAATCCTTGATAAGCTCCAAGGATCGACGCTGTTTCATGTTCAGATCTTTTTGAGTGAAAAGGTATTTGAGACTCTTATGATCGGTGTAGAGCTGACACCGAGTCCCATATAGATAGTGACGCCAGATCTTCAGTGCAAAGGTAACAGCAGCCAACTCAAGATCATGAGTTGGTGCACTTTTCTCATAGTCTTTTAATTGCCTTGAAGCATAGGCAATTACTTTTCCCCTTTGCATCAGAACACATCCTAAGCCAGTACCAGAGGCATCGCTATAGACAACGAAATCATCATTACCTTCTGGCAAGGCTAGGATCGGCGCTTGAATCAACTTTTGCTTCAGAATATCGAATGCCTCTTGCTGTTTATCTGTCCAAACGAAAGGAGTATTCTTTCGTGTTAGCATCGTTAGAGGTACAGCAATCTTCGAGAAGTCCTTTATGAATCGCCGATAATAACCGGCCAATCCAAGGAAACTTCTTATCTCGGAGGCATTACGAGGCGTTTGCCATTTCTGAACGGCCTCGACTTTCGAAGGATCAACGGAAATCCCTTCGCCAGAAACAACATGGCCAAGGAACTGGATCTATAAAAAAATCAAAGTAGGAATTCAAGTTCTGATGTAAATCAAAGAATACTTAGGAAATAGCTCAAGACATATATAATAGAGATTATACCTGTCTGAGCCAGAATTCGCATTTAGAAAACTTTGCGTAGAGTCTTTCTTTTCTTAATAACTCTAGCAATTGCCGCAGATGAACGGAATGATCAGACTCCGTTTTGGAGTAAATCAGAATATCGTCTATGAATACGATAACTGATTTATCCAACATTGGTCTGCACACTCGATTCATGAGATCCATGAATGCCGCTGGTGCATTTGTCAGTCCGAAAGGCATTACGAGAAATTCGTAATGACCGTATCTTGTACGGAAAGCTGTCTTTGGGACATCCTCATCTCTGACTTTTAACTGATGATACCCAGAACGGAGATCTATCTTCGAGAAATAGCTGGCTCCTTGCAGCTGATCAAACAGATCATCGATCCTGGGCAAAGGATATTTATTCTTTATGGTGACTTTGTTCAACTCGCGGTAGTCGATGCACATACGGAAGGTTCCGTCTTTCTTTTTAACAAATAGAACTGGTGCACCCCACGGAGAAGAACTCGGTCGGATAAACCCCTTCTCTAACAGCTCTTGCAGATTGTTTTGAGATTTCCTGCATTTCTGCAGGTGCAAGTCTGTAAGGAGCTTTGGCAATAGGAGCCGCACCAGGAACCAAGTCAATACTAAACTCGACTTGACGTTCCGGTGGCACTCCGGAAATATCGTCAGGAAATACTTCTGGGAACTCACAGACGATAGGAATATCAGATAATGATTTCTTTTGGACTTCAGAGATAGATTCAGATGAGACATAGCATACGTAGGATTCATGACCCTTAGATAAGTACTTATGCGCTTTTTCAACAGATATGAAGCAGTGATCACCTTTTCGCTTCTCGCCCTTGATCTCAAGTACTCGGCCGTCTGAAGACTTGATTCTAATGATTCGCCGGTTGCAGATAATTGTAGCCTCGTTGTTCATTAGCCAATCCATGCCGATGATGACGTCAAACTCTTTCAAGGGAATCGGGAAAAGGTCCAGGTTGAACACGATATTATCAACAAGTAGAGTACAATTACGGTAAACAGAATCAGCCATAACATAACTGTTACTGGCTGTCTCAATGTCAAGTACAACAGGAAGCTTTGACGGGGACTTATATAATCTTTGAGCAAAAGATGTCGATATGAAAGAACGACTAGCGCCAGAATCAAATAGCACACGAGCAGGTATCGTATTTAACAGAAACGTACCGGTGACTACGTCAGGTGTTTCTCTCGCCTCTTCAGCCGTTATTTGGAACGCACGTGTCCTTGCAGTTGGTGTTGCAGCAGAACTTTTAACTGTCGACCCTCCAGCTGATGACTGTGGCTGATAACGTGGTCCGCTACGACACTGATACATGAAGTGCCCTCTCTTACCGCATTTCGCACATCCACGTCCCTGCTGTGGGCATTCTTCACTACTATGACCGATCATATTGCACGCAAAGCAGGTAACGTCTTCTGGATTGCACAACCCCATGTGTGATTTTCTGCATCTCTTGCAGAATCGTGGCTCGTTCGTGAGGGAGTAAACTTGTGCTTTCTGTTGTGAACTATGCTGATGGGATTGCTGAGATTGTGACTGAGACTTATTTGGCCTAAAGAATCTGCCAAATCGCTGTTTCTTTGGAGGAGACGGATTCATCGGGTTAGTAGACGGAGCATAAAGCTGATCGCCGTACTCTAAGTAACCTCGCTCAATTTGTCTAGCCGCTTCTACCATTTCCAAGTAACTCTTGTATTTGATCGCGCTCATCGGATGTCTGTATCTTGGATTGAGTCCTACACGAAATCTATTCATCTTTCTCTCCTCGGTAGCTACTTGATATGAGGAGTAACCGCATAGACGTGAAAACTCGTGTTCGTATTCATCAACTGTCTTCGTTCCCTGAGTCAGCTGCATCAACTGTACCTCCATCTTATCTTGTTGGTCAATCGGGCAGTACTTTGCATTAAACATTTCAAGAAACTGCTCCCATTCTAAAGTCTGAATCACCTCCTCACCATAGATACTTCGCTGGGTTTTCCACCAGGCACGAGCAGCTCCCACAAATAGTGCAGACGCATAACTTACTTTCTTCGAATCTAAACAATCAGAAATCCTGAAGATTTCTTCAGTATGACTAATCCAATCCATCGCCTGAATCGGATTAACTGTACCCTCGAAGTTCAGGGCACCGCTGGCTTTAAAATCTTTAAATTTGCAGCCTTTTGGCTGAGCTATTTGGGTTTCTGGATTTGAATTATCAGAATCAGATTCATTGGTCTGGACTTGCTTTTCTTTTCTCTTATTTTTCTTATCTTCACGTCTTTTAGCTTCGGCCTCATCTCTGGCACGAAACTGTTCTTGCATCATTTTGTTTTGTTGTTCTGAGTGTTGGGCTAGAAATTGTTGCATCATTTCAAACATTTGTTGTTGGGTCATATTGTTGGGAATATCACCTGATCCTGATCCTGACATCTTCTACTGAAAATTAAAATAAATTAACTATCAGTTTATAGACTTAGATCTATGTACCCTTTTTCCCATCCTAACAGTCTATACATCCTATCTCAGTTCAAACCACCTAAATGATTGATACATATGTATTGCTTCAGTTTGAGATCAAGTATACTTACGTAATACTTGATTCACTCAAACTATGGGCTCTGATACCATCCTGTGAAGACCACCCCTTACGGGGCAGTGCTCACCAATCTAGGTCCCACAATAGCAATACGATATCAACCATACTAAGATAGAGTAATTAAATTGCGGAATAATATATTACAGTACAAGCATATTAGGATTTAAATTTACATATTTCAAAATAAAGTTATAAAAAGGGTAACATCTAATCTAGTAATAACATCAATCATCACATCAAGTCTACCCAGAGCCACCACATTAGCTGTCTTCCAATCAGTACCAGAAAGTTGTTGAGTAGTGGTCTAAGAAAGCTTCAAAACTTGGATCTTGAATGACCTAAATACTAGGTCCTGCAGGTGATTTTCCTTTGGCTTTTCCTGTAAAATATTAATGCAACATCTGTAAGCAAAGCTTAGTGAGTTTATAGATTTTCAATATCAACATGCGTGTCAAGCGGAGTCATTAGTCTTAGCGTGATATGTCTTGGCTGCCGCTACAGCCCTCATGATTGAGATATAGAATCATAGAATCGGATGATGTTCAAGCCACACTCACGCTTAAATCGTGGGGATCAGCCACATACTGGGCTAGCTACCAGTAAGTCAATATGGCGGAACATCGGAGGTCATTACCAAGTTCATAAGAACTGGTGAAATAGCCGGGTCTAGAACAATAGACCATATGGGCTAGTCAAGCTGAATCAATTCTATCAAATGTCTGATCAATGATGTAAGCATATGTTTTAGAAGTCATGATAGCAATGAATCATAAGGCAAAGTCTGAAGCAATATTAAATGCAATATGAAAAGATAAGCAATTAGCTATCATGATTCACTGGGCAACACCCATCCATGGTGTGCACAGGTCTCAATTCAGCTGATAAATGAATGTCAATAAATCTAACAGCAGCAATATATCTCAATCGGATCTATGCATGTTCAATCTGAATATCTATAACTCACAGGTCTGGTTCTTGGTCAAACAGATATAAGAATCTGCCACCTGAGTTATCTCAGGATTTTATCTTGTCAATTCTGTTCTTTGTCAATTCTTTTCAATCAGAGACCCGCTTTCAAGTCTTTAAGTCTTTTAATCTTTGTTCAGAATATACTGAACCTGTTCAAAATCATTGCCAATTCATATCAATTTCATGTCTTTTTCATAATCTTATTTTATCTGATTCTGATAACTGATAACTCTGTCAATCATTTTGCAAAAATATCAAAATAGATCATCCAATTTCGGACCATCCGGATTCGGATCATCCGGATCCGGACCAATCTGAATTGGGGACCCGAATTGGCTAGTCCGAATTTAGCATCCGAATTCGGACCAAGTTGTGTCCGAATCAGTCATCCGGATTCGGAGTTGGGACCGAATTTAGGTGCCATCCGAAATACATATATAAGAACCGAAATAAAGCATCCCATCCGAATTAGGACATTTAGGTCCGAAAATGGGATCATCCGAATTTGACATCATCCAAAATGGGACCAAAGCAAGATCCGAGATTGGGATCCGAATTAGGTACCATCCGAAATGAGCCACTCATCCGAATTCGGTTTCAACCGAATTCGGACTCATACCTTCTTAATTTTCCCAGAAATGTTCTTGGTGTTCTTGGCCATATTCATACGGATTTTTCATAAAAATTACTCAAAATACTTTTCTATTAACATGCAATGTTATATAAGGTTATATTAACATTATTTGAGGGTTTTTATATAATTTCTTTGATCAAAAACATCTTAATTTAGTCAAGATCATCCAAAAATGATCATTTTTGCCAAGAACACAAGTTTTCACAAAAGTTCCGATTTTATCATTATTTGGACAATCTAACCCACAAATTCTGTTTCTATAACTTCTATTATCTTAGATTCATCATAATCTTCATAAATTCTAAACATGCAACCTTTATTTCTTACAATTTAATCCTAAGTTTCGGTTTTGATAAAACCGAACCAATATTCACAAATTTTTAAATTTTAAACAAGTGTTACCTCAAATTCTTTGTAATTTGATGTTGATTGTAACTCCTTTTGTCTTTAAATTCTTCAATTTGATTGCAAGATCATGAAAGATTGATGGATTTAGATGTAGCCGTAGGTTGTAGAGAGAGATTAGAGAGAGAGCTTTATTTGTGTAAATGATCTTAATGATCATTTATTTGGGTTTATATACTCCATTTAATTTTAACCTACTTTTATTTTTGTATAATACATCTCTTTTAATTTAATCATCTTTAATTATTCATAACATAAATATAATTTAATTTAAATAGTCTCCAACTTAATTATATTACATAATTAATAATGTAGTTAAATTTACATTATTTGGATCAAGACAAAATAAAAGGCATAAATAAAAATCTAGGTTGTTACATCATCCATGGGTAAATAATCACAAACAATATATGTAATTGTTATTTATTCCAGGATGCAATTTTTCATAAGCATCCACAAGCCTTCTTGAATCCTTGTTTGTAAACCAATCCATTTGCTAGTACTTTAATACCGAACTTAGTGTAGCGGTCCAATATGAAACAATTAATAAACTAGGAGACACTGACACGTCAAATAAACATGTATAGAAATCTTCATCTAACAGTTCTATGCACGTAAAAATGTTCAGTGTAAAGTACGAATCTCTCTCATAAACAACTACGATATTATGAGTCAAAATCTGAATCTTTTGCATAATGAGATCAAGAAAATCAAACTTTAGACTCAATCCACTTGTACTCTAGTAGGCATTGGTTTAAAATAATTTACGAAACTACATTGGAAATAGCCAAAAAAGACGACACAAAGCAGGACAAGAGCAAGTTGATTACAATGCAAGGAAATTCGGTTATCAACCAAGAAAATACCACACAGCAAACCAACAAAATATCAGCCTTTCATATGGCTTCACATTTTGCAGGATTTAATTGAGGTGGCTCTGTCCTAGAATTGATGGGGGTTCCATGTTAGCAAGCCTATGCAGAACTTACATAATGGATAAAATGTTATCGCAGCAATGTGCTATCATATTCAACACTTGACCCAGTTACACAATAGAATATACTTTAAGCAGCAAGCTTCTCAGATTGACTCTCCTATAGTCCTATTTGCCTTAGGCACAAAAGACAATCTATAATGGAACATACAACTTTACTTCCAAAGAAGCTAAGTAGTTCACCGCAATATCTCTGTTGTATCCAAAGCTTAGTAGGCCACAGACCTGTCTACCTGGATCATGTTTATTCCTCAATCAGAATTCTCACTTGCAACTGTCCAGCAACGATACTTTTGTAAATTTCAAGATCCAAACCCTTTTGGTTTAATTAGTTAATGGTTGAGGTTTATTCATCCTCACCTGTTTAACATTCATGGAGTTTTCTATCTCAAATAAGACCACGGGAAGTTAATATAATTCACTATTATGGTCCATGTAATTACTTCTCTTCAGATAAACTCAAATATGTTCTCCATAAAGTTCAGAACAAGCAATGTGTGAAGAGCACCAAAGATGATAAACTAAGGACAAATATTTCGCAAAATAGGAGCTTGGGTACATATATTATTCAAGTAACCAAGCAAGACACAACGATGAATTTTTGCCTCGTATTAGAATGACAAGGCTAAGACCTATTTACAGATGTCTCATGTCTTATCAACTAAAAATGGATGGGACTTTCTGTTACATTGCAATGACAACACCACTACAAGCTGCAATTAACATACCAACATGTCTAGAAAAAAACTAATAAAGCACAATAGGGAACAATGATAACTATCAAAACTAACATTCCAAGCCATGAAATTCTACAACTTATTATAACAAGAACAAAAGGTGATCCAAGTGCAACACGTTCCATGCCTATACAAGTGTTGTGGAGGAAAGTTTTTTTCATGAAGTAACCCATAAGTTGCTCATAAGTTGTTCCAAGGCTCACCCCTTGGTAGGAAAAAACATGAGTAGTAGTCAAAAGTGAGAAACACTGTATAAAATTCTGGATTACCGTTTATCCCCAAAGGAGTTTGATCAGAGACGAGAACACATCTACCGGAGTCTAAGACTTGAGGTCCTCCTCTTCTACATGTCTCGGACTACACTGCAAACAGAATTTAGGCAGAATAAGGAAACCATATGATCAAATGGGGTTTATACACACGAGACTCGTATACACCTTAAGGCCTGCATAATATGGAGTATGGACTACATAACTACAAATTTTAATCACAAATAATAACAGCCCGATCATAACTAAGTGGATGTATGTGTACGTGTGTTTTGAGCACACACACTTATCTGCTAATTGAGTTCGCATGTTTGTCAAACCAAAATATTTTAATAGAAACCGCTTATCTGCATTTTGTATCGTCTTTTTCTCACCAAAACAAAATTTTGGCAAACAAAATAAGCACCCCCTTTGGTCAGGGTGCTCCACCTAAATGCAAAACACCCCATCCGTGAGGTGAAATCTCGAAAGTGGTTTGCAATTATCTAAAGTTAAAAGGAAGAAGTTTTACGTACGATAAATCCAACCCTAACTGAAGGAGGCAACGTTTTAGGATAATCATCTGGAGGTTTTTTTTAGCTTTCAGTCTTGAAAAACTACCGAGTTTTTTCTGCACAAGTTGCTGTGAACAGACAATTCAAAGTTTTGTCTTCATCTAGCTATTGAAATTTGGTTGCCAGTTATCGATTTCTTTTTGGTTATGTTTTCATTATGTGCATGTTTTTTTTTTTTTTGTGGATTTTCAAGGAAACAAATCGTTTCACAGGTGTGTTTGTAAGCATGGAGTTATAAGGTTTGAAATTTGAGCCAAAGCTCGTATAGTTAAGATTTCTAATATCTTTTCACTCGTATTTGGCTATATTCTATAATGTCATATGCCTTGTGACATCTGCACATGTTAGTATTATTTAACATCGCCCAAAAAATCTGCGTCTCCACATAAATGTTTTTAAATAATGTAGTGTTGACTTACACAAAAGGGGCTAACGCTTATTTCTAAAAATATTAACCAACAACTTAGTCATGAACGTAATGTATATTTTATTTCAACGCAGGTTCCATTAATTTACTTCAAACAAATATATCCTAAATTTCCCATTTAAACAAAGAATGGCTATAATAAACTTACAAGACTAAGGAAGTCATTCGGGCTTCTATTCTTATTTTTGATGTCTCATGTCTGAGCTGCCTCCATGTTTCAAACTGCAATACATGGGTTAAAATTAGATAAACTCTTAATGATCTTCTATATGATGTTCGATTACTAAGAAAATTAGTAAAATGTCTTCGGCCTTTAAGAAATCGTATGATAACGGCCTTCTCGACTTCTCGTAAATAATAACCAAATGCTGGTTGGCTTCTACATAAGGCTATTAATTAATATTATTCATGAAAAAAGATTTTATAAGCCAAGGAACTGAATTAACTTGAACCAAATTTGAGAATATTGGATTGATTCAATTTGGTTTAAATGAGATGGAACTGCTCCAGGGTAGGCGATTGCGATTCCAGCCTAATCCAAACCAGAATGAACGATTTACATGCCTAACGACAACCATCTGAGCAGCCAAATCAATGACTTGAATAAACAAGAAAGAAGAAAAAAGTGCAAGTGGGATGTGGAACTAACGCAATAGATTTTCCTTTGAAGACAACCGGGGGTAACTGCAACAAAGATGACGAAGTCTATAAGAACCTATGGGCATCATAGAGAATGCCTTACCATCCATGAGGATTTATTAGCCAAATAAAGATAATATACCAATAACACAAGAACCTTACCAAGTAAAATAGGAACAACCAACTGAAGTTCATTGAACTTTCACTCCTGCAATACAATCAAAGTGTAAAGAATGAGTAAGCATTTATGTTTGCATATACATGAGGTAAAGTTATGAAGAGGCTAAACATCACCTAAATGCACGATATAGAGGTCGGTACCACAAAACATAAGCAAGTGTTACTTGTTAGTTAATAAGGTCCATTACTACAAACCACCTTAGATAGCAACCACACTTATGTGTGTAACAACACCTTAAAGAATTCGGATAAATAGTTGAATTTGTCATGACATTGGGGATAATTTTCTGAAAAAGAAAAAAACAAACTGAAGTTACCATTTAACGTACTCATGGAATTGTGGAAAAACAAAGGGTCTTAATGGGATATGTTTTTGAAGCAGGTTCAGATTATGAATTTGGCCAATTATATATTAGTAGTTGATAATAAGAAGAAGTAGATCATACCAAAACCAATTCCACTCCCAACAATGAAGCACACATTCATAAATCATATAAATGAACAAAACAAGATTATTCTCTTTGTGTGAACCTGCTGAAATATCAGCAAAATATATAAGTTAATTATGATGATTTCATTTATTCATGTTACAAACAACATACAAATCTAGACTCAGATTTCCCCGACACGTTCATAAAATCCGTCGAGAGAATAGGCTTGAATACGAACCCATTGGAACGTTGTTTGTTGATTTTCACCAAATCTGTCGAAAATAGGCTTGAATACGAACCCATTGGAAGGTTTTGTTGATTTTCAACACAGAGGTGGCGGATATGGAGCGTGCCATCGGAGGTGGCAGAGAACAGGCCCTGAACGATGAAACTCATCTTGAACAGGTGGGATGATGAGTGTATAACCAAGAGATGGTCCAAGAAGAGGTGGGAAAGGAAAATTTGCTTGCAGTTGTAGCAGCAGCCGAGGAAAAGAAGAGCCAATTTGGAGAAAGGAAATGCTGATTTGGTAAAAGGTAAATTACTTTCCCAAGAACTGTTTGTCTTTGTATTGCATTAACGGGTTGTACACGATGTCTTAAAATTCAAGAATATGCATTGTTTACTTGTACCTTATCCATTATAACTTGTAAACAAGCTAAATGCTTTATTAGTAGGAAATATATATACATATATATACATATACATACATACATACATATATATATATATATATATATATATATATATATATATATATATATCCATACAGTTGTAACAACCGACACCAAACCAGCTTAACATTTGTCACTTAATCAATAGTCATTTGTAATTAATCAAAGTAATTAACAAGTTCACAAGGAATTTCCTTACAAACTGAAATTCATCATGGGTGTGTGATCCGATGAAACGACAATGAATTTATTCAATCAATTTACGGCATAATAGATTAAATTAACTAGGATGCATAATTTAATTAAGATTAGTGACATTAATTATACATTAACAGTCTTTCATAAATTTTAATTATGCAATACAAAAACAATCAATTAAACTAGTGTTTTCCTAAATATTTATGATATTATACAAAAAGAAAAATATAAGAATACATTTTAAATACTTTTATAAAATAAATAAATAAATAAAATCTTCATGAATAGAGACTCATTTCATCTTTATCACCATCACCATCAAACTTTTAGAAATGCATTGCACAATCACCATCAAACTTTAGCACCTCACTTTGCAATGATTTGCACTCAACCTCCATCTTTCTCATCATTTCACCACCTTTATTAATATATAAATAGAGACTCATTTCATATTTCATTTCCACACCTTTGCAAGAGAAAAAAAGTCTCTCTTTTCCTCCTTCATAGAACCGGCCACACACACACACTAAAGCACAAATTCTCTCTATTTGTTCTTCAAGAATTCAAGGAAGTTTTGGTACAACAACAATTCAATAACACTTCTCCTACTCATTTGCATTCTTTTCTTCATCAAAGTAAGTAAACATTAACCTAAATACTTCTTTTATTTATGTAAATTATAAGTTTTGCATAATATATAATCACCAAAAAGAACAAGTTGCATATAAAGTGAAACTTATGAACATCTAGTTTTTATTTTAAAGTTGTTACTACAAATGTGTTTATAAAAGTATAAACACATAATGTAGGCATAAATATTATGAAAATAATGGTTATAAATGTGTATCATAACCTTTTATACATGTGGTTTGTGAATAAACAATAAGAATCACAAGTTGTTGCAAGGTTATGAAATTTGGATTTTTCGACAGAAACATTACATCAACTTTTAAAAAATCATGACTAATTTAAAACTTAACGAAATGAGTTGATTCTCTTTCCAGAATTTAGATCTATGTCTTAAATAAATATCTGGATGTTTTCATAGTTTAATTCGGAGTTTTGAACCCCGAAATATTGTTTGGGAACCGAAAGTTCAAACACCTTATTTGTGGCCAACATAGGATTTTTAACGAACCTTTTCCCTAACCTAAAGACCTCGAAAAATGACTGTTTTTACTTTGAAAAATTTGTTGTATATAGTAGTTTCATGATTATAAATATTAAACACAAATCATTTTGGAGCTTGGTTAACAACAACGTCAAAGTAGGCCGAAAAACCTCGATAAATCCTGGAAAATTCTTATAAATAAACTTTAATATTTTCAATGGGTTTTTGTCTATTGACTTGTAATGTTGGATGATTTAAGGTTTAAAAACCATCATACATGCATATTATCATTTAGAGGCCTTATTAAGTCTCTCATACTATTTAGGACTCGGTTAAGTATTTCTAGTCGTAGTTCAAGCACACTCTCGATCATCACGTTTTGCCATCACTTTTACGGTGAGTTTTCATAGCCTCTATTTTTACTTGTTCGTATTACTTTGGGGTGTACGTATATCTATTTGGGTTGACGCCCCCATCCGGGTTGGCCATTCCAATTGTAAACGGATGCATTATCATTTGACATTTCTTGGTATTATGGTGTTGGATACCACATAGGGCACTCAAAAATTAAGTTTCGGGGTCATGAGACTTATGGTAATACTTAAACTATTGATTCGTTTTATTTATAAACTCAATGAAATCTTGTGCTTTCATACATTGTCTATATTTATCGTGTAAACCCATGAGCTCACCAACTTTATGTTGACGTACTCAGGACCATAAGGGCTACGATTCCGCACTCATGGCTAACAGACATACTTTTGCAAGCTTTGGAGTCACGGGGCATTTTCAAAACAAACATGGAGATTTACTTGCATAATTAGATTGTTATTTATTCTTCTCCTGTATTTTAATCTCCATTATTCGTGAACTCTTTTATTCCCGTGATCGTAAAACATTATTCATAGTTAATGTATTTCGAAAACGTCCCATACAGTGGTCGTTCATTTTGATTGTGACTTTGTTCCGTGACGTCACGCCTCGTTACCAATTGGGGTATCGGGATGTGACAGATTGGTACCAGAGCCATGGTTATAGTGAACTAGATTGCACTAGTACCCTAGACTATAACTGTTACACGAATCTAACCATTTTTCAAGTAACTAAAACAACTATAAATGGACCCTGATAACAAAAACATGTCGAATGACACAGTTATTTTCATTTCTTATTCCAAGGACGAATATTCAACAATGGACCAAGGTGACACTGAAGTATACTTTGAATCGGAAGACCGAATCGACGGCGAAGAAGAGGACACTTCAGAACATGGGGAGGGTAACTCTAGTACCGCAACACCAATTATACATCCACCACCACCACGTGTCCCATCATATACCCCATTCGAAAACCATCCCAATTGACCATTGCTGATGTGCACACCCAGAAAAAGGGTGCGATTGGCACAACGGGAGTCTATCCCGGTACCCGCCCCCCAGCCAAGCCTGCCACAGCAGCAACGGGTAAACACAAGACAGTGGGGATGGATGCCTCACACTCTCCATGAGTGGAGAAATAAGGAAAGGATCCCTAGCCAATATGAAGTCGGAGGCCTATCTTCCTCACAAGTGCCAACACTCACCCAGGAACCCAAACATCAAACTGTGCCTCTGTTGGTGGCAAGGGTAGCCCGACATGACCTCCAGTTTAGGCAGCTTCGCCAAGAGGTCAGGGAGATTACAACAAGGATTGAGCAAGATGAGATGCAAAACACCAACACTTACTAGGAAAATCAGCATATTCACTCAATCCACTAAGACGGGATAGACGAGCTTCGACAACGCTTGGTAGAGTGCGAGGCGCGCAACGCAGCACTGAGGTAACGGCTTAACGCCCTAGAGTACGGAGAGACCTCGGAGGCGTCCCACACCTAGTGCCTCCCCTATCATTGTATTTGTAGTATTTTTATTTGCTACTTAGTGTATCTTTAAGTAAGGCTTGAAAAAATTTTCAGGGAAACCCCGACCATATGTTGTAAAAGATTATGTATCAAGCTATTTTAATGAAAAAATTAAGTTTAACTATAAATCTGTGCTTGACGATACGTAGTATAACTATCTGCCTTAGTAAATTTCAAACCCATAGACTTATCGTGTTACATCGTGTTAATTTTCCCTGAACTTCAAGATCATGGCACCAACAAGAATGAACACATAGGAGATTGAACAGCTAGTGGCTCAAAGAGTAGCTGAAGCAATTGCAGCCCTCAAGAACAACCGCCACAATGGTTCAGGAAGCAGTGGAGTTGCGGGAGGGGCAGATCATAAGCCACGGGTTGCAACATCAAAGGATTCTTAAGCTGCCAACCCAGGTATTTCAATGGCACAAAAGGTGCCGTTGGTCTTACCCGCTGGTTCGAGAAGCTGGAATCCGTTTTCTGGGTCATCAACTACACAGAAGACAAGAAGGTCAATTTCACCACTCACAGACTGCAGGATGGAGCATTCACTTGGTGGAACTCCTACGTTCAGTCAGTGGGCATTGATGTAGCCTATCAACTTCCGTAGGCAGAGTTGAAACGGATGATGATCGATAAGTACTGCCCAAGAAGCGAACTTCAAAAGATGGAAGCTGAGTTTTGGAACTTGTCCATGAATGGGACGGATATCACGGGGTACACCAACCAGTTCCATGAGTTAAGCCTTCTATGCCCGGAATGGTTACTCCGGAATACAAAAGGGTCGAACGATACATCTAGGGACTCTCCCCCCAGATCCAAGGAAATGTGACCTCCTCCAACACGACAACAATCCAGAATGCCATCCGAATGGCACATAATTTGATTGGTGCAAGTGGTAGGCCAAGGGGCGGTGGCAGCTAAGAATGGTGACCACAAGCGGAAATGGGAAGACCGCTCGGGGAAGAATTCGGGACATCCCCAAAAGTAAGAAACAATAAAGGCCTACGTGGTGGGGTCTGAATCCAAGAAGAGTTATACCTGCAATAAACCATATTGCAATAAGTGTAACTTCCACATGGGTTAATGTGGAAACCGGTGTGGAAAGTGTAAAAGACAAGGTCATCTGACCAAGGATTGCAGAGTTTCCAATGCTGTTACCATCAACGGACCCCAGATTGGGTGTTTTGAGTGTTGAAATGTGGGGATATTCAGAAAGGATTGCCCAAAGTTGAGGAATAATGGTGGAGCTCAGGGAAGAGCTTTTGTCTTAGGAAGTGGAGAAGCAAGGAAGAATCCTGACGTGGTCACGGGTACGTTTCTTCTCAACAACATTTATGCATTTATACTATTTGATACCAGTGCTGATGGGAGCTTTATATTCACTAAGTTTAGTAAGCAGATAAATGTCACTCTTACATCGTTAGATGCCACTTATGCTATATAGGTTGCTGACGGTAAGACACTTAAAACAAATAATATAACTCGAGGATGCTCCTTAGAATTAGTAGGTCAAAATTTTGAAATAGACTTGTCGCCCGTCAAACTGGTGAGTTTTGACGTGGTTATAGGCACGTATTGGTTATCGAAAAACCATGCAGAAATCGTGTGCGACAAGAAGACGGTGCGCATACCCTTGGCTAATAAAAAGATCATATATGTCCAAGGCGAAAGGAGAAACACCAAAGTAAGCATCATCTCCAGCCGTAGAACCCTGAAGTGTCTACGAAAGGGTTGTCCAGCAATCCTAGTCCACATGACGGAGAAGGAGCCGAAGGAGAAGCAACTCGAAGATATTCCTGTTGTCTGTGATTAGCCCATCATCTTTCCAGAAGACTTGCTTGGACTCCAACCAAAATAACAAGTCGAATTCGAAATCGAATTAGTTCCTGGTGCAGCACCAGTGGCTCGAGCTCCATACCGATCCGTTGGATGGAATTGCTGAGAGACTATGATTGCGAAACTGTTGGATGGAATTGCTTAGTGACTACGATTGCGAAAGTCGTTATCATCCAGGGAAAGCTAATGTGGTTGTTGATGCTCTGAGCCGAAAGGAACGAGCTAAGCCATTACGAATACGAGCCCTAGTCATGAGCGTACAACCAAACCTTCCTTCCTTAATTCATGATGCTCAAATGGAAGCTGTTAAGGAGGAAAATGTGAAGAATGAACCCCTGAGAGGAATGAACAAACAGTTTGAGATAAGGGCTAATGGGTATCGATACTTCATGAATAGAATATGGTTACCAAGCTTTGGTGGGGTAAGAAAGCTGGTCATGGATGAAGGACACAAGTCAAGGTATGTCGTTCACCCCGGATCTGACAAAATGTATCATAACCTCAAGGAGCTATACTGGTGGCCTAACATGAAGGCTGGCATTGCCACATATGTCAGCAAGTGTTTAACATGCTCCAAGTTTAAGATTGAATATCAGAAACCATCCGGTTATTGCAACAACCACAGATTCCCTAATAGAATTGGGAACGAATAACCATGGAATTCATAATGAAACTCCAAAAGACGTCTAGTGGGTACGACACAATTTGGGTAATAGTCGATCGCCTGACGAAGTCTGCGCATTTCCTACCGATCAAGGAGACCGACAAGATGAATAATTTGACTCAAATTTATCTCAAGGAAGTCGTCTCTAGACACGGAGGGCCTGTCTCAATCATTTCAGATAGAGATAGCCGATTTACATCCAGATTTTGGCAATCTTTACAGCGAGCTTTGGGTACAAACATAGACATGAGTACCGCATATCACCCTCAGACTGATGGTCAGAGTGAAAGAACGATGCAAACCCTAGAAGATATGTTGCGAGCCTGCATAATTGATTTTGGGAAAAGTTGGGATACCCATTTGCCGTTAGTGGAGTTCTCGTACAACAACAGCTATCACACGAGTCTTAAGGCTGCTCCATTTGAGGCGCTATACTGACGGAAGTGTGGATTACCTCTCTGTAGGGTCGAAGTTGGGGATAGTCAAGTCACTGACTCAGAATTTATACTCGAAACCACCGAAAAGATAGTGCAGATACGGAATCGGTTAAAAGCTACTCGCGATCGTCAGAAGAGTTATGCAGACGTAAGGAGAAAATCTCTGGAATTTCAAGTGTGTGAAAGAGTATCGCTGAAAGTCTCACCATGGAAGGGCGTGATACGATTTGGGACACGAGGAAAACTGAATAATCATTACATGAGGTCGTTCAAAGTCTTAAAGAGAATTGGTCCAGCAGCTTATCGTTTAGACATACCACCGGAGCTTAGCAGCGTGCACAATACCTTCCTAGTACAAACCTAAAGAAGTGTTTGTCAGATGAAACACTTGTTATTCCCTTGGAAGAAATTCAGCTAGATGATAAAATTTCGGGACGAAATTCCGTTAACAGGGGGCGATTGTAACAACCGGCAGCAAACCAGGTTAGCATTTGTCACTTAATCAGCGGTCATTAGTAATTAATCAAAGTGATTAACAAGTTCATAAGGAATTTCCTTACAAACAGAAACAATTTCATCTGTGTGATCCGATGAAACGACAATGAATTAATTCGATCAATTTACGGCATAATAGATTAAATTAACTAGGTTGCATAATTTAATTAAAATTAGTGACATTAATTATGAATTAACAATCTTTCATAAACTTTAATTATGCAAGACAAAAACAATCCATTAAACTAGTGTTTTCCTAAATATTTATTAAATTATACAAAAAGAAAAATACAAGAATATATTTTAAATACTTTTATAAAAATAAATAAATAAATAAAATATTCATAAATACACCCATGTGGCCGGGCACATTTGTTTATTAGAAATGCCTTGCACAATCACCATCAAACTTTATCACCTCACTTTGCAAAGATTTGCACTCAACCTCCATCTTTCTCATTATTTCACCACCTTTATTCATCTATAAATAGAGACTCATTTCATCTTTCATTTCCATACATTTGCAAGAGCAAAAAACACTCCCTTTTCCTCCTTCATATAACCGGCCACACACACACACACACACTAAAGCACAAATTCTCTCTTTTTGTTCTTCAAGAATTCAAGGAAGTTTTGGTGCAACAACAATTCAAGAACAATTCTCCTTCTCATTCGCATTCTATTCTTCATCAAAGTAAGTAAACACTAACCTAAATACTTCTTTTATTTATGTAAACTATAAGTCTTGCATAATATCTAATCACCAACAAGAACAAGTTGCATATAAAGTGAAACTTATGAACATCTAGTTTTTATTTTAAAGTTGTTACCACAAATGTGTTTATAAAAGTATAAACACATAATGTAGGCATAAATATCATGAAAAAATTGTTATAAATGTGTTTCATAACCTTTTATACATGTGGTTTGTTAATAAACAACAAGAATCACAAGTTGTTGCAAGCATATGAAATTCGGATTTTTCGGCAGATTCATTACATCAACTTTAAAATATCATAACTAATTCAAAACTTAACGAAATGAGTTGATTCTTTTTCAAAAATTTAGATCTATGTCTTAACAAAAATTTGGAAGTTTTCATAATTTAATTTGAAGTTTTGAACCTCCAAATACTATTTGGGAACCGAAAGGTGTAACAGCTCATTTGTGGCCATCTTAGCGTTTTTAACGAAACTTTTTCCTAACCTAAACACTTTAAAAATGATTGTTTTTTCCATGACAAATTCCTTGTATATAGTAGTTTCATGATTATAAATATCAAAGCCCAAACCGTTTTGAAGCATGGTTAAAAACATCCTCAAACTAGACCGAAAAACCTCGATAAATCCTGGAAAATTCTAATAAGTAAACTTGAACTTTTTAAATGGGTTTTTGTCTATGGACTTGTAATGTTGGATGATTTAAAGTTTAAAAACCATCATACACGCATATTATCATTTAGAGGCCTTATTAAGTCTCTCATACCATTTAGGACTCGGTTAAGTCTTTCCATCGTAGTTCAAGCACACTCTCGATCATCACTTTTTGCCATCACTTTTATGTAGAGTTTTCATAGCCCCTATTTTACTTGTTTGTATTACTTTGGGGTGAGAATACATGCTCAACCTTTTATTTTCTATGGACAGAAGTACTTAATCATTTAACGTATTACATAAGATTGTTACTTCACCACCGCCCTCAATCATGACTGTTAATTACTTCGTAAACGTGAACATTATGGACAGATCTATTTGGGTTGACACCCTCATCTGGGTTGGTCGTACCAATTGTAAACGAATGCATATTCATTTGACATTTCTTGGTATTATGGTGTTGGATACCACATAGGACACTCAAAAGTTATGTTTCGGGGTCATGAGACTTATGGTAATACTTAAACTATTGATTCGTTTTATGTATAAACTCAATTAAATCTTGTGCTTTCCATACATTGTCTTTATTTATCGTGTAAACCTATGAGCTCATCAACTTTATGTTGACGTATTTAGCGTATTATTCTCAGGACCATAGTGGCTACGTTTCCGCACTAACGGCTAACAGACATATATTTGCAAGCTTTGGAGTCACGGGGCTTTAATATCCATTATTCGTGAACTCTTTTATTCCCGTGATTGTAAAACATTATTCATATCAAATGTATTTCGAAAACGTCCCATATAGTGGTTGTTCATTATGATTGTGACTTTGTTCCACGACGTCACGCCTCGTTGCCAAGTGGGGTATCGGGGTGTGACATCAGTGTTGTTATGTGTTCATTTGTATTCAACACTATATATTTAATGTTTGGGTAGGGTTCATTGCTATATGATCTTATGTGGTTTCTGATATGTGGTTTCTTTGTGCTTGAATGTGTTTAATGTGGGACACTGGTAGAGATGCTTGCTGGCAGTAAGTTCAGCTTCATCATTAAGATCCGCGTAAATGCTTTCTTCATTATCACGAAAGTTTTTCTTGTTCTAGTTTCCTATTTCTTGCTAAGTTTGCATTTTTACGACAGTGAGGACATTGTCAAATTTAAGTGTGGAGTGGGGGTATAAAAATGCCGATTTTGAGCTTTGCATGTTCTTAGGAACAATTCATGGCTTTTTTCTCTAAAAACCGGCCGATTTTCAAAACTTATTCTCTATTTTTAAGCATTAAACTCATTTGTAGTATCGTTTTGTTTATAGTGCATGCGAATCTAAATAAATGGCACTGAGACTTACTATGTGGCAATGAGATGCTTGATTTGCACGTCACCCTTCGTAGCCAAAATTGCATGTTTTAAGCACAATCTAACCCTTTACATTCGTTTCGTTTGGTTTTGAGCCTGCATAACATTCATTCTTAATGCTCATTATTCGTTTCTATGTGGTATTGCAGGTGTCATTTATTCTAGGGTTAAAGTCATACAGTTGGGATTCGCATCTGCCGTTAGTTGAATTTGCATATAATAACAGCTACCACTCCAGTATTAAGATGCCTCCGTTCGAAGCGTTATACGGTCGTAAGTGTCGTACTCCCGTGTGTTGGACCGAGGTGGGAGAGATAGAGATCACAGGTCCTGAAATCATCCAACAGACTAGTGAGAAGATAGCAGTGGTCAGGGAGAGACTACAGGTAGCTCAGAGTCGACAGAAATGCTATGCCGATAAGAGGACCAAAGAATTAGAGTTCGATGTGGGTGAGTGGGTACTACTGAAGGTATCCCCGTGGAAGGGTGTGATTCGATTCCGGAAACGAGGTAAGCTCAGTCCGAGATTTATTGGGCCGTTCTGTATAGTCGAGCGAGTGGGCACGCAGGCATATCGATTGGAGTTGCCACCAGAATTGCGTGGGGTACACTCTACCTTCCATGTCAGTTACCTACGATGATGTTTGGCCCCACATGAGGAGACGGTTCCCATGTCCGAGATCGAGGTAGACGAATGTAACATCGGGCACTAAATCAGGTTAGCAACAATGACCTAATATGTATTTAATAGTCAATTATAGCCTAATCAGTGGTCATTAGAAATTAATCAAGTGATTAACAAGGTTTATTAGAAAATTCAACTCAATTAGAATCAAATTCATCGGTGCGATGAATCGGGAAATCAATTAATCCGATCAATTTACGATATGAGGGATTAATTCAACTAAGTACATAATTAAATTATGATTAGTGACACTAATCATACACTAATACAATTACTTAACATTAATTATGCAAGACTAAAACAATTCATTAAAACAATGCATTCAAAAGTATTTATGAATTTACAAGAAAAGGGAAATACAAGAATACATTCTAAATACTTTTATACAAAAAAAAATATATATAAATACATGAAAATAATCCATAAAAATCTGGTCATAGGGTAGTACTACCCAAGATTTGATTTCAATTTTTTATTTCCCAACTCCATAACCTTTCATAATCAAATCTTTCACACCCCATTCTCCTTTCATTTCAACGTGATCTTACACTCCACCTACATTTGAAAGACCAAGACTTTGCCTATAAATAGAGAGCTTCCTTTTCATTATTTTCACACCAAAATATCTCTTTCTCTCCTCTCAAAACCGGATCCCACACACACACACACTACAAACATTTTCATTCAAGTGTTCTTGGTGAAACTCAAGTGTTCTTGGTGAACTTCAAGTGTTCTTGGTGAACTTCAAGTGTTCTTGGTTCAAATCTTGCAAGAGTTCCAACTTCTTCTCAATTTCATACTCCAAATACATCAAAGTAAGTAAATACTAACTTATTTCATCATATATTTATTTTTATATAAGTCTTGCATAATATATATAATCACCAACAACAACAAGTTTCATAAAAACTCAAGTTTATAAGTTTCTAGTTTTATTTTTAAGATTGTTTCTTTAAATGTGTTTATGAATATATTAACAGATTATAAAAGTGTTAATACTATGAAAACATGTGATATATATGTGTTTTATAACTTTTATAACTTTTACACAAGTAGTCTTTGAATAAACAACAAGAATCGTAAGTTGTTTCAAGTTTATAAACTACGGAGTTTCGGCAGAAAATTTATATCGAATTTGAAAAATCATAACTAATTCATAACACAACGAAATGAGTTGATTCTTGTCTCAAAAGTTAGATCTATGTCGTAACTATAGATCTGGAATATTTCATAATTTATTCTGGAGTTTAAGACCTCCAGAAATTATTTGGGAAACCGAAAGTTTGACAGCTCAAAAATGGCCAACATAGGGTTTTTAACGAGCTTTTTCACCAACCTAAACATCTCGAAAAATGGCCGTTCTTGATTCTAAAAATCCTTTGTATATAGTAGTTTAATGTCCTAGAAAACCAAAGTCTAAAACATTTTGGAGCTTGGTCAAAAACAGCCTCAAAGTAGGCCGAAAAACCTCCGAAAAAGCTGGATATATATATATATATATATATATATAAACTTGACGTTTTAAGCGAATTTTATTTATAAATTGTAATGTTGGGTGATTTAAGACATAAAAATCTATAAATATATATATCATCATATATTAGAGATATTAAGTCATTATTATCATTTAGGACTCGATTAAACTCACTCGACGCATCATCCATCTATTTACGCTAAAAAGCTTTTTACGCTCGTTTTGCCATCGCAATCTCGGTGAGTTCTCATAGCCCCTATTTTCACACTGTTATGTTTTGGGGATGAAATACATGCTTCGTTTTTATATGGACACGGAAATATTTTCATTTCTATTATGTATTACACATGTGGTTCCATTAGCTCTGATATCATGAACCGTTACTTGCATTTATTTGTAAGCGCGAATATATTGTGGATAGATCTATTGGGAGTCATGTCCCCCACTCGGGTTAGTCGGATTGGCTAACAGCGGGGGCATATATATTCAACACACGGTATTACGTATGAGAATACTGCACAGGGCACACTCTTTTTAATTAAGCTTCGGTTGCATGATGGTTTATATGTAATACAGAACAAGGAATTTATGATTTTATAAATTCAATCTCTATTACTGTTGTCCATACAAGTCAGATTTACGTGTAAACCTATGAGCTCACCAACAATTTTGTTGACGTATTTTAGCGTGTATTTTCAGGAAATTAAGGCAAGTCCATCATCGGTAGTATTTTCAAGCTTTCGCATTTAAGAAGTCGCACTCAGTTTCAAACCATTGGAGATTTATTTGTATTATTTTGGATGAATTAATTATGTATTTAAATCTCTGTACCTTGCGAACTTCTCTTTATTATTTTGGGTCATGTAAAACATTTATATCTTTTAAAGTTACGCCGATGTATTTTTGAAAACGTCCATATAGTGGTCGTTCATTATGATTATGGTTACGCTTCCGCGACGTCGCGCTTCGTTGCCAACCGGGGTAACGGGGTGTGACAGATTGGTATCAGAGCCATAGTTATAGTGAACTAGGTTGCATTAGTACCCTAGACTATAACTGCACATAAGATTTACTGATTTTAGAAATATTTTGTAACTAACTAAAAGACTATGAATGGACCCTGATAGCAGAAAACATGTCCCACCCGGAGACTATCATCTTGTCAGATTCAGAGGATGAGTACACCCCTACGAGCCCCGCAGCCACTGAGATTTTCACTGAAGGAGAAACATCTGAGGAAGAAGACCCCTCTGAAGACCCAATGGAGGTGTCAGAAGAGGAACCAATGGAAGAAGATAACGCTGGAGAGGATCCACCGCCCCCAACAGTCCCCGCTCGCATTCCATACCACCCGGCAGAGCTGTCATTTAAGCCATATCGCCCTTACCCAAATGGCCCTAAAATGTTGTACACACCCCGTAAGCGGGTGATCACGCCAAGACGGGAGTCTACTCCTATCCCGACTCCCCAGCCCAATCCCCCACCTCAGCACAGACGGGTAGACGCCCGAAGATGGGGTTGGATGCCTGAAACTCTCCGTGAGTGGAGGCAAGAGGAAGGAATCCCTTCCCAATTCGAGGTCGGAGGACCATCCTCCGCACCGATCCCACCACTCACCCAGGAGACGACTGATCAGACCGTACCCCTGCTAGTAGCACGGTCTTACCGTCATGACCTCCAAACCCGGTTACTTAACCAGGATATTGGAGAATTGACAGCCCGTATGGAGCGGGAAGAGATTCAAAACTCCAATTTATACTGGGTTAACCAGCATGCTCTCACCATCCAACAGGATGGCCTGAATGAGCTTCGGCAGCAACTAGCCGAAAGCCAAGCTCGGATCGAGGAGCTAACTTTGCGCCTCAATGCCTTAGAAAAGGGAGAGACCCCTGATCACTCCCGCACCTAGTACCCCCCCCCCCTCTATCTTGGTAATATTAGGAACTTATTATGTAATAGTGTCAGACTAAAATTTTCGGGTAATAACCCGCCCCCAATGTAAGAAATTTATGAATGATTAATGAAAATTGCAAGTTATTTATGAAATTGTGTTTGATGATTATAGTGTTGTGCTTTAAGAAAAATTTACATCTTTAAGATTCAACTTCTTACGGTATGCTATTTTCTTTAAACTTTAAGATAATGCCGCCGAGACGAGTTATGAGCGCTGCAGAAATTGAGGAACTAGTTGCACAAAGAGTGGCTGCTGCTATAGCCACTTACGAGACCAACAGAAACAGTTCAGCTAACGGAGATGGTGGTGCTAGCCGCACCACGGGAAGAACTGAAACCCACCCTAAGGGTTGCGGAATTAAGGGATTTTTGAGATGCAAACCCCGATACTTCAATGGGACCGAAGGAGCCGTCGGATTAGTACGATGGTTCGAAAAGTTGGAATCCGTCTTCCGTGTTAGCGGATGCATAGAAGGAGACAAAGTAAAGTTTGCCACCCACAATCTGCAAGACAGCGCTTTGACCTGGTGGAACTCGTACACCCAGTCTGTGGGAATTGATGTAGCTTACCAACTCGCCTGGACCGAGTTGAAGCAGATGATGACCGAGGAGTATTGCCTTAGGAATGACCTACAGAAAATGGAGTCAGAGTTTTGGAATCTGGCTATGAAAGGAACGGATGTAGCGGGGTACACCAACCGATTTCATGAACTAAGTATTCTATGCCCTCAGATGGTGACCCCTGAGTACAAGAAAATCGAACGTTACATTTGGGGACTCGCTCCTCAAATTCAAGGTAATGTCACTGCCTCCAACCCAACCACCATACAGGATGCCATCAGGATGGCCAACAATCTGATGGATCAAGTGTCCCGGAGGAATGAAGCCAAAGCCGGGGAAAACAAGAGAAAGTGGGAAGACAAGTCCGGAAAGAATACGGGTTCGCAATCCAAGAAGCCCGAGACCATCAACGCTATTCTAGCAGGAACTGAGTCAAGGAAAGGCTACACAGGTACCAAGCCTTTCTGCACCCAATGCACCTTTCATCACAACAAGGGTCCCTGCCCAACTTGTGTAAAATGCAAACGTATTGGTCATATGGCCAAAGACTGTAAGTTTGGAACCCCGGGTGTCAATGGCGTCAATCAAAGAGGCTGCTTTGAATGTGGAGCCACTGGGCACTTCAAGAGTGAGTGCCCGAAGTTGAGAAATGGTGGAGGAGCTCAGGGGAGAGCTTTTGTGTTAGGAGCAGGTGACGCTCGTCAGGATCCCCACGTGGTATCAGATACGTTTCTTTTAAATGAAATTTACGCTTACGTACTCTTTGATACTGGGGCTGATAGGAGCTTTATATCTGATAAGTTTAGTAAGCAATTGAATGCCACTCCTTTTCCCTTAGACAACTCTTATACTATAGAACTGGCTGATGGTAAAATAATAGAGGCAAGTAGTATCATTAAGGAATGCACACTGAAGCTGGCAGATCATCCCTTTAAGATAGACTTGATGCCTATAGAACTCGGAAGTTTTGATGTAGTAGTTGGTATGGATTGGTTGTCACACAATCATGCTGAGATTTTGTGTGGTAAGAAAGTGGTACGGATACCACTCCACAAGAAGAAGGTCCTAACAGTCCAAGGGGAAAGAAAGAACCGACAGTTGAATGTCATATCCGGCCTAAGAACATTAAAGTGTCTTAGGAAAGGTTGCCATGCAGTACTGGTACAAATTGTAGAAAAAGAGTCGGAGGAGAAGCGACTCGAGGATATTCCAGTGGTTTGTGACTATCCAAAGGTCTTCCCGGAAGATTTGCCAGGACTTCCGCCAACTAGGCAAGTAGTGTTTCAAATCGATTTGGTGTCGGGAGCTGCACCGGTCGCAAAAGCCCCATATAGACTCGCTCCTTCTGAAATGCAAGAGTTATCCAATCAATTACAAGAGTTTATGGATAAAGGATTCATTTGACCAAGTTCCTCACCTTGGGGAGCTCCAGTCTTGTTCATTAAAAAGAAAGACGGATCCTTCAGAATGTGCATAGACTACCGAGAGCTAAACAAGTTAACGGTAAAGAACCGCTACCCTCTTCCCAGAATTGACGACCTGTTTGACCAACTACAGGGATCTAGCTTCTACTCTAAGATTGATCTGCGATCTGGTTATCATCAAGTAAAGGTTCGGGAAGAAGACATTCCCAAGACATCATTCAGAACTCGTTATGGACATTACGAATTCCAGGTAATGCCATTCGGTTTGACCAACGCACCAGCCGTATTCATGGACCTCTTGAATCGAGTGTGTAAACCGTATCTGGAAAAATTTGTAATAGTGTTCATAGACGATATTCTCGTCTATTCCAGGAATAAGGAGGAGCATGAACGACATCTCAAGCTGATCTTGGAGTTGTTAGAGATGGAACAATTATACGCCAAATTTTCAAGATGTGAATTTTGGTTGCGAGAAGTTAAATTCCTTGGACATGTGATCAACAGCCAGGGAATCCAAGTTGATCAATCAAAAATCGAGGTCATAAAGAACTGGGCGACTCCTAAAACCCCCACGGAAATCCGCCAATTTCTAGGACTTGCCGGTTATTATAGGCGATTTATTGAAAACTTCTCAAAAATAGCAGGTTCCCTAACAGAGTTGACTCGGAAGGATGTAAAATATATCTGGGGTGAAGAGCAAGAAAAGGCGTTTCAGCAGTTAAAGCAAAGATTGTGTAGTGCATCAATCCTGTCCTTGCCTGAAGGGATAGAAAATTTTATGGTCTACTGTGATGCCTCACACAATGGATTAGTTTGTGTGCTCATGCAAAAGGATAAAGTCATTGCTTACGCATCACGACAGCTCAAAATTCACGAGGTGAATTATACGACTCATGACTTAGAGCTTGGAGCAGTGGTGTTTGCTCTCGAAATATGGAGGCACTACCTGTACGGAACTAAGTGCACAGTGTTCACAGACCATAAAAGCCTTCAGCATATTCTGAATCAGAAAGAGTTAAATATGAGGCAACGCCGTTGGGTTGAACTACTTAGCGACTATGACTGCGAAATTCGTTATCATCCGGGGAAGGCGAATGTCGTGGCTGATGCCCTAAGCCGAAAGGAACGGGTTAAGCCATTAAGAGTCCGAGCTTTGGTCATGACTATACAGTCAAACCTAAACTCTCAAGTCCGCGAGGCACAAGAAGAAGCAGTCAAGGAGGGTAATCTACTGGATGAAGCCTTGAGAGGTATGGATAAGCAGTTTGAAATCAAGTCAGATGGATGTCGATACTTCATGGGCAGAATTTGGCTACCAATACTCGGAGGAGTAAGGAAGCTGGTCATGGATGAAGGGCATAAGACAAGATATGCTATTCATCTAGGGTCAGATAAGATGTATCACGACTTGAAGGGAATGTACTGGTGGCCAAATATGAACGCTGACATTGCTACCTATGTCAGCAAGTGCTTAACATGTTTGAAGGTTAAGGCTGAGCACCAAAAATCATCAGGATTGCTAGTTCAACCAGAAATACCCCAGTGGAAGTGGGAAAACATCACCATGGATTTCATCACCATGTTGCCGAAAACTTCTGGAGGTTATGACACTATTTGGGTGATTGTGGATCGACTTACCAAAACCGCACATTTCCTTCCAATCAAGGAGACTGATAAGATGGATAAGTTAACACGAATCTATCTTAAAGAAGTCGTCTCAAGGCATGGAGTGCCAGTATTAATTATATCGGACAGGGACAGCCGGTTCACATCAAGATTTTGGCAGTCATTGCAAGAAGCACTGGGTACACGCCTAGATATGAGCACAGCCTATCACCCGCAAACGGATGGTCAGAGTGAAAGGACGATTCAGACTTTGGAAGACATGTTAAGGGCATGTGTCATCGATTTTGGCAAAAGTTGGGACAGGCACCTGCCATTAGTCGAGTTTTCCTATAACAACAGCTATCACTCGAGCATTAAGACCGCCCCATTCGAGGCACTCTACGGGCGAAAGTGTCAATCACCACTTTGTTGGGCTGAAGTAGGAGATAGTCAGATTACTGGACCTGAGATCATCCAGGAGACTACAGAGAAGATAGCCCAGATTCGTAACCGATTAAAGATCGCGCGGGATCGACAGAAAAGTTATGCAGACATTCGACGGAAGGATTTGGAATTCCAAGAGGGAGATCAAGTAATGTTGAAAGTCTCGCCTTGGAAAGGCGTAATCCGTTTCGGGAAATGGGGAAAACTCAATCCTCGTTATATCGGACCATTCAAGATCACCAAAAGAATTGGCCCGGTAGCTTACCGACTCGATCTGCCCCCAGAGCTTAGTGACGTTCATAATACCTTCCACGTGTCCAATCTTAAGAAGTGTCTGGCTGATGAATCACTCGTTATACCCATGGACGAGCTGGAGTTAGACGATAAGTTGAACTTCATTGAGCAACCTGTAGAAATAATGGACCGAGAAGTCAAGAAACTCAAGCACAGTCGGATCCCGATAATAAAAGTTAGATGGAACTCTAAGCGAGGTCTTGAATTTACGTGGGAACTCAAAAGGAGAATCTCAGTGAAGCTTCTTCATTGGACAGATGATATAGTGGAGAGTCGTTCCAAAAGGACAAAACACCTTTCTGCACGTTCTGATAAAGTATCTTTGTCTTTTACTTTTTGTCACTGTTGCATAAGGCTTTAACCAAAAGAGGAATGTCAACTTTGCATCTTTCTTCTTTTGCTAATGCCATTTTGATATAAGAAAAGGTCTGTCACCCTTTTCAAATATCTGTTTGTCTTCATGTAACAGAGCAGCGTGGGCAGGCTGTGCAGTTCTGTTTTCCACTTTGTCTTCGACTTGTAAACTAATCTTGTAGCCAAAAACAATACATGAGGACTTGGAAACATATTCCAACGAAGTGTTTAACCTGTTCACAAAGAACAGGTTCTGTTACAAAGAACAGAACACTTGTAACCTGTCCAAGCTGCTCGATAGAATAGAGCAGCGTAGACAGTTTGTGTCCAGCCTGTTCAGCAGACAGAACAGCCTGGACAACTGCCTTTGTTGCAACGAATGCAACATGGTAAACAACTTTAGACTGATATGGAAAATCACTTTCAGGTTTCAATAAGGCATATAACAGGCCTTAAATTCACCCTTTAAGTGCGTCAACAGGTTTGATTAAAAATCTCCCCCTCTGATGTACAACAGGTTTGACTGAGGCCTTTTTGTGCCTAACAATCTCCCCCTATTTGCAATAATCAGTCTAAGCTGATTTAATCAATAATCACTATACATTTTACAATACATCTTGCTGAAAAGAAATTACAACATCTAAGTAAAGTAAAATATCCGTTTATATATACTGATTTTGATTACCTAAACAACACATGCTTATACAGAAGTACAACTAATGTACTAATGTATATTACAACTGATGTAAATAAGAAAAGTTACAACATATGTAACAGGGTACAACTAATGTACAAACAAAAAGTTCAACACTTTGGACTGTTGATCTTGGGAGCAGATAACGGCAAGCTTGTCCAACAGATGGACAACTCCCATTCTTCACCTACCGTGATGGTAGATGGACTTCACTCCAGTGGTGGTGGTCCTTCAAACATTTTTTCAAGTTCATCCCTTGTTTCCTCCAGATCTTGGATTTCAACTCTGAGGATCATAAACTTGGGATCTTGAAGTTCACCTCTCTCATAAAAACCTCTGAGCTGGTCCTAGATGGCTGCTCTCCACCTGCTTGATTGCCTGAATGAAGTTGCAAGTCTGAAGGCTGGAAGCTCTCTCAGATCTACTTTGTAGAGATCTGATGCTCTTTGAAAGCACTTTTTCTATGATAAGGGATCTACAAAAAATGCCCCTAACTCAGGTTCTTTAATAATTTTCCCTTCTTCAAACTTAACTCCACTGGGCAGGCAGTAGTCAATTCCTTTCATCTCAACAGCATAATCACCCTGTTCAATTAAGATGAGGAGTTCCTCCAGCTCAGAATCCTTTCTTATCCTCCTGGCCTTTATTTTGGGGTATGTCACAGAGACACCCTCACTTACTTCTTTTGAAATCAGGCCAAGATCTTTCACTCTCTCCATCATCTTTTTAACATATGCCTTGACAGTCTTAGCCGTTTCAGACTTAGACTGGCGCTCAGAGCAACTTCCAGCTCAACCCATTCCCTGTACCCCATCTGTGCAACATCAGTGTAGTCATAAGTTTCCAGTTCTGGGCCTGTTGCACCCATTCTGGTTATTTGCAATTTCCACTATTTGTCTTTTCTTGATGTGGGGACAGCTTTGACAATTGCTTCCTTGGCAAGCCTTCTGTCAGCAACATCATGAAACTTTTTCCTTGCCAGGTTGTCAAAATGGAACTGGGCTCTTGCAAAAGATGTTTGCTTTTGTTTGGTCACAGAGACCAGAGCACCCTTTTCCTGTACACTTTCCTTCTCACCAGCTGATTCTCTAGCAGCTTCCAGCAGTTTTCTCTGTACATCCAAAGAAGGCATTTTGGTTTTGCTTGCCTCTTTGAATGCAAGAGATATGGCAGCTTTGGCAGAATCTTCTTCTTTTCTAAGAATGTCCAGGGCTTTGAGCTGTTCATCTCTAAGCTCTTAGTATTTTTCAAGAGGAACACCCATTTCTTTGGCCCTGGCTTTGTCAAATTTTAGTTCAGCTGCTTTCTGGTGGTCAGGATCAACCACTGCTCTTTATTTATCTTTAGCTGTTGTAGTAGTAACAGCTTCAGGAATGTCTTCTTCTTCTTCTTCCTCCAGTATGAGGTGCCTCCTTCTGCTGCTTGGCCTGTCCTCAGAAATGAAATCCTCCCCCTTAGATTGTGTAGGGTTTGGAGATTCAGCCTGAGTAGGCTGAGCAGCTTCAGGTAGATGAGAAGCACCCTCAGCTGGACCAGCACCTGTTCCAGATGCACCTGCTGTTTGACCAGTAGGAGCTGATGTCTCCTTAGGAGAAGAGGTTTTCTCCCCCTTAGACTTAGTCTTAGAGGCAGACAACTTCTCCCCCTTTGAAGTAGATGGACCAGCACCTTCAACAATTGGTCTGCCTGAAGAAACAAATTCAGCAGGCTTTGGAGCAGTTTTGGCAGCAGGCTTGGAACCAAGCAGGCGATGCACTAAGAAAGCCAGGTTATCCTTCACCTCTGTAATTTGGGAAAGAAAGGTTTGAAGAGAAGAGGATTGGGAATCAGCAAGAGTGGTCAGCTTAATAATATTTTCTCTATCAGAAGCTGTGAATAGCAAACTTTGAAGCTGTGCAAGATGTAACTCGAGAGAGTCCTGCACATCAGCAAGGTTTGCTGACACAGAATTTGATAGAGAAACGATGAGTGTGTTTAGGCTGGCCAAGGTGGTAGGAAGTGTAGTATTGCAAGTTGTGAGGAGAGTGGACAGCTGTTGAGAGATGGGTGTCATAGAGGACACAAAGTCCTGTTGGTGTGAAAGAATTGATGAGAGGGAAGTGGAGACACTTTACAGCTGTGTAGTGAGTGCAAGCAGCTGAGAGGAGGTGTTAGTTTGAGGAGAGAATGGAAAAGAATTCTTGAACACATCGAAGAATCTGTTAAGCTGTTCAGACATAGAGTCTGAAATGAGAGAGGGTAGAGAGGACATTGAAGTTTCTAAAGATCCAACTTTGTTGGTCAGCAAGGAAAGCTGATCCTTCAAAGCCAGGTCTTTAGGGGATGGAGGTGTATGGGTGGATTGTTTGGAGTGGGTAGATGAAGATGAAGAGGATGAGGCTGGTGTATGGGGATGTGATGTAGAAGGAGAGGGTATTTTAGAAAGAAGCTCCATAGCCAGGGCAAAAGTAATGTTGCCCAGCTTGGAGGGGTCAATGGGTCCTTCAGCAGTGGCTGTAGCTGCATCATCAGGAGAGTGGGTAGAGGATGGTAGCCTTTCAGACAAAGCTTGTTTTGCAGCACCTTCATTAAGGCCAGTGGTGGTTCCCTCTGTAGTACCTTGGTTTAAAGGTACCTCATCATGGGGAGATGGGATTTGCATTTCAACATCAGCAGTGGTGAAACCTGCTGATGGAGTTTGCAATATGGGAGTAGCCTCACCAAGGGGATGTTCTATTCCCAGAGGTTCATCAGCTTGAGTGGTTGGTCCTTCAGCAGCTGTTTGGTGTAGAACAGCTGCATCATGAGGAACAGAAGTTTGAGGCTGAGCTGCTGTTTGGTCTAAGCCAGAAGTGTGGCCACCTCGTGCAGACTCAGGGTGTAGAGAAGTATGAGGTGGGGACAGTGTGGACTCAGTATGGAGTGGAGAGAATTCCTGTCTTTCAATATTCTCAGCCTGTTGGGAGGCTGGAATAGTTGATGTGGCTGTCTCCATATGTACAACTGGCTCCTGTTGGGAGGAACCAGAGGGTCTAGAATGACTGGGGGTTGACACAGGGTGGAGGGAAGCAGGCTCCAATTGTGCTGAACGTTCTCCCAAAATAGGAGAGGCAGCAGGGGTTGCTTTCTGTTTCATCTGAACCCTGTTGAGAGGGAGCACAGGGGCTGGTTTGGGCTGTTTTGGTGGTTGATTTCTTTTTGGCGATGGATTTTCTTTTGTATAATTTGAGAGACGAGGAGGGTGATTGTGGAGAGGTGAGAGGTTCAGATTGGACAGGTTTGGAGATTGGGTCAGAAACAGGTGGGTTGGCCTGTTCCATAGTCTCAGGTGCCACAGAGGCACCAGCCACAGAGGCTTCAGGTTCAACAAATGAACCAAGGTGAGAAGCCTGCTCCCCCTCAGTCACAAAGGCTGAGGGTGCAGACTTAGACTTAGCTGTTTTAGCCTTCTTGTGGACAGGCCCAGCTTCAATCGATTCCAGGGTCCTCTTAACAAACTTGACCCTGGATTTGGATTTTCCAGCAGGAGTAGCTTCTGGATCCACCCTCACAGCAGAGGGTCCTTCCACCAATCCTAGCAGCCTCCTCATTGGAGTAGAGAGAGGAGGCTCATTTGGGAGAACCGGAGTATAGAAAACTCTATTTCCTATAACAGGAAAAAGAGCAGTACGGAGTAAAGGCTGAGAGTTATAGAAATGCTCACCACAAACATGCTTCAAACTGAGACTCAGAAATCTGGGGTAACGAACAGCAGCTGGACGTGTCTCCTGCTGCACTAGATTCCTCAGATTCATGAAAATCCATCTGGCCATGTTGATAGTAGTCCCATCCACCAACTGTAGGACTATAGGAATCTCATCACAGCTTAGTTGGTCAAAAGAACCAACCTTACTGCTGAAGCACATAACCACTGAGGCAAACAAAAAGCTGTAAGTAGGATACAAATCCTTCCTGAACAGCGTAGCTCCAACTTTTGGTTTTGCTGCACCACAAAAGTGCAGCAGATTCTTCATCTGTTCATCTTCAGACTGTCGCTGATCATATGTTTCAGCCACAGGGAGTCGAAGGGCTTCCCTGATCAGACCAATGTTGATCTCAATGGTCTGAGTCCCATTGAGTATAGTGCCCTTAATGACTTTGGTGTCTGGGTTGTAGGCACAGGTGTACCAAAACTCATACACCATCTCCTGGTACAGGACACCAGGAGTGGCAGTCATGGCATAGTTCAACGGATGAACTTTCAAAAACTCCACCATATCTTCGTAGCCTTTCCCCACATTGTTTTTGGGGATGGTTAGGTTAGCAAGGTAGTTGATAGGTTTTAAGGTCACCATTGTGGTGACTGATGGATGTTTCTGAACATCAGCACCCACAAACACTGGTAGTAAGGGGTTGTTTCTGTGAGCCATTTGGGAAGTAGTGAAAGTAGCAGAAGCAAAGGACACTTAGTCGATTTTTTGGGTTCTTGGGAAGTTTATGGAAGTAGTGAGGAAGACGAAGATGAAACAGTAAGGGGGTATTTATAGGATTTGAATGTGAGTGGGTATGAGAGAGAAACATTTGGGTGGTTGATTTGAAAAGGTCGTTAACGGAAAACGGAACGGTTGTCCATGTCAGACCATTTGTCAGACCACTTGAGCCCTTTTTAATCACTAACACACGTAAACACACATTATCCGCAGTAATAAGTTAAATAAAAACAAAAATTAAGTAACTTAATTGTGAAGAAAGGTAATTAAAACTGATGGTCTAAGCTGATGATCACACCTGTGATGAGCAGGGTCATCAAAATCTGTTCACTCTTGAAGATGTTCCTTCAACCTGTTCAGCTATGTAAGAACAGGTTGTGTTCAATAGCTGATCAGGTCACAAAATAATGTCTTGTATGACAGATTGAGAGAGTGAGCAGGGTGGAGATTTGATCATCAGATCAAGTTTGACATACAAACTGTGATTGTCAAACCAAAATATGCTCAAGTTTCTCAAGTTTTGCAAAAAATGGCTAAGTATAGAACATGCATAGCCTGTTCTGTCTAAGCTGTTCTGCAAGACTTGAGCAGTGTGAGATATATAATGTCTTAGAAAATTTTGGACACTTAGTCACTTTTGTTTAACATGCCCAACTTGCTTACTAGATAATTAAATATGTTTTCATCAAGAGGTTTGGTGAAAATGTCTGCAAGCTGTTCATCTGTGGAAATAAAACTTACCTGCACATTACCTTTCTGAATCTGATCCCTGATGAAATGATGTCTGACCTCTATATGCTTTGTTCTGGAGTGAAACACTGGATTGTTGGAGATAGCTATGGCACTTGCATTGTCACACAGAATAGGAGTTTTCCTACATACAAGTCCATAGTCTTCAAGCTGATGCTGCATCCACAGAATCTGCCCACAGCAGCTTCCAGCAGCAATGTACTCAGCTTCAGCAGTAGAAGTGGAAACTGAATTCTGCTTCTTGCTACACCAACTTATCAACTTACCACCAAGGAGTTGACATCCACCTGTTGTGCTTTTCCTGTCTAGCCTGCAGCCTGCAAAATCAGAATCTGAATAACCTGTTAGCTCAAGGCTTGAGTCTTTGGGATACCAAAGACCCAAACCTGGTGTACCCTTAAGGTATCTGAAGATTCTTTTCACAGCAGCTAGACATGATTCCTTTGGATCAGCTTGGAACCTAGCACATAAACAAGTAGCAAACATAATATAAGGTCTACTAGCAGTTAAGTACAGCAAGCTCCCAATCATGCCTCTGTAAGCTGTTACTGAAACAGCTTTGCCACTGGCATCTGCATCCAATTTTACATTGGTTGCCATTGGGGTTTTAATAGGAGAACTTTGATCAAATTTAAACTTTTTCAATAGATCTAAAGTATACTTTCTTTGATTTATGAAAATTCCATTTGAGGTTTGTTTAACCTGTAATCCCAAAAAGAAAGTAAGTTCTCCCATCATACTCATTTCATATTTTGATTTCATGAGTAATGAAAAATTCTTGCGTAATTGCTCATTAGTAGAACCAAATATTATGTCATCCACATATATTTGAACAAGCATAATATCAGACTTCACCTTCTTTATGAACAGTGTGGTATCCACTTTACCTCTGGAATACCCATTGCTCATAAAGAAATCAGTAAGAGTGTCAGGGCTTGTTTTAGACCATAGAGAGCTTTGTCCAACTTATAGACAAAACCTGGATGATGTTCATTTTCAAAACCTGGAGGCTGCTTGACATAAACTTCCTCTTGCAGTTTTCCATTAAAAAATGCACTCTTCACATCCATTTGAAATACCTTCATGCTCTTATGAGCAGCGTAGACTAGAAACAAACGAATTGCCTCTAGCCTGGCCACAGGAGCAAATGTTTCATCGTAGTCAATGCCTTCCTCCTGTTTATAGCCCTAAGCAAAAAGTCTTGCCTTATTTCTAATGACATGACCTTGCTCATCCATCTTGTTCCTGTAAACCCATTTGGTGCGAAGTATAGTTTTACCTTTAGGAGCAGGGACCAGCTTCCATACCTTGTTTCTCTCAAACTGATTGAGTTCTTCTTGCATGGCAGTGATCCAGTTGGCATCTTTAAGTGCTTCATCCACTTTCTTTGGCTCCATGAGAGACACGAAACTAGAGAACATACAAAAGTTCCCTAAGCTGTCCCATCTTGTTTGTACCCCTTTGTTGATGTCACCAATTATTTGATCATTGGGGTGACACCTGATCCACTTAGGATCATTTTTCAATGAGGATTCTCCTGAGTTGTTTGCATCTTCAACAGGTCCTGTTGAACAGCTTTCAAGATTTTCAGACACACTGATGTCTTGAGCCTGTTCACTTGTTGAGCATGACTCTCCATTGTTGAACACATCAGCAGAGGATCCAGGAAAATCAGTATTGATTGGTTCAGGACATGAAGTTGTAATTAAGTCAGTACACTTATTCACACAGGGTGTATTAACATAATCATCATCATGCCCATCATGGTTAACAGGTTCCACTCTAGGTGTAGTGGAAGCTTTTGAGTCCTCTTCACTGTTTGAATGCATGAGATCATCAAAGTTGAATTCTCCTGAAACTGATTCAGGAACAGCTTTGGTGGAGGCATTCCTGGACTCTTCAAAGGTGACATTGATAGATTCATCTAACACCTTTCTTTTGTTGTTGTACACTCTGTAAGCTTTGGAGATAGCAGAGTAGCCAACAAACACACCTTCATCAGCTTTTGGTTCAAACTTTGTCAGTTGATCCCTTTGATTCAGATGAAGCAGGGATATCCAAATACATGGAAGTAGCTAGTATTTGGCCTCCTCCCTTTAAGCAGCTCATAGGGAGTTTGTTGAACCTTTTCACCACTAAGGATATGTTTTGGGTGAAGAAGGCAGTGTTGAGAGCTTCAGCCCAGAATGATGAAGGTAAACCAGATGCAGACAACATAGTTCTACAGCTTCAATGAGGGTTATATTTCTTCATTCAGCAACTCCATTTTGTTGTGGAGTTCTTACTGCTGAATAGTTTCATGAGATCCCTTTTTATTTACAGAAGTCTTCAAGAGTACTGTTTTTGAACTCAGTACCATGATCACTTCTAAGCTGCTTCATTTGAGCAGAGTTCAGCATTTCCATCTTTTTGACAAATCCAGTGATTTCTCTAGCAGCCTCTCTTTTGCTCTTCAAGAAGATTACACATGTAAACCTGGAGAACTCATCAACCATTACTAGAGTGTATCTTCTTCCTCCTAGACTTGGGACATTGACTAGTCCAAATAAGTCCATGTGGATTAAGAAGAGAGGAGTGTCAATAGAAAAATTATGCTTGGATTTAAAAGATGATTTTCTCTGCTTGCCTTTCTCAGAAGCTGTGCAGAGTCTATCCTTAACAAAAGTCATGGAAGGCAAACCTGTTACCAACTCTTTCTTACATAGTTTGTTGATGTTCTTGAAGTTCAGGTGTGACAGCCTTTTGTGCCATAACCAGTTTAGGTCTGCATTGGTTCTTGTGAGAAATCAGGTATCAGTTGTGGGATCAGCAGATTTCGTATCCACAACATATACACCTTTCTTCCATTGAGCACACATCACAACATTGCCTTGGGGATCCAATATGTAACCCAGGTGCTCATCGAAGTTAACCTTGTAGCCAGCATCACACAGTTGACTTATGCTAACAAGATTGTATTTCAGCCCAACCACAAAGGCTACTCTTTTGAACACTGCAGCACCAGCTTTAAGAGTTTCATATCCCTCAGTGGATCCCTGTACATTGTCACCAAATGTGACTTTTGGCCCTTTTTCAGGCCTGAGATCATTCAGCAGGTCCTTGCAACCTGTCATGTGCCTTGAGCAGCCACTGTCCAAGTACCAAACCTGGGATGGTTGTTTATCCTGTAGAATGTCATAGGAAAATATTAGTTACTTTTAGGGGAACTCGTCACAGAGATGAGTTCTCCTACTTCATCAACATGTGTTGATGGGCTACTGATATCCACATTAATATTTCCTATTTGAATGGTATCAGTTTGGATACCACTCTCCTTGACTAAGTTACTTCCAACACTGCTTGTTTTAGCAATGATGGAACTAGCAGAGTCAACAGGTCTCATGTCCTCAGTTTCAGGACCGTCTTTGGCCATGTGTGTCTTCTTCCCACATTTATAGCATTTTCTCTTTTTAGCCTTTTTGGAAGAAGAGCTTTCAGAAACACATTCTGAGTTAATTCTGTTTATTTTATCAGTAGGTTTAGCAAACTTATTACTATTTTTCGATGAATCAACAGCTTGGGTGGAAGGCACAATAGCAACAGCTTTGCCTGTTTCTTCTTTCCTCTTTTTGGGAGGACAGATGTCAAAAACTGGTTGCTTGATTGGTTTTTGACCTTCCACAGGTTTGGGAAACTTATTCCAATATTTCTCAGGCTGAGCAATGGCTTTGCCTTTGCCCTTACTGAGATGTGATTGATGCTGCCTATCAACATAATCACTGTTTCCGGTTTTGAAAGACTTATTTTCATTTATAACCACTTTTCCATTATGATTCGAAGACTTATTTGAAACCACAGCAGATTTGCTTTCAACATGAGACTTACCATTGTTAAAAGCAGGCTGCTTACCTTTTGAAAACTTATTTTCAAAATATTTAGCATCAAAAGAATTGACATGTCTCTTACTATCAGCTTTGGATCTAGAGCCTGTTTTGTCAACAGGTTTGGTGTTCACCGCTACAGCTTGAGCATGTTTTCCTTTCTTTTGGTTGTGTGAATCGGCAGAGCACTTAGCAGGCTGATTTGATGGAGAACACATTCCATCATCAGCTTTTGGGCCTTTTTCACACAAGCTGTCAGTATTTTGAGGCCTGACAAACCTGTTTGTTGAGACCAGCTTTCCATTAACTTTTTGGATGAAAGTGCTGGGAAGCTCACCAAGAGTGGATAAGTCATCTTTCAGATTATTGATCTCAACAATAGAAGCTGTTGTGTCAAGATCCCCTCCAAGATAGGCTTGGATTTGTGCAGGGATCTGCTGACTTATGCAATGGCTGCTCTTACTCTCTTACAGATAGCCATTCCTAATGCTTATCAACATCAGTTTAAAAAGTTCTATTCTACTCATTCTCTTTGGATTGCTTTAGAGAAAAGATTTGGTGGCAATGCTAGCACCAAAAGAAATCAAAAAGATCTTCTTAAACAGCAGTATGAAAATTTTTCTGGTGGCAAGAATGAAAATCTTACTCAAATTTTTGACAGGTTTAATAAACTAATCAGTGAATTAGTGAGTGCAAAAGTCATCCTGGATCAAGACGAAGTAAACAGAGAATTCCTTAGATCACTTGGTGAAGAGTGGACAGTCTATGCTGCCCAATGGAGAACCAAAGATACTCTTGATGAAATAGAGTTGGATGATCTTTACAACAGCCTGAGAGTGTTTGAAACTGAGATTGAGAATAAAAAGAAATCATTTTCTTACAATCATAACACTACTCTGCTGTCATCAGCATTAACTGATAAATCTAATTGTTGTGATTCCTTTTCAGGTGCTGATGGTAACTCTACTGAAGTTCATTATGAAGCTTTTGTTGCAAATGATGGATTGTTTGCTCTAAATGCTGAAGATTTAGAACAAATCCATCCAGATGATCTAGAAGAGATGGACTTGAAATGGCAGCATGCTATGCTTACTATGAGGGCCAAAAGATTTCTAAAAAGAACTGGCAGACCAAACTTTCAAGCCAGACCAGAAGGCAAACCAGCATTTGATAAATCAAAAGTTGAATGCTTTAAATGTCACAAGCTTGGACACTTTGCCAGAGAATGCAGATCCCAAGGTCAACAGCCAACAAGACCCCAGCAAACTAATCAAGCTTCATCATCACAAGCACTTGTTTCTCAAAAAGACAATGTGTTTGACTGGAGTGATCAGACAGAAGAAGAGTTTCAAACTCAAGCTCTTATGGCAGAAACATCTAATGTCACTTCCACTGAACTACCATCTGAGGTAAATGCTAAACTCTGTTCTCAAACATGCAAAAATATGGTTAAAAAGTACAGAGATCATAATGAGAGCATGTGCAAAACTCTAGCTAAGATGGAAGAAAGGAGATTTTAGTACATGCAGGCCATAGAAGATCTTGAAAAACAGATCAATGACTATCAAAATAATGAGATTCAGAAGGGACATGATAGAACATATCATTAGTGGGAGAAAAAGGAACTGAATAAAAAAATAGAGACCCTAAATAAGAAACTAGATGAGGCTGAACAGAAGGTGTTAGAAGCTAATAAGAAAATAGAATCTGTCAATATAGATTTAGGAAACTTCAAGCTGGCAAATCAAAAGCTAGAACACGTAGTGGAGGTTCAATTTAAAGATACGGTAAAATCTCAGCTCAATCTCAAAGAAGGTATAGGATACAGAGCCACTCCACCTCCATACAACAACAAATACATTCATCCCATGAGTGAAGTTGCTGATAGGCTTGTTAATGGACCATTAGTTGAGACAATGGCAACTGTAGATCCTATCCTTGAAAACAGTCCTGAATCTAAAGAAGAACTGATTCCAAATGAAGGATGTGAGTGTAAAGAAGTTGAGAGAGACTCCAAAACTTTAAGTGTACCTATAGAAACCCCTACCCCCAGTGAGAAAGGAAAAGAGAAGATGAGTGTATGCAATGATGCTCCACATGTTTCTGTATCTTCTAACTATAACATTGCATCTTCCTCAAAAATTAATAAAAGGGGTAAGATTGTTCCAATCTGCACATGCCAAAAGCATGGTGTCCAAAAGTTTCCCACACAACAACAGGTAAGGGGAAATCAAAGGAACAAGAACCAGTTATGGTCTAACAAAACTGGTTCTCCAATCAAAAGAGTCAAAAGATGTTTCCATTGTGGCAGGAAAAACCATTTGGCCAAAGATTGTTTGTATAAACCATCTATTGCAAAACAGACCGTGGTTCAAAAACAGGCATTTGTTCAAAACACAAAAATTTCGAAGGCCAAACCACCTGTTGCACCAGTTCCGAAGAAGATACTTGACCACAGGTTCTTAAAAGTCAATAAAAGACAGCCTACACACCAAAAACAAGTTTTAGCAAAATCCAAAGCAAATATTAAACAGATATGGTGTGTTAAAGGCAAAAACCCAGATCAAACTGATGATGCAAATGTTGAGACTGTTAAGTCTAAAGTTGGAACTGGTAGTGCAAACATTGAAGCTGTTAGCACTAAAAACTCAGTTCAAGCTGCTAAGCCTAAAACTGGAACTGGTTGTGGATCATCTGAGACTGTTAATGAAAATGTTGGAAAGAACACCTGGATACCTCATGTCATAACTAAATATTCTTCACAAAATCCACCAGTGGATCTTACTAAGTTTAAAAAGACACAAACAGTGTTTAGTTATGTCAATGCCCAAGGACAACCCAAAACCAATTTGGTTTTGGTTTACTCCACTACTAACTAAGCTTTTATCTGTGCAGGGCACCCACAGGACTCAAAATAAAACAAGATGGTATATGGATAGTGGATGCTCTAGGCACATGACAGGCAATTCTGAATGCTTGTCAAATTTCAAAGGCTTTGAAGGATGATTTGTTGCATTTGGTGGAAATTCCAAGGGAGGTAAGGTAACAGGTAAGGGTACTGTCAAAGCAGACAATATGATCTTCAATGATGTTTTGTATGTTGAACAACTGAAGTATAATTTACTAAGTGTGCCTCAAATCTGTGATAAACACAACACAGTTCTATTCACAAACTCTGAGTGTATTGTCCTTTCAAAAGACTTTAAAATCCCTGAAAATCTTGTGTTACTTAGAACACCAAGGAAGGACAATGTCTATTGTTTAGACACAGATCTTTTGTCAAAATCAAATACTTTGAGCTGTTTGATATCCAAAGCATCATCCAATGAGTCTGATCTTTGGCACAGGTGGATGTGTCACGTGAACTTCAAATCTATGAATGTCTTAGTCAAAAAGAATTTGGTAAGAGGTTTACCACAAAAGGAGCTCATCTGTGATGATCATTGTGTAGCATGCCTTAAAGGCAAGCAACACAAAACTTCTCATAAGGCCAAAGAAGTAAATTCAATCTCATCTGCTCTTCATCTTATTCATACAGATCTCTTTGGTCCAACATCTGTTTTGAGTTTGAAAAAAAGAGCTTATTGTTTAGTCATTGTTGATGATTTCACCAGATTTACATGGGTTTACTTTCTTAGGACCAAGGATGAAGTTGTTGCGCTAGTCAAATCCTTTATCTTTAAGATAGAAAATCAATCAAACTTAAAAGTTAAGGTGATCAGGTCAGACAATGGAACTGAGTTTAAAAATCATATCCTAAACAGTTTTTGTGAGTCTAAAGGTATTGCAAGGCAATATAGTGCACCCAGAACACCACAACAAAATGGTGTAGCTGAAAGGAAGAATAGAACTTTAATAGAGGCCGCTAGAACAATGCTAGCTGATTCGAAATTGCCAATGACCTTTTGGGCAGAGGCAGTCAATACAGCTTGTTATGTGCTGAATAGGGTTCAAATTGTTAAGTCAAAAGGGAAAATTCCATATGAGTTATTCCATCACAGAGTTCCCTTAGTAGCCTTTCTAAAATCTTTTGGTTGTTCATGCACTATTCTTCACACTAAAACTCTCTTAGTAAAGTTTGAAAGTAAGGCTTAAGAAGGTTTCTTTGTAGGTTACTCTATTCAAAGCAAAGCCTATAGAGTGTATAACAGTGTGTCTAAAACCATTGAAGAAAGTGCCAATGTTGAGTTAAATGAAAACACTGCTACTGTCAAAGGCACTGGTCCTAATTGGTTGTTTGATTTAGATTCACTAACAAATTCTATGAGCTTTGTTGAGTATACTACAGGAACTGATGAAGACAGTATTGAAGCTGCCAACACAAATTCTCATGCTGGTCACACAAACATTCAAGCTGTTGGCACAAAGTTTCAAACTGTTGACGATTCTGATAAATGGGATGCGTATACTGTACTGCCACTTCTATCTTGTGACCCACCAGGGGTACTGGATGCTCAACATGATACAAATCTAGATTATGAAGTGCAACTCCCAAGTCCTGAGGTAACCACTCCATCCAATAGGGAAACAATCTCATCTTCTGGTCAAGCTGTTCCTGCAGCAGAATCATCAAGTGGTCCTGAAGGAGATGATACAAATCTAGGAACATCATTTCAGAAAGAAAGGGAACCCACACTCAGGGTTCACAAGTATCATCCTCTTAACCAGATAATGGGAGATCCACGCACACCTGTGCAGACAATGACAATGGTCCACAAGGAGTCAACTGATGAAGAATCAGCAGTCCCTGAATTCAGTGTAGCTGCCTTTGAACATGCATGCTTTATGTCACAATTTGAACCTAAGAAGGCATCTGAGGCTCTGAAAGATCCATCTTGGATTGAGGCAATGCAAGAAAAACTTTTGTAGTTTAAGATACAGAATGTATGGACTCTAGTTAACTTACCTAGAGGAAAGAGAGCAATTGGTACAAGATGGGTTTTCAAAAACAAGAAGGATGAGAGAGGGGTAGTAATCAAGAACAAAGCAAGATTGGTAGCATAGGTATACACTCAAGAAGAAGGGATAGAATATGATGATGTCTTTGCCCCAGTAGCAAGGATAGAAGCCATCAGACTGTTCTTAGCTTATGCCAGCTTCAAAGGATTCAAAGTGTATCAAATGGATGTAAAATCTGCACTCCTGTATGGTAAAATCGAAGAATATGTTTATGTGTGTCAACCCCCTGGATTTGAGGACTATAAGTATCCAGACAGAGTCTACAAATTAGACAAAGCCCTCTATGGGGTCCACCAAGCCCCAAGAGCATGGTATGACACTTTGTCATCATACCATCTACAAAATGGTTTCAAGAGAGGTACTCTGGACAAAACATTGTTCACAAAGTCGATCAAATCAGAGAATTTGATTGTTCAGATCTATGTTGATGATATCATTTTTGGCTCAACTAACAGCTTGAGTCTTTTCTCAAGCTGCTAGTTCATTTCACTCGAACTGTTAGTTGTTTTCACATGATCTGTCAAAGTGTGCAGGGTAATTCTGTAATTATTAAAAGTGTGTGCGCGGGATTAGATATTTTCGAAATTCTCAAACCTTTAAATGTTCCAATTTCGTTCAATTGCAACTACCAGTTGCAACAAATATCTTTAACGATCTTTTCTTTCTCTCTCTGAGCGATTCACACACAAATTTTTCAAACCCTAAATCACTTACTTGATCGTCAATAGAGTTTGTCAAAGAACATAACTGTCTCCCTTATTCTCTCAAACATACTGACCTTCAACCATTCCACGACATGATGGACTTCCTTCGAAGTTCCCATATCCATCATGCCCTCACTATAAATCCCACCATCTATGTGTCTCTTATAGAGTAGATCTAGAAATATGCCACAGTTAAAACCGTCAATGGAGTCACATCTTTTGCATCCACAATCGATGGCAACCCTATTATTATCTCTGAGGAGACCATCCGCCAACACTTGCATCTTCAAGATGCCTCAGGTATATCAGATCTATCCCTTACTGTCTTACATGAAGGACTTTTTGCAATAGGGTATAGGGGCCCTACTGATTCATTTACTTTCTTTAAAACACATTTTGCCCCTAAATGGAAATATCATGTGCATATCATTCAGCAATGTATAAGCCCCAAAAGAACTGGTTGCTCCGAGTTTTCCTCAAACATTGCCACTGCTTTAGTGTGTCAATCAACAGGCCAACAGTTCAACTTTTCAAATATGATTTTTCAAGGAATGTTGAGGCATCATGCCTTAAGGAATGGGAAATTTTTTATGTATGCACGATTTTTGGCTGCAATAATTGCAAAATTTTGCAATAATTTCAATATACATAAAAGGATACATGTTTCCCATAGGCACTCTTTAACATCAATCAAAAGACTTTTAAAATCTAGTGCCAATTTTTTTAATGTGGATGTCCCATTGCCTTCTGCAATGCCGGGCATCAATCCAACAAACAGAGGAGAGGGTCCTGAGCAGGCTCAGCCATCCATCACTGCCTCACCCCCAGGACCCCAACCCACTCCTCATGATAAAAACATTCCATCTGCTCCTTCTATCACACATACATCCCCTCCCCCCACACTCCTAAAATACAAAAGACAAAGGGTTTCAGGAGCTCCTTCCTCCTCAGCCCAAGCACCAGTGCCATATATCCCTATGTAGGATGACACTTCTGCACAGAATATACAAAGGGAACCTACTGAGGACACTCCCACCCTCAATTTGGAGGTGGACATTCCATCAGAGAATGTCCATATGGTGTTTGTGGCTGACACTACTGATGTCTCTGCACAAGAGGCATAGGCCAGTGTCAACATCTCTAAGACCACACCCATGGCAACAGAGGGTGTGCAAGCACCTTCTGGAAGTTCCCAGTACCAAGAACAAAGGAGCCCAGATGTTTCTTCCTCTGGAATTCCTGCAAGTGATAGATCTCAAATACCACTATCATTTGATGATCTTGAGGCTAGTCTGCAACTCATGGTATTGACGGATCCTTAGCTGAAACCTGTTGTAGCCATATTGGAACATTATAAGTCCCTTATTGCTACACAGGGGGCAGAAATCACAGCTCTGCAACAGACCATAGCAGCTCAACATCAACGACTGGATTATTTTCATCAAGGGTTCACCTTATGTGGAAATAAGATTATTCAACTTGAGAAGATGGTTCGAACCCTGATTGCAAAGGCTGTAGGTCTACCTGGCCAAACCAATGCATCCAAAAAGGAGGAGAATCAGGAGATCCCACCTTTAGTCCAAACAGCTTCAACCTCCCCTCCAACAGTCCCAGTCTCTAGGCTATCAGTTCCAATAGCTACTCAAGCTGTTAGTCTAGAAACTCAAGCTGCTCCTATCAGAACAACTGGAGTTGTCATCAGAGAAGGATCTCAGGCTCCTGTCACAACAGTCCAATCCACAACATCAGCTTCCAGAGATAAGGGTAAAGGCATTTTCATTGAATCTCTAAAGATTAAATTCTCCTCTATAGAAACCCAGGTTGCCTATGATGCTGAACTAGCAAGGAAATTAGCAGAGGAACAGGATGAACTCTTAGACCAGCAAACTCATGCTCAAATGAAAGATGATGAAACCTTAGGTGACTATCTAAGAGGGTTTGTGCTAAAGTAGAATCAGAAGAAAAGAAAAATGCCAACAGGGCATTCTAAGGCAGAACATAGAAAATTATTGATAAACTTCTCTGCATCAGTTGGAATACCAAGAATAATAGCTCAGTCATGGCCCATAGAAAAGCTTCAGGCTTTACATGACAAGGAGATGGAAAAACAAGAAGCAGCCAAAGTCTCCCAACAAGTCCAAAGCCAACAAGAACCTCCTCAAGCTAGTGTCAGTGATCCTCCTCCTCAAATAAAGGTTGATCAGGTCAAAAGAATATTATTTGAACAACAACTTCAAAAGGCTCTAGAAATTGAAGAGGCCCTGGATCAGTATGACTTCTCCAAACCGCCTATTACTTACTGGTATGCCAAATCAATGGATAACATTGATTTGAACCATCATTTTGTAATCCGAAGAGAAGCTGGTCCAGAAGAAGAATATAAGAGCCTAGTTCAGATGGCACAAAGGCTGACCAGAGTGATCTGACAAAAATGCATCATATTGGATCTGTTAGTCATTCTAGGTCTCACTGTGTATGGGTTCAAAGAAATGTAAAAGACCTTAGAAGCACTTTTGATCCAGAGTCTACAAGAGTGGAAATGGAAGCTGCCAAGGAGATGATGATTGTACAGATTGATATATATGCCAAATCAATGACATATAGACTCAAATTTTTCAGACGGGTCCAACAGGTTCTACAATTTTGAGTTCTTTAATCTGCCAAAGACTTGGCTACTCCGAATAAGCTCAATGAAGATTAATTGTGATAAAGAGGAGTTGAAAAGAGATTTCATGAAGGCAATAAATTAGAAACTTTCACAATTGTAAGTTTTTGGATGCCTTAGTTTGTAGATAACAGTTTTACTTGGTTTTATTTCGTTATTTTGTATAGAAACTTAAAGTCTTGTGTAAAGAGTTTAATTTAGGTGGAGATTGTTGCGAAATATTCTAAGTATGTCAAGCTGTTAGTTAGATTTCTCAAACTGTTAGTAGATTTTCTGTGTAATTACAAAGTTCAAGCTGTTAGTTGAGCAAGTTCGAGCTGCTAGTTCAAAAGTTCAAGCTGCTCAAGTTCAAGCTGCTCAACAGATAAACTTCAATCTGCTCAACAGTTTAACAAACAGAAAGTGCTGAAATTCAGTCTAACTTAAAATTCTTGAGTATGTTAAGAGTATATTTCGATTGGTTCACAAAAATCCCACCGTCAAGTTTTATGACTTGTAACCGAGGAAAAAGTTCATTTCCCCCATCATTCTCATCTCAAACCTGGACTCCATAAGGGGTGAAAATTCCTTACAAAACTTAGGGTCAGTAGATCTAAATATAATGTCATCTACATAAATTTGAACTAGCATTATGTGTGGACCTTCCCTATTTGCGAACAACATTGTGTCCACCACACCCTTACTAAACCTGACATAAGTAAAAGATTTCGAGAGGCTATCATACCAAGCTCGAGGTGCTTGTTTTAAACCACAAAAAGAGCTTTGTCTAGCACATAAACATGGTTCGGTTTATGTGCATCAACAAAACCTTGTGGTTGTTCAACATACACCTCCTCGTTCAGTTTACCATTTAAGAAGGCAGTCTTGACGTCCATTTTGGTACACTTTGAACAAATGCTAAGAAGATACAGATAACATCAATCCGTGCAACCAGTGCAAAGGTCTCGTCATAATCAAGGCCTTCTTACTGTCGGTAGCCTTTTGTGACTAGCCTCACCTTGTTTCTTACGACTATGTCATTCTCGTCCCATTTTTTCTTGAAGATCCATTTTGTTCCGATGATAGCTCAACCTTTAGGTTTAGGAACTAACCGTCATACCCTTAGCTGTTCATACACGTTAAGCTCTTCTTCATTGGCTACAATCCAATCAGGGTCTTTCAATGCTTCATCCACACGAGCAGGCTCTATCATGCTAAGTGTTACATTTAAATTTCAATCCTGTGGGTTCTATTTTGTAATAGAGAGTTGTGTTTCATTTCCATGTAATATCTTTTCTTTAATTTTTAAGTTGTTTCATTTATTTAGAAGTTAAGGGGTATTGTTTGAAAACCCTTCAAAGTTGGTTTAATATTTACAGGAAACCTCTCCTGGGGTTTCCCAACTTTGTCATTATTCACTTTCGTACTATAAAAAGACGGCGGCTCCTTTTTCGTCTTCTCTGATAGTTCATGCATAAGATTGATATTATTCTCTTTGTGTGAATCGATTATATTATTGTTTATTGGTGTGAGTACAATAATTTTTTAGTGGGACTACATTAACAACTGGTATCAGAGCCACAAAAGCGGACTTCAACTGATTTATCTTTGTCTTCATCGCTATTCTTCGAATATCCCACAGTTTTCCTCTTCAACTCAATTAAATCTTCTGTTTTTATATGTTTTCATATTCCATAATCATCGATAATAATCCTAGTACTGATTTCGAGCAATTTTTTTCAATCTTTACAAGTTTTTATTGATTTGTTGCTGAAAATTTGAATCGGAAATATTATTGCCATTACTCACGATTTTTGGGTGTTTTTGGTTACTTGTTTTTCACAAAACTTGTTTCTAAATTCAAAACATGCATTTAGAAATTGTTTCCAGGTTTTAAAACACATTTTTATAAACATTAGGTTTTTGTTCTTCATTTGGAACTGTCTATTTAATTTTGCAAAATTTTTTTAAGTTCAATCTCGGATCCCTAACTCGGATCAAATTTCGGTTAATCTCGGTTCCCAAAAGGGATAATTGCGCAAAAAACCTCCAACTTATCAACTTTTTGTGATTAAAACCCCAAATCATTTTTCGTTGCATATAAAACCCCGAACTAACTAAAAATCAGGAAATAAAGGTTTTATCAATGGGTAACCGGTTGAAACCAGTTATTAATCCAACGTGGACCGGTAAATAACCTACGTGGAATAAATTTTAGTTGTTGAAACTGGTTTCCAAGTATTACACATCAATTAAACCACCATTGATGATGTAATCCCGTTTAAAAATTACAATTAAATGTTGTTAACAGGGGTTTAAATGATGTGTAATACTTGACAACAGGCTTCAACATTTTAAATTTATTACACGTAGGTTAATTACCGGTCCACGTAGAATTAATAACCGGTTTCAGCCGGTTATTTATTGATAAAACCTTGATGTACTAATTTTTAGTTAGTTCGAGGTTTCTATGCAATGAAATATGGTTCAGGGTTTTGATCACAAAAACCTGACAAGTTGGTGGTTTTTTGCACGATTATCCCTATGTTTTAATGGGACTCATGGTAAAATTTAACCAATATGTTGAATAATGATCCAACCCCGGTGCGTAAAAACTAAAAATTAATCATTCTCAGAAAATATTTTCGAGTCTCCCCAGTTATCATGTTGACGTACGTGTACCTTGTCAATGTTTTGATTTAGGTTGTGTATTTTTAAAAGTGTTTCGATTTAAGTTGTGTATTTTCAAATGTGTTTCGAATTAGTAGTTGAAAACCTAATAATGGACATTAACTTGTATCAGTGTTCCATTTATTGACATCTTCTTTCAGACATTCAATTTCATTTTTCGATTATTTTTCAAAAACATGGGTCGTTGAACAGCCTCGTAACAAATAACAGTGTTTCATCTATCGTCGTCTTCCTTTCTATTCACTATTACACCACTTTTCGATTAATAATTGACTCAATTATATAAAATACATGTGGAATATTCTTTTTGATTAATAAATTACTTGATTCAGAAATAATATATCATAATTTGACAGTGCAAAATCACTTTTGAACTACTGAACTTGTAAGTTCATATTAATTTACTCAATTCGAGTTATTTATTCATCAAAAACTAGAGTAAGAGCAATCCGAATATAGGAACGCATCAATGAATGAAAAATTAATGAAAGTTGATATCAATTATTAGATTACTCAACTATCAAATCAAAATGTTTTTAAAAATACACAATCTAAATCGAAACACATTTAAAAGTATACAATGTAAATCAAAAGGTTGACAAAGTACATGTCAGCATGGTAACCATGGTAACCAGACGTATTGGTTTTCCAGGTTATCGAACCACCAAATTGATACACTTTGAAAATACACAACCTAAATGTACACTACCTAAATCGAAACAATATTAAGTTATACAACTACTTCATGCTATTTTTCTTTTTTTATTTATGGAAATTAACTTTAAATTTTCATACATTAATAGGACAATTCATTTCTTGAAACTAGAAAAGTTTGTTTTCATATCCATATCAAATATGCCACTTTCATGCATCAATATCACTAGTTAACTAAAGGAATAATTGCGCAAAAAACCCCGAAACTTTTTAGTTTTTCGGGATTAAAACCCCAAACCATTTTTCGTTGCATAAAAAACCCTGAACTAACTAAAAATCAGTAAATCAAGGTTTTATCAATGAGTAACCGGTTGAAAAGTGTCATTAATCCTACGTGGACCAGTAAATAATCTACGTGGAATAAACTTTAATTGTTGAAATCGGTTGCCAAGTATTACATATCATTTAAATCCCCGTTGATGGTGTAATCCCGTTTGAAAATTACAATTAAAAATTATCAACGAGGGTTTAAATGATGTGTAATACTTGGCAACCGGTTTCAACAACTAAAATTTATTTCACGTAGGTTATTTACCGGTTCACGTAGGATTAATAACCGGTTTCAACCGATTACCCATTGATAAAACCTTGATTTACTGATTCTTAGTTAGTTCGGGGTTTTCTATGCAACGAAAAATGGTTTGGGTTTTAATCAGAAAAAACTGACAAGTTGATGGTTTTTTGCGCAATTATCCCGTCCCAAAAACTATTTTTGATCACACATTCGAATTTCAGTTTTTCCAAATCCCATCCGAATTTCGGGCCCATCATTTTTCGGATCTTCTAAATCACTTGTTCTTTATTTTTCATAATTCATCTGAGTTTCGTATCTTCCACCTGAAACACTATTCATCCGAATTTCGGACCACAACACCCGAAACATCATACATCCGAATTTCGGTTCACCAATCCGAACCTTCAACCATCCAAATCTCAGACGGTTCCCGCACCCGAATTTCGGATATTCCACCCAATATATTAGTTTCCACTTCCAAAGATCATTTTCATAATCAACACTCACCATCCAAACCACCATGTCTAGAAAAGCTCTTGTCCTTGGATAAGAGAACAGACCACCAGTTCTCTATCCAGACAAATATGAGCAATGGAAGAAACGGTTCCTAAAGTTCATCAGCCTGCAGCCCATGGGTCAACTCATGATCCAATCCATTAATGAGGGTTCCTCTATCTTTTACTCTGAATGTCAACTAGTTACAATTGTTGATTCTCCATTTCCAGAAACAAGGGTAGTTCACAGACCTGAGGATGATCGAGAAAAATAGAGACAAGCAGCAGATTGAAGGGCAGAGTATGTTATCTATTAAGCCCTTCCCACTGATATTCTCGTCGGTGTTGACAGCAAAATGTCTGCAAAAGAAATGTGGGATGAGCTGGTGACGCAGATGTTGGGGCAAACTTCAATGATACGGCCAAAATTGAAGAAGCCAAGGCCAAATTCTTTGAGTTCAGGGCCAAGGATGGAGAGTACATTCAGAGCACTTTTACGAGATTCTGCACTGTTCTGAATGAGTTAAAGAAGCTGCACATCAAAAAGGAACAACATGACTTTAACATCCAGTTCTTATCTTCACAGGCTCTAGAATGGGCACTGGCTGGTAGAGCAACTAAAAAACTCTGGATATCACCGACGTCTCTATAAATGTGGTGTTTAAGGAACTCAAGAAATACCAGGGAGATGTGGACGCTCACAAACAAATGGCCAACACTCTGGCTTCTCTGTTGCTGACTGTCAACCAACCTTCAAAACCCACTGATTTTCTGGCCTTATTTTCAAACATGACACACCACTGAACCACAGCCAAACCCTTCAAACTTGCCCTTTGACAACAATGCTGGTTCCTCCTCTCAATATCCATATACCATACCCCAAATGCCTGAGGATTTGGATGCTGAAGAGGCTGACATTCATGAACAAATGGCATTTTTATTGAATCGCCTTCAGCAAAAGCGTTTCTATCAGAATAAGACCAACAATCAACTCAAATATGACACTGGTCCACGTAGGTGTTTTGATGACAGGAGAGAGGATAGTCGGGATGAAAGGCGAAGAGAGGAATGGAGGAGAGATAACAGGGAGGATAGGGCCCGAGAGGACTGGAGTAGAAATGATCGCGATGAAAGAAGTTATGACGATAGGAGAGAGAGACAAGATGACCGGAGGGATTATCAATATGATCGTCGTTATGAAAGGCATGACTGATAGGTGAAATGATTATAGGCGGTAGTATAATCACCGTGAGGATAGATGGGACTCCCGACGCGCTGAGAAAAGGCCTGAACGTAGGGATGACAGACCTGGAAATGATGAGCCCAAGTCATCTGATGACCGAGGTTGTTATAAATGTTGAAAAATTTGGTCATTTTGCTCGCAAATGCAGGAATAAATTCGAGTGAGATTTGGGCTATTACGAGAGAAAGGTCGAGCTTCTGAAGAAACAGGTTGATGCTATGGCCCTGGTAGCACAAGAAGACTACTGGATATATGAGTAATCTGATGATGAAGACGAGCGGGGCAGAAATTGTTATATGGCTGACAGAATTGGGCTTGCTGAGTATGCTACTACATTCGACTCTGAATCAGACAAGTCTATAGAGGGGCAGAACACGGAAGATCATATAACCTATCTGATGGCCATGTCCAGGGCATCTGAATGCTCCACATCAAATTCTGAGACAAATGAGATACATTCCTTTTATGTTCATAAGTCTTTAAATACTAAATTTATACAAAATGAATGTAAATGGCACACACAAATACTTGAGTTAGAAGCTAAGTACAATGCTTAAAAAGAAAAGTGTGCCATGGCGGAACAACTGGCCCAATCTCTAAAAGAAACATCCGACAAGCATGAAAAGAGTTGGCTAAACAAGCATAATTTATTAAAAACATTTTTACATAAAAAGGTCTGAGGATAGAAATACTTCCCTTAAGAGTTGTATTGATACAATCACTAAAGAAAAAGAGTTCGTTGAAGTCAGAACTGTCTGTTCTTACAAAACGCTTAGAGTCCTTAAACGTGGAAAACTTAGAAAATCAGAGAAAATATAAAATGATTGAAGAAGATAGAATAGGTTTGTACTCACGGATCAAAACCCTAGATGATGAATTTCTAAAACGGGGTCAGACTGAACAAACTATTCATCTAAACCAACCCAAAGAAACTAGGTTTATCATTCCAAACATGGAATTGGTTTTTAAAAATCCTAAGTTTTTGGAAAAGGCTCAATCAGTTCTACCAATATTTTATGATAGAAGGTATATGGGACGTGGGTTCAAGACCTTCTTTCTTCACTCATCAGAAGAAGTCTTAACCCAAGAGGAGGAGAAAAGAAGTCTAAATGAAAAAAGGAAAATTTATTTTAAATATGAAAATCTAAACGACAGTTATCCTTATAGAGTACCCACTCTAGAGGAGGACTTCTTTTCTAGCTATTCATCAACTGAAATGAAAGCTGAACCTATTAAACCAATCCCTCATCCTTACCTTCTTACCAAGGTTCTTCAACACAAAATAAATGTTTTAGAAAAGGATTTAAGGACAGCTCATGAGAAAGCCCTTGGTTATTAAGAAGCTCTTCTCAATAGCGAGGAAAAATTGGTAAAACAAAGTGTAGAACTAACTATTTTCAAAGAACGTTTTGACACTAATTCAGAAAGGTTAAGTTCTCATTTAAAAGATTCAAAAACCTCACCTCCTACCGAAGTCTTGAGTATATCATCAGACAAAGGTAAAGCCAAGATTGAATTTCCTGTAATCATTCTCAAAGTTGAGTGTTCAAAATCTTCAAAAGTTGAGGTTTCAAAGAAGGCTAAGAGTCAATCTACGTCTTCCAAGAAACCCACTCACCAAGGAAATCTCTCTTAATCTAAGTCTTCCAAACATACTGACTCTCATTGTTTTGTTCCTACAGATCATGTGAGAAGAGTTCCCAAAACAACTATGCATGATTTTTCTAGTTTTTTCATGAAGAAGGCTGTAATGCCAAGTGTGTTTGTTTCTAGAGATAGGTTGAATGCAATCTTAGAAAACAATGTTTGTTCTGAAATGGATTCGTTATCTTGTTATTTGTTGATATATTTTCTTTATGTCCAACTCGATTTAGACGTCAAGTACCTGATATGAATAAATTTGTGCCTTAACCTTACAAACGAATTTGTAAAAAAAAAACTAAAAACAGTGCATCATTGGACTCACCAAACACTGATTCATTTATTTTGCCTAGGCTCACACCAAAAGCAAATACAAAACAGGTTTCGAAAAGTCCAAAGCCAAAGGAAACTTCATCACCTAAGGTTTCAAAGCCAATTGTGTCAAAAAACAAATGGATTCCAAAAGGTTCTGCATCTAGACCACACAAAAGTGTAACATGGGTTCGTAGAACTGTGAATGTGACATATACACCTGGAACACCTAACCAGAAAAGACCCATCCTAAGATGGGTACCCAAAGTTGTGTGATTTAATGCAACTGGTTCTTGGTTACTTCAGATCAAGACCCGCACTTCAATGACATGGCTTCTACTTAACCGACAAGTTTTGCTTCTGTGCAATCAGCTCAGGACCCGATCTAAACCCATCATGTTTTCTAAACAACTCGGTTTAGAACACGGTTTGCATGTCAACTTTCCATGGATTTGTTGCATGTACCTAAGAGTCATGAGTAACAAATTTTCTTTACAGGCAAAATCCATTTGGTATATGGATTCGTGTTGCTCCAAGCACATGACTCGGAGGAAAGAGTTGCTGTCAAATATTGTAGAACAGTATTGTGGAACAGTTAAGTTGGGAAACGATAACCACGCTCAGATCAAAGGATACAGGGATTTAGTTCTAAATAATCTAGTCATCAAGGATGTTGACTATGTTGAAGGGTTATCACATAATCTATTTCGCATAGGACAACTCTGAGATATGAATTGTGTTAAAATTATGACATTTTAGATTAATTATCAGGCAGGTGAAATATATTCATGACGGTAATATTAAAGTGACATGCAAACCATGTTTTGAATCGAATTGTTCAAAAAACATGTTGGGTTATGAACAGGCCATGAACTGTTTGCATAGGAGCCAAACACATCGGTTTTGTACGAAGATGCACAAAAACCATTTCACAGAAGTACGGGTCCTAGTCTGAATTAACTAGAAGCCATTTCTTTGAGGTGCGGGTCTTGATCTGAAGTAACCAAGAACTATTTGCATTAAATCACACGACTTTGGGTACCCATTGTAGGATGGGTGCACTCTTGTTAGGAATTGCAGATACAATTTTTCAATTTTACAATTTTAGGAACCCATATTGCAGTTGTATGTGGTCTAGGTGCAGAATCTTTTGGTACCCATTTGTATGTGGGGCCAACTAGATTTGAAACCTTATGCGGTGAATTTACCTTTGGTTTGGGAATTTTTAAAATCTATTTTGTATTTGCCTTTGGTGTAGCCTTGGGCAGAATACATGTTTCAGTTCTCGATGAGGCCAATGCTGCACTATTTTTTATTTTTCTTTTTACAATCACGCTTTTCCAGATATGGCACATATTTATTTATTTCGGGTACTTGGCGTCTAAAACGAGTAGGACGTACATCAAACATTTCCGAGAATGAATATTTCAAACATGAATTCGAATTTGTTATAGTACATTCATTGTTTCAAAAAACATTCCCCCTATCGCTAGAAACAAAATCAGATGGCATGACATCCTTCTTCACAAAGAAACTGGAAAAGTCCTGCGTAGTCGTTTTTGGAACCCTTCTTATATGATCTGTAGGTACAAAACGAGAAGAGTCAGTACGTTTGGTATGCTTAGATTTAGAGAGATTTCCTTGAGTGGGTTTTTTTTGAGCACTTAGAATTACTCTTGGAAACCTCAAATTATAAAGATTTTGAACACTCACCTTTGGATATGTTTACGTGGGATTCAATTTGGTCTTACCTTTGTCTAGGGATGTATTTAGGATAGAAGCTGGAGGAGAGGTTTTGAATCTTTTTTGTATGACTATAACTTTTTAAAAACAGTGTTAAACCATTCTTTATGAAGAGTTATTTCTACACTTTGTTCAAAAATTTGTTTTTCAAACTTTTCCTCACTTGTGAGAAGTGCTTCTTGACTAGTAGAAGCATTCTCAAGAGCAATCCTTAATTCCACTTCTAAAACTTTGATTTTGTGTTGAAGAATAGTGGTAGGAATATAAGGATGAGGAATCGGTTTAACAGGTTTGGCTTTCATTTCGGTTGATGAATAACTAAAAAAGAAATCATCCTCAAGAGTAGGTACTCTATAAGGATAATTGTCGTTTAGTTTTTCATGCGTAAAAGGAATTTGCCTGTTTACCTTTAGATTTCTTTTCTCCTCCTCTTGGGCCAGGACTTCTTCTGATGAGTGATGAAAGAATTCCTAATACCCGCGTCCCATGTACCTTCTATCAAATAGCATTGGTAAAACTGATTGAACCTTTTTCAAAAACGTAGGATTTTTAAAACCTATTCCTTCTTTGGAATGATAAAACGTAGTTTCTTTTGGTTGGATTAGATGAATAGTTTGTATTGTTTGACCCCGTTTTAAGAATTCATCATCAAGGGTTTTGATCCGTGAGTACAAACCTATTCTCTTTTTTTCGATCATTTTAAACTTTCTCTCATTTTCTAAGTTTTCCACATTTTAAGTCTCTAGTCGTTTTGTAAGAGTAGATAGTTCTGACTTCAGGGAACTCTTTTCCTCAGTTTTTGTATTAATACAACTTTTAAGTGATGTGTTCCTTTTATCAGCCATTACTTTTTCATGTAAAAAGGTTTTGACAAGACTATATTCGTTTAACCAGTTCTTTTCAAACGTATCAGATGTCTATTTCAGTGATTTAGCAAGTTGTTCTGCTTTCACACATTTTTCTTTTTCAGAATCATATTTTGCTTCTAACTCAAGTAGTTGTGTGTGACGTTTACATTCATTCTTTATAGATTAAGCATTTAAAGATTGGTGAAAGTAAAGGGAATGTACATCACTTGCCTCGGAGTTTAATGTGGAGCATTCTGAGTCCCCGGATTTGGCCATCAGACAAGCTGTAGATTCATTAATTTTCTCCCCCTCTACAGACTTGTTTGATTCAGAGTTGGAGGGAGCAACAATATCTGTGGACCCAATCATTTCGGCCATATAACAATTCCGGCCCCTGTCTTCCTCACCATCAGACTCCTCGTCAACCCAATAATCTTCCTGGGCTACGAGGGCCATAACATGAGCTTGTTTCTTTAGGACTGTGACCTTTCGTTCGTAGTAACCCAGGTCACACTTGTACTGATTTCAGCAAGTAAGACCGCCTCTGACCCATAAAGCAGGCTGAATGGGTTTCACCTGTTCTAACCTTTGGCGTGGTACAAAGTCCCCATAGGTTATATATAATTATTTCATTTTCATTCCATTACATGAATAATAAAACTTAGGTTCAAATTAATCAAGTAATTATTTTATAAACTTAGGTTATATATAATTATTTCATTTCCATTCCATTACATGAATAATAAAACTTAGGTTCAAATTAATCAAGTAATTATTTTATAAACTTAGTTTATTTATAATACAATATATGTTTAGGTTTATGTACAAATGTTGGTTTATTATTTTTGTTGGTTTGAATTCAAATTAGAGTAAATTGCAAAAATGGTCCTTAATCTATACCCAAATTATAGGTATAAGTTATTTAGCTTATATAAATTTGGTTGTTAATGGTATTTTAGCGTTCAAAATATAAGATATAATTTATATCATTATCACTTACAAAAGAAAAAAGCCAAAGAAGTTGCATGTGAGACTCGAACACGTGACCAACCCAACACACTAACACCATTCACCACCTTTACCACTAAGCTAAGTTACGCATTTTTGTATTTTTTTCATAAAAACTTTTCTGATATTTTTAATATTAATTTTGGACCAAAATATTTAAAAAATGGAGCCAAAATTATGCGAAAATTTTAAAGTAGACTTGCCGTTTTACATTCCTTAAACTTCGATAATTACAGTTAATGCATACAAACACAATCATTAATCTGCTTATACACTTTTCTGCCGAATCTTCATAATTTTTAATCTTTTCCAACTCTCTCCAAAAGAACTAAAGGATCATGGATACTGAAACCATTAACAATATCATCTTGTTATTCAAAATAATGGCGACGCAGATGATCATGATGGATATGAATTAGAGGAGTACAATGATTATGATGAACAACAAGAGATGGATCATGTTGCAATCAATGCAAGTCTAATCAAAATAGTAGTTCCGCCAAGGGGCATAACAAGATTATTTTAAGTTTCGCAAACGGTACAGCAAACCCGGTGCATTAAAGCACAAGGTAACGTTTGATACAATGGATAGGCTAATAGGATATCATAGGACAGTGTTTGCAAGTTTTTTAGGAGACATCATTCGTGAGCACATAGACTTGAAGATTCTGACATGGAAGAAGGTCGATTCAGAAACAAGAGCTAAACTATGGGATGAAATCACGGTTAGTTTTAACCAATTATGTTTAATTTCTTAATGTTCAAAAATTAAACAGGATTGTTGTTAATCAGATTTCTGTATTTAATTTGTTATTTGCAGCGATATTTTGATGTTGATGAGACATACAGAAAGTTTGTAATAAATCGTCTTGGTGCACATCTAAGGAACTTCAGAAGGAAACTGAGGGAAAAATACATACTGCCCAACAAAGATACACCTTCAAAACTAAATCAAGTCCCACCCAAGTATAGTGCAATTGTCAAGCACAAGGAATGGGTTCATTTCGTACAGTATACGAGCACCGAAGCTTACCAGGTTTTGGTTATATTATAATTAATTCCACACATATATCTTTCATATTATATATTGTGTTTGCAAACGTTAATTAAGTATAATTTTGTTCTGAATTAAGAAAAAGTCAGATGCATCTAAACAGGCGCGCTCCATGTCTCTTTATCCGCATACTATGGGACAAGGTGGATACGAAAATGTGAAAAAAAAATTTGGTAACTACATTTACAAAATAGTAATTTGTTTCTATTTTTTGTTTTCTATTTTCTAAGTACTGTATATACATATATATATATATATATATATATATATATATATATATATATATATATATATATATATATATATATATATATATATATATATATATATATATATATATATATATATATATATATATATATATATATATATATATACATATATATATATATATATATATATATATATATAATAATAATAATTGGTTTAACTTTACATGTGTATTTGATGATTATAAGATCGAAGAAAAAGTAATTAAAGCAGATAAAGAACGCCCACGTGGTATATTGTGGTTGAAAATTTGGCAAAACAAATAAGGGGTATTTCGAGATGAAAGTACTTAAGCAACGGCCGATGAAGTAGTAAGCATTTTGACATATATATATATATGCTTGACAGATATATGCTAATACATGAAACAAATTACTTACTGCCTATTGGAATCTTTAATGAAGAGAGCCACCGAGGACAATATCAAAGACGGAACCTTAATGGTTGATGAGGGGACTGATGCCTTGACAGAGGTATTTGGTCCCGAAAAGTCAAAATATGCACGAGGTGTGGGCAGCGGAGTGACAATCAGAAACTATTTTAATATTCCTCGAAGAAAAGCATCAGATGATGAGAGAGTCAAACTACTTGAAGCACCACTTGCTGCTGAGAGACGCGAACGTGAAGCTGAGAGACGCGAAGGTGAAGCTGATCTGAGATGCGAACGTGAAGTCAAAGAACTTAAGATAAAGTTGTTGACAACGCAAGGTGAAGATACACAGCCAATGGTTCACCAACTTATGGCTCGGTTTGATGCACAAGGGGAGAAGCCAAAATCATTGTTAACTCATGCACCAGAATCTGAGGAAACCATTTATTGTATTAATTATGCTAATTAACATATTATACATTTATTTTACAAACAAATTCATTTCTCAAATTTTATTGTAGGTGTCTCCACCATTGGACGTTAATCCTAACGCTGTCAATACTCATCAGAATGAGGGACATTATGCGAAGGAAAAGCTAGCTGCACAAACAAATGCAAGTATTCAAATATTTGAATTTAATTGATCAGTTTAATATTATTTTCAAGTTCACTGTGATTTAATAGTTTTACATATATACATGACTTATTAATTTACCGAGTTTTACATATAGGAATCAATTGGTAAATCTGTTGGCGAGCCAAACAGCACGCCGTCTGATTCACAAGTCACGAAGAATACTAAACCGAGGCAAAAGAGGCAGCACTCTCCAATAGTGCCAAAACAACCGCATGTATATAACTTTCAATCTATGAACTTTATATTGAAACTCAGAATGATTACAGCTTTCACAAGAACCTCTAATCCTATTGTTTAGACGAAGAACACAGACTGTTCTTAGGCTTTTACAACCTTAGAGGCTTAGGATTACTTAAAATAGAATAGCAAAATATTACGTGTGTACATTGAGAACTTCTGTCTACTCTATTTTTTCTATTCTATTTGATTCCTTGTAAAACTACAATTTATCTTCGAGAGATATCTTCAAATCTTCTTATCTTTATGTCTTCCATGAATGGCACCTTCTGTTATTATCAATAAGCAACTTGATCATTTTACCCTAGCAGCTTGAGTTTCTTGAAATAGCAGCATTAGTTTCTTGAAATAACAGCTACAGAATTGTAACCACCCCAGAAGTATGCTAACAGCATGAAAACCTCAACTAGCAGCTTGACATTTATACTACATGATATTTTCCCAACAATGTATTCATCCTAAATATTCATACGTACATTGATCTTCAGTTTAATCAAATTTTGATGCTTGCATGCATACAAATTTATAATAAATACATAATAATCGTTATCACTTTCTTTAGATGTTCAGCTGTAAGCTGTGGAAAATAAAGAGGGCAAGCATCATTGCTAAGGGTACTGTCTACCTGACAGATAAAAAACTGATACTTCATAACACACCACTCCCAGATGATTGATACAAAGTGTCCGTTGACCAATCGATAATGGATGCAGCTTGTATTACGGACGAAGGAAACCATGATTTTATAACAGCTAAGACGCAACAGGTGGTTTTTATGCATGGCCCAAGGACAAAGTGATTATTGATGAGGGTCAAGAGGTACTTTACCTTCCTAGCTACATATGTATATGTATATATATATATATATATATATATATATATATATATATATATATATATATATATATATATATATATATATATATATATATATATGTATGTATATGTATATATATACACACACATATATATATATATATATAGTTCTTCATTTTAATTTAGTGTCTCATAGATATACGTCTTGTTTCATATTACAGGTAACACCACCACATTTTGGACAAAAGACAGCAGTTGGTGCTGCACCAGAAGTAAAACGAAAGCGCAACAAACAAAAATCGATTTGTGTGACTAGTCATGATTTGCAATTACAAAGGAAAGCGAAGACCAGATTGAAAAGTCAAAAATCATTACATTACAGTCCTGTTTAATTAGTTGATGCAATTACTGTACATGTACATATTCCAACTTTTTTGTGGTGTTATATAAATAAATATATCATATGGTCACACATTGTGGCCACAATTCGATTAAATATTTGCGTGACTAAATAGTGCATAAAATTTAAGTGGTCATTGGGTGAACAATTATGGTCACACGTTTTAAAACCTATGACCACATTTGGCATAATTTTATGTGACCAAAGCCAACAACAAGACAGTCTTTGTATGACCAAATGGTCGCAATCAGCCATACACAAATAAAAATAAAGTGGCCATTGCATGGATAATAGTCACACAAAATACAAGTTTACCTCACTTAAAAGAGCATGTGGTCACACTTTTTAATACCAATAGCCACATATGGCATAATTTTATGTGACCAAAGCCCACAACAAGACACTCGTTGTGTGACCAAATGGTTGCAATTAGCCACACACATAAAAATAAAGTGGTCATTGCATGGATAATAGTCACACAAAATACAAGTTTATAACCTCACTTAAAAGAGCATATGGTCACACTTTTTAACAACTACGACCACATTTGGCGTAATTTTATGTGACCAAAGCCCACAACAACACACACATTATGTGACCAAATGGTTGCAATCAACCACACACACATACAAATAAAGTGGCCATTGCATGGACAATAGTATTAAAAAAGCATATGGTCACACTTTTTAACACCTACAGACACATTTTGCATAATTTTATATGACCAAAGCCCACAAGAAGACGCTCGTTGAGTGACTAAATGGTTGCAATCAGCCACACACACATACAAATAAAGTGGTCATTGCATGGACAATAGTCACACAAAATACAAGTTTACCTCACTTAAAAGAGCATATGGTCACACTTTTTAACACCTACGGCCAAATTTGCATAATTTTTTGTGACGAAAGCCCACAACAAGACGCTCGTTGTGTGACCAAATGGTTGCAATCAGCCACACACACATACAAATAAAGTGGCCATTGCATGGACAATAGTCACACAAAATACAAGTTTACCTCATAAAAGAGCATATGGTCACACTTTTTAACACCTACGGCCACATTTTGCATAATTTTATGTGACTAAAGGCTACAACAACACCCTCGTTGTGTGACCAAATGGTTGCAATCAGCCACACACAAATACAAATAAAGTCGCCATCGCACGGACAATAGTCACACAAAATACAAATTTACCTCACTTAAAAGAGCATATGGTCACAATTTTTAACACCTAAGTCCACAATTAGCATAATTTTATATGACCAAAGCCCACAACAAGACACTCGTTGTGTGACCAAATGGTTGCAATCAGCCACACACACATAAAAATAAAGTGGCCATTGCATGGAGAATAGTCACACAAAATACAAGTTTACCTCACTTAAAAGAGCATATGGTCACACTTTTTAACACTTACGGCCACATTTGACATTATTTTATGTGACTAAAGCCCATAACAACACACTCGTTGTGTGACCAAATGGTTGCAATGAGCCACACACATACAAATATAGTGGCCATTTCATGGATAATAGTCACACAAAATACACTTTCGCTTGATTTTAAAGAGCATATGGTCACACATTTTATGGTTTCGGTCACTCTTTGTTAATGGATACGGCCATGAAAGCTTAATTTCCCAGATATTACACAACCATGGCATATAGAGTAACACTCAAACAGATTTATCAATGAAAAATACTCTATTAGGTGAAGAAGATGAAATGCTCTGAGAGAATATATCACTACAATATTTTCTTTCTTCAACAACAATAAAACCTCCATCTCTTTTGGCTTTTATAACCAAAGAGACTTTGGGAAAATTACAAAATAGGACTGTAAACATTACATAAACAAGTACATTACTAGAAATTAAATTATTACAAACTAAAGATATTAACTAGAAGTTGAAATAAATATGTCTAACAATTCTCCCCCTATTTCAATTCTAGCTAACACTTCAAAAACTTCAAATGTCTTGCCTCAGCTGAAGATAGACCTCAAATCGTCTTATGTATTCTCGGAGGGTTAAACGATCATCAATCAGCTCAATACCTCTCCTTCTCTCATTGCTTTCTTCAAGAGGAAGGCGAAGTGAAGAAGGCAAGCTACTGTCTTGTTCAAGATGCTCATGAAGGCCACTTCTGATCAATCTCAACGTTCCATCTGAATAGGCAGTTATATCTTCGAATCTCATGAAGCACTTTTCATTCTTGATGTTGTAGAACACAACTCCATGTTCAGGCTTTAGAAGAACCTTAAATTGAGGGTTTTGGTGAATTTGTGGAAACTCATATCGAGGAGCTGCCAGACCTACACGACTACTCAGGTTTTCAACTGCCATTTGGAAATCTTTGACTATCATGGACACGGAGATGCGACGCATACATCGGAGAATCGCCATTATAGCACAATTGCGTGGCTTACTTGGCCTTGCCTTTTTTAGACGAAGGAACAGCCACTCAAGATCGTCGAACTCAAGATTATCCAGATCTGGCTCACCAAACATAGACACATCATCGTTTTTTCGCACAACAGTAAAGGATGGAGACCAGATCTTGGAAATCTTGTTGCATGAAATATCTTTGATCTTTTTAATTCGAACATTAGACTTGACCCTTTCTATTTCTTGAGGATAACGAAGCATCACAACTTCACACTGCATTTGCTCTGATCTTGGACGTTCATCGAGCCTCAGTAGCCACCTTTTAGAAATCTTCCCAACCGATTCCTTCAAGAAAATAAAGTCCAAATGATGTTCAAGGAATGGATAGAGAAGATTTTCATCATACATCTTTTTGATGTACTTCTTCCTCTCTCTCTTCTTGTGTCTCTTTCTTTCAGCCTGATTTGTACGTTCAGTTCGCTCTGGAGAAACGCGAAGGTATTCATGGGCTTTTTCAACTGTCATTGCTCTCCATTTCTGAATCAAAAAGACCCCCATTGACCAATGCATCAACCCATTCTGCTTCTTTTTTAGCAAGCTGTTCTTCAGTGAAGGTTGGAGCTGTAGAAGATTGTCCTACCTCTGAAGAAACAAAGATTTCTCTAATCCTTCCTGACTTAAGTTTTGTTCGGACGATTCTTTCTTCAAAGGCATCGACTGTTGTGGCACGGTTCACAGATGGAATGGGAGAAGTCATGGTTACAACTGCGTTTTCAGATTAAATTTATTCTTTTGGAATCAGGAGATCATCATCGTCAGAGTCGTCTGAGAATATTTCAATAATTTCATGACCGGAGGGATTCTGAGACGATTCAGATGGCTCAAATACTATCACAGAGCGAGACAGATCTTGAATGTTGTGAACTTCAGGCTCTGTGGCCTTTTCTAAACCCTCTGAACTCTGATCTTCCCCTATGACAGCTGAAATTGACATTTCACTTACTATGGCAGCCTCAGAAGGTGTAAATACCCGCTGCCTTCTCTCCCCCTCAGGAGGACCCTCATCCTCAGGGTCATCATGATGACGTTAAAGTCCTTGGGCAGCGAGCCTGCAAAATTGTTCCAGGCTAGCTAAACTCTGTTGCAGGACTGATAACTATGACTGTAGGTCTTTAAACATTGATTCCAGGGATGAGTACAGTTGAACCAGTGAAACTGTAGCCGCCTCGACCTAAGAACTGATAAGAGTCGAGATTTCAACACGGAAGGCTCTCAGGGCGGCTTTCGTGACAAGATCATCACTCTGGACTGGTACGGGAGAAGGAGGAACCTGTCCTGGTGGCGGAACCGAGGAGAAGGCTGGATCCTTACCCTTCAGAAGACGAAGGATAGTCCCAAACTGCTCCTCCTGGTATGCCTTTAGAGCATCCAGGTCTGCTCGTGTAACCCGGGGTTCACGTAGATCCCTCGTTTCCACCTCTGGTGTAGTACCTGGGTGTCCAGCTGTCACAGTTGGCATAACGTTAGTTGTGGCTGAATATCCTTCCGTAATTTCCGCCACACTTGTGGTGTGAATGGATCCGGAAGTTCCGGATGTCACAAAGACATCAGATGATGCAGCAGGTGTCCTAAAGTGTGTATAATGACGTGTTGGACTAAGCATGCTCATCAAAGACTGTGACGTTCGGGGCGGCGATCGTCGGATTTCAACACCTCCCGTCTCCAAATGAGACAGTGGTGGCATATGTGGAATTTCCCCGTGCGCAATTGAAACACTAGTCTGTTGAGAGACCAGTGAGTGGCTAGGTTGGGGTGTGCATTCAGCCATTGGGCTAATGGCCTTAGATTGACTTGCCCGGATTTGACTTGGTTGGGGTTCATCCTCTGCACTCTCTAACCTCTCGGCGCTCCCTGATAGATTGTCTCTCGGACTCGGAAACACAAAGTCCATCATAGGCTCACGCTCAGATTCAAAGATCATCTCTTCTGCAGTTAAGTCTTCTACCGCCCCTTCAGAGGTTGGGATATCAAAATGAATATGTTCAGCGGTAGGACTTGATCATTCTTCTGCTATGTGCACCGGTTGGGAATCCATATTTAGGGATGGACCCGGTGCGGGAATGTCGTGAGTCTTTCTTTGATCTAATGGCCCGTCTTGGCTTTGTAGCTAGTTGTTGTATTTCTGACGACGCAACAGCTGCTTCTTCTTCAGGCATTACTTCCAGCCCGGCTCCCTCAACTACTTCCACTCTTTCTATTTCCAGCCCGGCTCCCTCAGCTACCTCTACTCTCTCTACGTCCAGCCCGACTCCCTCAGCTACTCCTACTCTCATGACTTCCATCCTGGTTCCCTCAGCACTTTCAGAACTATCAGAACCATCATCTCCCCCTGCACCCTCAGACCTCACAAAACTCTCACTCCTGCCAGCTTGGGAAGGCTGTCCCGGTGCTGGGGCAGCCATAGCTGGATAATTAAGTCCTAGATACTCTCTTACTCGAGTACTCGATTGATCAGCATGTGCTAAGATTTCTTGCGGGAGAGGACGAATCACAATGCCTTGTTAAACGGGATGTGGCATGAGAAATCCCAAGGAGTAGACGGGATACATCGGATTCTTGAGTCTTGGAAAAATCGTCCTTGGATGTGTGTCCATAAAATATCTGACACAGAGTTGGAAAAATCTTTGGAAAGGAATGTATCTTTTCTTCTTTCTGTCATAAGCTTTATCTTGAATATATTCACTGATTTCTTCCCAGACGAAGTTACCGTAGTCAAAATGACGATCAAATACGAACGAGTGGAACATTCGTAGCGTAGCCACACTTCCAGCGTCATGGCCAGATGTTTTCCTAGTCATGCACTTGGTCATGATATTCCAGATGACGAACCATAGACCCTGAAGACCTTTGGTTTTGAATTGAGAGATTCTTGATAAAGGACCATGATACCCCATGCTAAGAATGTCTGCACATGACGTATCGACTTCCACCAGAGGATCAAAGTCGAGTTTGCCTTGGATTGCATTTGCAGTGGGAAGCCGCAAGATATTACGCAGCATGGGAAGGGAAAGTGTAATGGTCAGATTGTCGATCTTGGTTTGAAATAGATCCTCGCCATTAAGAGTAATAATTTCCATAGCAACATTTTTGACTTTGAAGAAAGACTCGGGGTCTAACTTCCTGTTGTTTGCTAAATGGGAGACCCAAAGATCGAAGTCTAACAACTGATATGCTTGAGTAGCCATTTGAATTCTGTTGAAAAGAATAAGAATCAGTTAATCAACCAGAATAGATAAAAATGACAGTTAATAGATAAGGGATAAAGAGTTAGATAACAACAGTTGAAACAGTTTGGGCGTCTTAAACTAACTAATCCCACGAGAAAAACGAAAACAAATCAAAAATAAATAAATAACAATAAAACCACAATTCTAAAATTTAAAATTAAGAAGAAGAAATAAAATAAAAATTAAAAAAATAAATAAATTAAAAAAATAAGTTAGAAAATAAGTATAGAAGAAAAAATGAAAGAAAGAAGAGAAAATAAATAAATAAAAAATAAAAGAAAAGAATTAGAGAATAAAGGTATCAACAAAACAAAAAATAAAATAAAGGAGTAAAAAATTTAGCTAAAGATAAAACTTAAAGAGAAATAAAAAAAATAAACTAAAATTAAAGTTAATAAAAGAATTAAAGACAAAATAGAATAACATAAATAATAAAAATAATAAAAGAAAGAGGAATCATACAAAATAACATATCAAGAAAAAAATGAAGTAAAATAAAATAAAATAAAATAAATAAAAAAAATATTAAATAAACTCAAGTTTAAAATAAATAACAAAAAAAAATGAAAGTTAAAACAAATAGACATGAGAAAAAAGAATAAGCTAAAATTAAAATTAAAGAAAAAGATGAGGTAAAATAAAAAATAAAAAATTAAAACATAAAACATAAAAAATTAAAATAAAAAAACAAAATAAAATTAAGAATAAGTAAAACAAACTAAAATTCCAAAATAATAAAAATGATAATAATAATAATAATAATAATAATAGTAAAAGAAATAACCAAAAACAGTTTAAAAAAAATGAACAAAAAAAAATGAAACAACCGAAACCATATACAGAAACCAAGATATCTACCGAAACCATGTACAGAAACCAAGATATCTACCGAAACCATGTACAGAGACCATTATACTGAAACAGTAGCAGGCGTCGAAACCATTTAATCAAAGATTATCGAGACCATGGAACCAAACTACCGAAACAATGGTCTGAAATTACCAATACCGAAACCATGGTGGAATTCAAATTGCCGAAACCATTTGGATTTATCAATACCGAAACCTTGTTAGATTTGTCAATACCGAAAGCTCAAAGATTTAAACTACCGAGACCTAGATCTAAACTACCGAAACCATAAAACTGAAATTACCGAAATAATGGACAAAGGAAACCGCTAGTACCGAAACCCTAAAGATACCGAAACTATATGAGATTTAAACAACCGAAACCATATGCGATTTAAACAATACAGAAACCATATCTTGAAACCCTTTAGACTTACCAACCGAAACCATTGATTTATCGAAATCATTATCAAAGTTCATCAATGTTTCGGTACAATCAAACAATGAAACAAGGGGTATCGAAACATTGAGGGTTACCGAATCCTTTGAAGGGGTACCGAAACCCTAGGTTGCGGTGAGTCCAATCCCGAAACCACCAAATTCAAGTTTTTAAATCAAATCAATCATGGGTTTCTACAAGAGTCAGTGAAATAAACATACATTCACATTTAATACTCCATTTTTACTAACATTTTCAGTCTAAGAACAGGAGCAAACTAAGAACACAATGATGTAACAGAGAGAATCCGAAAACTATATACAGAGGATAAAATACATACATATGATCAAAAAGCAAATAATATACAAGAAATAGAGAAGAAAACACAAACCTTATGTGAGAGCTTGAAGAAGAAGATGAAGAAAGAAGGAGATTCGGTTTTTGGGAAAAAGGAGGGGGGGGGGTTTCTGTTTTGGGAAGGAGGGAAAAAGGAAATGAAATAAAAAAACGCCCCCCTTGACTATTTAAACAACTTCAAAGAATTTTGGCATTTTTCTGATATTTAACCAAAAACAAAAACAAAATGAATAAGTTATCATCTTTTTGGGTTTTTCTAGATTGGATGAAATAAAATTAAATTAAAAAAAACTTAAATGAACTAAATGAAAATCTTTTTAAAGTTTTCTGATAAAATTAAAATTACAAATCTTTTTGAGATTTTGTGATAAAGTTAAAGATAAAAACTATAAGTTGTAGCTTCATTACTGGATTCAGCCAATTCATCAAATGATACATTAACGCTTTCATTCACAGTCCTAGTGCGAGTGTTGTAGACACGATAAGCTTTCGATGATGTGGAGTATCCAATGAAAATTCCTTCATCGGCCTTCTCGCTGAATTTTCCGAGATTCTCCCTGTCGTTCAGTACAAAACACCTGCAACCAAAAACACGAAAGTATTTGATATAGGGTAATCGTTTGTTAATTAGCTCAAAGGGAGTTTTGTTGAAGCGCTTGTGGATTATTGAGCGAATCTGCGTGTAGCAAGCGGTGGCAACAGCTTCGGCCCACAGAAACGTTGGCAACTTTGAATAGGCAATCATTGTTCGAGCAGCTTCACCAGTGTTCGGTTTCGTCTTTCGACAATCCCGTTTTGTTGTGGAGTCCTGGCAGCGGAATATTGATGATGAATGCCTTTTGATCTCAGGAAAGTTTCAAGAACCGAATTCTTGAATTATGTGCCTTGATCTGTTCTGATGAATTGGACAGCTGACTGCAACTTGAAGATGTGCGCGTCTGGGGGGGTGTATCTAGATGGAGGAAGTGCTTGTGATATCCTCTACGAAGATTGTTGTTTACGTATGCTAGACGCTATTCGAAAGAAGTTGCGACCCGCCTCGATCCCCCTGAAGGGGTTCTCAGGGGAGATATCTTGGCCATTAGGACAGCCCTGCTTAAGAGTCTCTTTACGACAGGGTCAAATAGAAAGAGAGGAGCAGGTTACCTTTTTGGTGGTTCGTTCTAAGTCATCGTACAACGCTATCTTAGAATGTCCTTCACTGGGAAAACTGCAGGCCATTGTGTCTACAGGGCATGGAATGGTGAAATTCCACACCTCGCGTGGTATAGCAACCGTTTCGACGGAATACCCTGAACGGGTAGAACAATGCTCACAGGTTCAAAAGGCGGTGGATGTGAAAACAGCGAAGGAGGATGAGTTGCAAGTTGTAACTCACGTGATCGTTAACCAAGACTACCCGGAGCAAACAGTAACAGTTGGTATGAACTTGCCCGAAAAGACAAAAAGGGAGGTTGAGGTACTCCTGAGGAGGAATAAAGATGTGTTCGCCTGGACACCAGACGATATGACGGGGATCCCTAGACAGCTGGAAATCGGAGAAGGTAGGATAATCAAAACTACTCACTCTTTAAATGTGGACCCCCAGGCAACCCCTGTCTGCCAAAAGAAAAGGCCACTGGCTCGTGAACGCGACCAGGCGGTATGTGAAGAGGTCGCGAAGCTTGTGGCGGCTGGAATCCTATGAGAGGTCAATTACCATACATGGGTAGCCAACCCTGTTATGGTTCGGAAGAGAGATGGTAGTTGGAGGATGTGAATTGACTTCAAAGACATGAACAAGGCTTGCCCGAAGGATTGTTATCCCTTACCAGAGATCGACTGGAAGGTAGAGTCATTGGTTGGTTTCCCATACAAGTGTTTTCTTAATACTTACAAATGGTATCACCAAATACAGATGTAGGAAAGGGACAAAGATAACACCGCGTTCCACACTAGTCAAGGTATCTTTTTTTACACCAAGATGCCTTTTGGTTTGAAGAACGCACAGCGCCTAGTGGACCTGGTTTTTAAAGGACAGATCGGAAGAAATTTGGAGCTGTATGTAGACGATATAGTGATCAAAAGCAGAACAGAAATAGACCTGTTGAAGGATATAGAGGAGACAATCCAGACGTTAAGGAGGGTCAATACGAAACTCAACCCGAAGAAATGCACATTCGGGGTGGAAGAAGGACATTTCTTGGGGCATCTGATAACTCGGGATGCCATTAAAGCCAACCCCAATAAAGCTCACGCTATTGCGGATTTGCTCCCACCTACTACCATCAAGGAAGTCCAGAGTCTAAATGGTAAGCTGGCGGCTCTGAGTCGTTTCCTGTCAAAGGTGGCGGAAAGATCCCTTCCGTTCTTTAAAACACTAGAAGGTACACTGGAAAAGAATGGTTTCAGGTGGTCGGCTGAAGCGGATAATGCTTTCAGGGAAATGAAGAAGACCATAACCGAGTTGCCTGCCATTACCGCACCTATCCCAGGTGAGGAGTTAACTATGTACCTGGCGGCTTCCGACGAAACCATCAGCGCTGTCTTATTGGCAGAGAGGGATAAACGGCATATGCCAATATACTTTGTAAGTAGAACATTGCAAGGTCCCGAGTTAAATTATCCACCCCTTGAGAAGCTATCTTTAGCTTTGGTTAATGCCGCAAGAAAGCTGATGCGATATTTTCAGGCGCACACAGTAGTAGTTTTGACAAATCAACCGATTAGGAAGATACTTCTGAAGCAAGAAATCTCAGGTCGCCTAGCTAAATGGGGGATCGAGTTGGGGGAGCACAACATCGAGTTTCGACCAAGGTCTGCATACAAGGGCAGGTCCTAGCTGATTTTTTGGCTGAAATGAACACTACAACACCCATAGCCGCAGGAAAGGAAGAAGCAACCGTGTGGAGCTTGTATACGGACGGGTCGTCTGGGGCAGAAGGTTCAGGGGCTGGTTTGATTCTAACTGACCCCGAGGGAAAGGAGCACACATATGCTCTTCGTTTTAACTTTACCGCCTCTAATAACGAGGCTGAGTATGAAGCTTTGCTAGCCGGTCTGCGTATTGTTGCCTCTCTCGAAGTGACAAACCTGCATGTATACGTCGACTCCCAGCTGGTTGCAAATCAGATTAACGGGACATTTGAGGCAAGGGATAGATCTGTGATAGATTATTTGGCTGAAGCCAGGCGCCTTATGACGAGTTTTGCCAGTTGCAAAATAAGTCAGATACCGCGAGAAGTCCTCGAAGAAAGGTCTATAGCAGGCAAGCTGGTCATGGAGATTCAAGAAGCGAATACCACCTTGATGACACCCATCTATGAGTATTTGCTAAGTGGTACGCTGCCTGAAGATGAAGGGGAAGCGAGAAAGATTGGCATCAAGGCACCGCGTTTTGCTATAAAGAATGGTGTTATGTATCGTCGGTCGTTTCTAGGCCCGTGGCTTTGATGTGTGGGACCTCAACAGGCCACTAATATCATTCAGGTGAAGCACGAAGGATCATGTGGTATTCATTGAGGGGCAAAGACGATAGTGGGAAAAATATTGCGGATGGGGTATTATTGGCCCCATGTGAAGAAAGACGTAGAAGAAGAAGTTCGAAGATGCCCATCGTGTCAGATTCACTCCCCAATGGTTAGACAGTCGCAACACGAGCTAATAGCTGTCACCTCGTCATGGCTGTTTGTCAAATGGGGAATCGACATAGTGGGGCCATTTCTCGAAGCACCTGTAAAGGTCAAATTTCTTTTGGTGGCAGTTGATTATTTTTCAAAGTGGGTAGAGGCGAAGCCTTTAGCAACAATTTCGGGAAAGCATGTTCGCAACTTTGTCTAGGAACACATCGTGTGTCGGTTCGGTATTCCCAAAATAATGGTCAGTGACAACGGCAAACAATTTTCTGAAGAAACGTTTAAATCTTGGTGTGAAGAGCTAAATATCGAACAGCGTTTCACCTCGGTGGCGCATCCGCAGGCTAATGGTCAAGTAGAGGTAGCCAACAGAGAGATACTCAGAGGTCTAAAGGCACGTCTAGGTGCATGCCGAACGGGATGGGTAGATGAGCTCCCAAACGTTCTGTCGGGTTTGCGCACTACGCCAAAGATCAGCACAGGTGAGACTCCCTTCTGCTTGGTGTATGGGTCCGAAGCGGTGCTACCCGCAGAAATCAGTGTTCTATCACCTCGGGTAGTCACCTTCTACGAACCAGATAACGAAGGGAAGAGGCGCTTGGACCTAGATTTACTGATGGAGAAAAGGGAGCTGGCACAATTGAAGCAAGCCACAGTAAAAGCTAGGATGAAAAGGTACTAGGACAGAAGAGTTAGACACAAGGCATTACTGCTTGGAGACCTGGTCTGGCGCAGCAATGAGGCGAGCAGGTCAGCTCCCATGGGCAAACTCTCTACTAGGTGGGAAGGTCCTTATCGCGTAGCACAAACTCTGGGAGGCGGGGCGTACCACCTAGAGCGATTGGATGGAACGAAGATACCAAGGACTTGGCATATCATCAATTTGAAGAAGTACTTTGTATAGACAAACAAGGCTCCATGCCTAGTTCTGTCTATTCTTCCTTCAAACTCTTTTAATTAAGGCACATGGCCATTTCTGAGACTTGTTTTTGAAAAGACATATAGTATTGTAATGATTACTCATGCCTTATCAATGATACAGGGCTCGTCATTACGTGTTTATTTGCAATTTTGTTGAATGAAAATAGGGGGTTCCATGTCAAGAAAAAGGGGACGCCCTCAACGTGACTAAAATCCTCTACTTTGGTTTAATTGCCAATAACCATATACGAATCACAACTGTTAAACAGGCCTGAAACACGGCAATTCCAGTCGACTTTCTTACAAGAAGGGGTTGAGTTCTTGCCCCAGCCACATAAAAGGGGTTGAGTTATCGCCCTAGCATAATAAAAAAGGCTTGAGTTATCGCCCTAGCAAAATAAAAAACAATAAAGGGTTGAGTTATCGCCCTAGCAAAATAAAAAAGGGTTGAATTATCACCCACGTTACACAGCAAGAGTTGAAACATCATTTTGACAACATGAAAGGAAGGGTTGAGTTATCACCTTAGCAACACCACCAGGGCTTAAGTTGTTGCTTTAACCAAGTCCAAAGGTTGAATCACCACCTTCGTAATACCAACCAAGCACATCGATGTTTGGGGGGGAATTACATGCAAAACATACTCTGCTCCTTACGGGTTAAAAATACCATTTTTGGCAAAGTAAGAAGCATACAAATTACTCTAAGCATTCCACAACGTAAAAACAGCTATTGCATGATCAAAAGACAAAATATGGATAAAGCAAACATTGTCTGAAGGGGGCACACAGTGCCACCACCCGCCAATCGGGTGTACAAGATAAGTAATTTGTTCAAACACGGGGTGCCACGCACCACCACCCACATACCGGGTGAACAAAACCACAAGTTTTTCATCACAAGTTGTTAAGAACAGACGACAAGTCTCTGGGGAAAACAAGTAAACAACTCACATACGAGTGGACGCGGAGTTAGAGCCATGTCCTACATCATATTCTACAGGATTCAGAGCTAGCAGGTCTTCAATGGAACGGTTGGGATGGGCTTGAGGGTCTTCAATATAGGGGAATACCGTGCTTTCGGCCGCAACGACCAATTCTTTAAGACGAGCATGTGATTGGGGATCGTAACCAGGCAACATCTCCACCCTTACCCCTTCAACTAAATGGGAGCGGACCTTCATAAGAGCTGAATGCCTACCATAACGAACAGCGGCTCGCTGGACGGAACCCCAAGGTTGCAGAAATTGTCGACTATGCAGAACCTTGTCGACCACATGGGGAACGACCTCGGAAATAAATCGGGTCCTTTCTTCAGACAGACGGCCGATGGCCTCGATTGCCTCTTCTTTCTCTTTCTTCAAAATTTTCTCCCTTGCACGTAACTGATCTACACGAAGGCTTAACGCCATAGCCTTTTTCTTCTCTTCCTCTACCTCTACCCGTAACCTCTCAATTTCTAGCCGCTGACCATCTACCTGAGTTCTCATATCCTCAACACTAGCAATGCATACATTTTCCCTCTCGTCGGCCTTACGAAGCTCTTCCTGAGCCTTCATAAACCTATGTTCGGCTATAGTGACTCTTACCTACACTTCTGGAAGGAAGGTGCTGAAGTTCCTGACAGCCGAGCCAAGTGAGTCGAAAACAAGTGCAATACTGGCATGTTGAGCCATTTCAACATGGGAAGGCGGCATGCTATGATATAAAAATCCCACAGACTCGAGGGTGTCTACAATAAGCCGCCATTCTTTATCTCCCACTCAGGCACGTATAGCTCATCACAATTATAATCGCTTTTTTCATGGCAAAACGGGGCCAAGGGAGTGGCCTCCCCACTTGAGGGGGGGAGGTGGTAGAGTGTAGGGGGTCGCTGAGAGAGGAATCGCCGGGATAGGATCTGACAAGGCCACTCCCTTACCTTTAGGGGAAGGCCGTTTCACAGAAATCTTGATCTTTTTTGACAATACAGCCTTGTCATCATCATCGTCGGGACTGGACACTTGGATAGGAGAGTCAACTCCAAGAGAGGTACCGACTGCTTTTCTTTTCAAACGAGTTCGGGAAGAAGGACAAGAATCAGGAATTGTCAAAGCTTGTTCAGAGGGTGTAACATCCGGCACTAAACCAGGTTAGCAATGATGCCCTAATCTGTATTTAATAGCCAATTATAGCCTAATCAGTGGTCATTAGAAATTAATCAAGTGATTAACAAGGTTTATTAGAAAATTCAACTCAATTTGAATCAAATTCATCGGTGCGATGAATCGGGAATCAATTAATCCGATCGATTTACGATATGAGGGATTAATTCAACTAAGTGTATAATTAAATTATGATTAGTGACACTAATCATACACTAATACAATTACTTAACATTAATTATGCAAGACTAAAACAATTCATTAAAACAATTCAACCATAAGTACTTATAAATTTTCAAGAAAAGGAAAATACAAGAATACATTTCTAAATACATTTATACAAAAAAAATGGAAATACATGTATATACACATGAGGGCCAGCCTTAAGGCCATAGGCATGTGTTGAATTAGAGTTTGACTTTTATTTAAATAATATTACTTTAAACACCATCATTTTGTTAAAAAGTGCACTCAACTTTTGTCTCCCATGCCTTTCATCATTTGAAAGACCAAATTTCCTCTATAAATAGAGAAGTCTTTCATTCATTTTAAACACACCAAAAAGCTCTCATTTCTCTCCTATAATATCCGGCAATCATACACACACATCACCAAAATTCTTCATTCAAGTGTTCTTCAAGTGTTCTTAGTGTTCTTCAAGAGTTTTGGTGCATACCTTGCAAGAATTTCAATTTCTACTCAAAATCATCTTCCAAATACATCAAAGTAAGTAAATACTAACTTATTTCATCTTATAATTATGTTTATATAAGTCTTGCATAATATATATAATCACCAACAACATCAAGTTACATAAAAACTCAAGTTTATAAGTTTCTAGTTTTTATTTTTAAGTTGTTTCTTTAAATGTGCATATGAATATATGAACACATTATAAACATGTTAATATTATGAAAACATGTGTTATATATGTGTTATATATGTGTTATATAACTTTTATGACTTTTATACAAGTAGTCTTTGAATAAACAACAAGAATCATAAGTTGTTTTAAGTTTATAAACTACGGATTTTCGGCAGAAAATTTATATCGACTTCGAAAAATCATAACTAATTCATAACTCAACGAAATGAGTTGACTCTTGTCTCAAAAGTTAGATCTATGTCTTAACTATAGATATGTAATTTTTCATAAATTATTTTGAAGTTTAAGACCTCCAGAAATTATTTGGGAAATCGAAAGTTTGACAGCTCAAAAATGGCCAACATAGCGTTTTTAACGAGCTTTTTCACCAACCTAAACAACTCGAAAAATGGCCGTTCTTGATTCTAAAAATCCTTTGTATATAATGTCCTAGAAAACCAAAGTCTAAAACATATTGCAGCTTGGTCAAAAAACAGCCTCAAAGTAGGCCGAAAAACCTCCGAAAAAGCTGGAAAATTATATATATATATATATATATAAAGTTGACGTTTTAAGCAAATTTTATTTATAAACTTGTAATGTTGGGTGATTTAAGACATAAAAATCTATAAATATACATATTATCATATATTAGTGATATTAAGTGCTTATTATCATTTAGGACTCGGTTAAACACCTCCGGTTTCATCACCCATCAAACAACGCAAACTTGCATTTTTACGCATATTTTGCCATCACAAGTTCGGTGAGTTCTCATAGCCCCTATTTTCACACTGTTATGTTTTGGGGATGAAATACATGCTTCATTTTTATATGGACACGGAAATATCTTCATTTCTATTATGTATTACACATTGGGTTCCATTAGCTCTGATATCATGAACCGTTAATTGCATTTATTTGTAAGCGCGAATATATTGTGGATAGATCTATTGGGAGTCATGTCCCCCACTCGGGTTAGTTGGATTGGCTAACAGCGGGTGCATATATATTCAACAAACGGTATTACGTATGGGAATACTGCACAGAGCAAAAACTTATCTTAAATTAAGCTTCGGTTGCATGATGGTTTATATGTAATACATAACAAGGAATTTATGATTTTATAAATTCAACCTCTATTATTGTTGTCCATACGAGTCAGATTTACGTGTAAACCTATGAGCTCACCAACAATTTTTGTTGACATATTTTAGCGTGTATTTTCAGGAAATTAAGGCAAGTATGCCTCGGACGTATTTTACTTTCAAGCTTCCGCATCCATGGAGTCGCATGCATATTCAAATTAACAGAGATTTAGCTGCATTATTTTGGATATTTTAATTATGTAATTAAATCTCTGTATTTTGCGAACTCCTTTACTCATATCAGTCTATGTAAAACATTGCTATGCTTTAAAGCTTTAACGATGTACTTTTAAAAACGTCCATATAGTGGTCGTTCATTATGATTATGGTTACGTTTCCGCACTCGTCACGCCTCGCTGCCAACCGGGGTAGCAGGGTGTGACAGATTAGTATCAGAGCCATATTTATAGTGAACTAGGTTGCATTAGTACCCTAGACTATAACTGCACTTAAGTTTTACTGATTTTTAAAAATATTTTGTAACTAACTAAAAGACTATGAATGGACCTTGATAGCAGAAATCATGTCCCATCCGGAAACCATTCTTATCGGATTCAGAGGAGGAGTACACTCCTGCGAGCCCCACGGCCACTGAAATTATCCACGAAGAAGAAACATCGGAAGAAGAGGACCCCTCGGAAGATCCAATGGAGGAGACGGAAGAGGAGCCGATGGAGGAAGAAGATCCATTACCCCCTACGGTCCCTGCTCGCGTCCCATACCACCCAGCCGAGCCATCATATATGCCGTATAGGCCTTACCCTAACGGCCCCAAAATGTTGTACACACCCTGAAAGCGGGTGAAGCCACCAAGAAGGGAGTCTATTCCTGTCCCGACTCCCCAGCCCAATCCCCCACCACCACACCGACGGGTAGACGCCCGACGATGGAGCTGGATACCGGAGACCCTCCGCGAATGGAGGCAGATGGAGGGAGTTCCTCCCAACTTTGAGATTGGAGGACCATCCTCCGCATCTATCTAACCACTCACTCAGGAAACCACCGATCAGACCATACCACTTTTGGTAGCACGGTCGACCAGGCATTGTGACACCCTTGCCACATTATCCACCAATTACATTTCACCCAGGATTAATCACCAACAAACAGATAACATAATGATCTGATAGCTTAATAATAGTGCGGAAGCAAAATACATAAATAAAAGTATTACAACAGAGTTTAACACCCTACGGTGCTACAAGGTTACATGTCTAAGTCTACATACTCAAACATTTTACATTATCCCAAATTTATTACAACAATAATTCCATAATCCAAATACCAAAGCTCACGGTAGATTTCTTCAAATACTTCAACAAATATCCTAGCTAGATGGTCCAGCTGTAGACTTCCCTTTTCCTGTAAAAATTCAACAACTAAAAGGTAAGCGAATGCTTAGTGAATACCAGATGATTTTCACACATTCTACAAATCTTTATGATGCCCCCAGAGTATCCGCGGTAACACATACCGTATACTCCACACGTATCCAAGATACGCAAACCTGAGCCGCAGCTCCTTCGAGCTGACACTCGGCATAAGAAAAACCAACCATCTGAGGCAGACATTACATCGGGGATGACTTACTGTCTATCCTGACCACAGAGGTGTCAAACTCTTGGTCATATAGCACAGTAACATCAGAGTACAGATGCGACCACGCAGGTCCATCGAAAGGATGCACAACAAATGAACGGACATGCAACAAATATGAATGTGCATCAACATAAACGCATGTTAGTAGAATGCCAAACGAACATGAAACAACAGGCCTCAGCAGGCAATGCAAACATAAAGCAGATGCAGACATGTTAAAAATCAAAGGTACTCACAGTGGGTGCGTTATTATTCTTTAAGCAATATTATTTCTCCTCGGAATTTCAACCGGACTCAAAAGTACCCCACTGTGGGTTAAACAACACCACAAGGGACCTGTTTCATTTCCATAATGAAAACATATCATCATTATATGTTCTTTAACAATTTACCATTAACTTGTATAAAATAAAGTGCTACAACATTCGGAAACACCATCCGAAACTCATATTTTAAACCATTATTCGAGGTGTTATTATTCCCAATTAACCCTCCATTATATGCCTTATTATAGTACAAAAGATATCTCAAAAGTTTGTTTATTTGACCATAAATTCGGATCCTTTTAAACCCATCCGAATTACCCCAAAACTCATAGAACTCGCCGAGTAGGCTCATGGAACTCGCCGAGTTCCTGTCCGAATTTCGGACCCTTAGTTGAATTTCGGACACATCCGGATTGGGTTGACCCATCCGAGTTCGGGTTAACCCATCCGAATTCGGACCCTCCGAGTTCGGTTCTTAGTTTTTGACTTCGGTCCTATTCAAATTTCGGATCTTATCCGAATTCGGGTCCCAACCGAATTCGGATCCAACACTTATGAATTTTTATGAAGATTTATTCATCTGTTCTTCAGTACTCGCCGAGTTCCTCATGAACTCGCCGAGTTCACATGCAGGTTTGCTATTTCGCAGCTACGGGTTTTTAAGTAAAAATTGCCAAAACTTAAATCTAACAACATGCAATTCATAATAATGCTATACTAACATATAATGAACGTTTCTACATCATTTTTCACATCCATAACATTCTAATTCGTCCAAATTGGATCAAAATTGAAGAAAAACCTCAAGAACACTAAAAACTTACAAAAATTAAGATTTCTAACCTTTTAGGACGAATTAACCGATGATTCTTGTTTCAGATGCTTCAGTGATGTTCAACAATCGATTCTCCACTGATTTAACACACATGCAACAACAATTTCTCAGTTTATAAATCCGAATTTTGAATCTTTTTAACTTCCAAATAAATCCCAAATTGAGATATAATGTTTCTTACCTTAATTCCCACTTGAATCTTGTTAATTTCTTGGTTTAATCCACGAATTTATCTTCACAATTTTGAATTTTCAGCAAGGATTTAGAGAGAGATGGAGAGAATTCTTTAGTTGTAGAGAGAGAGAGGTATCATTCAAATGAAAGACCAATGGTCTTTTATTCCTTAATTCCGGCTATTGACACTTTCAGCCCCTCAACTTATCCGATTCCATTAAATACTGATTTCATCATTATTTTCAACATCACCAATTTTTAAACAATCATACTTAATAACTAAAATTTAACATTCACAAACTCCTTAATTTCATAAAATAACAACCAACTTCCAAATATCCAGATACATAAACATTTTTAATAATTTAACTTAATACAGAAATTCATCTAATTATCCAATTACAATAAATTAAATCCGAGGATGTTACAGCATGGGCTCCACCACGCTCAACTTCGTCCTCGAAGTTACTCGGATCCAAAAAGTTGTGGATATTTCTTTAACATCTCAGACTTAGTCTCCCAAGTATGATTCGCTCCTTTGTGATGCTTCCAACGTACAAGCACCATCTCTATCTCCTTGCTTCTCAACTTCTTTACTTTCGTATCTAACACACACTCCGGCTCTTGAACATACCGGAGCCTTTCATCAATCTGCAGCTCAGTGTGATTGGCCCAATCCTCGTTTTCAGCAGTGAATGACTTCCTGAGATTTCCCACATGGAACACCGGGTGTATGCCCGACATTTCTTCTGGCAACTCTAAACGATACGATTGGTTTCCAACTTTTTCTACTATCTTAAATGGCCCAACAAATCTCGGAGCCAGCTTGCCTCTCTTCACGAAACGAGTAACACCCCTCATTGGTGATACTTTCAGATACACCCAATCATTTATCTCAAAGCTGATTGGTTTGTGCCTTCTATCGTAATAACTTTTCTGGCGATCCTGGGCCGCCTTCATATTCTGTCTTACCAATTGAATCTTTTCATTTGTTTCTTGCAATAATGCCGGCCCAGCAATCGGCGTTTCACCGGTTTCCCTCCAACATGTAGGAGTCCTACATCTTCTCCCATACAATGCCTAAAACGGCGCTTTCTTGATTGTCGCATGGTAACTGTTGTTATACGAAAATTCTATCAATGGTAAATGGTCATCCCAATTACCACCAAGGTCCAACACACACGACCGCATCATATCTTCAAGTGTCAGGATAGTCCTTTCACTTTGACCATCGGTTTGCGGACGGTAAGCCGTACTCATAGCAATCCTCGTTCCTAACCCTTCTTGTAATGCCGACCAGAAGTTGGAAGTAAATCAGCTGTCTCGATCCGATACAATGGACTACGGTACTCCGTGTCTAGAAACGATCTCAGCCACATAAATCTGAGCTAACTTCTCCAGTGAATAACTCTCTCTTATTGGAATGAAGTGTGCCGACTTGGTTAATCTATCAACGATTACCCATACCGCATCGTGTTGACGCCTAGTTTTCGGCAATTTTGTGACAAAGTCCATCGTGATATGCTCCCACTTCCATTTCGGAATGGGAAGCGGTTGCAAACTACCGTAAGGTTGTTGGTGTTCGGCTTTCACTAACCGACAAGTCCTGCATCTTTCCACGTACTGACCTATGTCTTTCTTTAATCCGGGCCACCAGAAGTCTGCTTTCAGCTCGTTGTACATCTTTGTGCTCCCGGGATGTACAGAAAACTTAGACTGATGGGCTTCTTCTATTATCACATTTCTCATGCCTCCATACTTTGGCACCCAGATTCTCCCATATATACCTTTCAAACCCGATTCACTTGTTTCCATATCCTTAATCTGTGCTCTTATATCTTCAGCACCAACATTCTCGTCTTTCAAGGCTTCCTCTTGAGCGGCCTTGACATCATCAATAATAGTGGATGTTAACATAGTAGATGTCAACATGTAACATCAATCCTTGGCATATGCTTTGCGACTCAAAGCATCGGCTACCACGTTAGCCTTTCCAGGATGGTAAAGGATTTCATAGTCATAATCCTTTATTAGCTCCATCGAACGTCTCTGTCTCATGTTAAGTTCTTTCTGGCTGAAAATGTATTTCAGGCTCTTATGATCCGTGTATAACTGACACTTAGTCCCGTAAAGATAATGCCTCCATAACTTCAATGCAAATGTAACAGCTGTTAACTCAAGATCATGAGTTGAGTAGTTCTTCTCATGTTGCTTAAGCTGTCTTGAAGCATAAGCAATAACCTTTCCACGCTGCATCAGTACAGCACCTAACCCCAGTCTTGAGGCATCCGTATACACCACAAAATCTTCATTGCCTTCCGGTAAGGCAAGTATCGGTGCTTCACTTAGTGTCCTCTTTAAAACATCAAACGCTTCTTGCTGCACGGTTTCCCAGACAAAAGGTGCATTCTTCTTTGTTAACATAGTTAAAGGGACTGCAATCTTTGAAAAATCCTTAATAAACCTCCGATAATAGCCCGCCAGCCCCAGAAAACTTCTGACTTCAGTAGCTGAACGAGGCGACTCCCAATTTCTCACCGCTTCTACTTTAGCTGGATCTACAGAAATTCCGGCCCCCGATATCACATGCCCTAAAAACTGAATCTGTTGTAGCCAAAACTCACATTTTGAGAACTTGGCATACAACTTCTCTTTTCTTAGCAGTTCCAGCAATTCCCTTAAATGATCAGCATGTTCGGCCTCAGACTTTGATACACCAGAATATCGTCTATAAAAACAATTACCGACTTGTCCAACATCGGTCTGCAAACTCGGTTCATCAAATCCATAAAGACAGCCGGCGCATTGGTTAACCCAAAAGGCATAACCAAGAACTCGTAATGCCCGTAACGTGTCCTAAAAGCTGTCTTAGGCACATCTTCTTCTCGAACCTTCAGCTGATGATATCCCGACCTCAGGTCAATCTTAGAAAATACACTCGCCCCATGTAATTGATCGAACAAATCGTCTATCCTCGGCAGCGGATACTTGTTTTTAACAGTCAGTTTATTCAATTCCCGGTAATCAATGCACATTCGCATTGTACCATCCTTCTTTTTCACAAACAAAACAGGGGCTCGCCACGGCGATGAACTTGGTCGTATAAAGCCCTTGTCCAACAACTCCTGGAGTTGTGTCATCATCTCTTTCATCTCGGTTGGGGCAAGGCGATAAGGACAACGAGCTACCGGTGCAGCTCCAGGGATCAGATCAATTCTAAATTCCACTTGTCTCTCAGGCGGCACGCCAGACAAGTCTTCCGGAAACACATCCGGGAATTGTGAAACAACAGGCACATCGGCCAACGTCTTCTTCTCAGCCTTGGCATCTATAGCATATGCCAGGTAGGCGTCACATCCCTTTGCAACAAGCTTTCGAGCTTTTGCAACAGTCAACAAACACAGATCCCCACTTCTCCTATCCCCATAAATACAGATCTCACGCCCCTCTGGAGTAGTTATCTTTATCATTCGCTTCTTACATACTATGTGGGCTTCATTCTCAATTAACCAATCCATCCCGATTATCACATCAAATTCACTGAAGTCTATCGGAATCAAGTCCAGATTGAAGACTACATCTTCAATCACTAAAGTGCAGTTACGGTATACATGATCTACTTTGACTAAGGTGTTGCTAGCAGTTTCAATATCTAGTACAGCAGATAGCTTAGACAAAGGCATGGCAAGTTGTTGTGCAAACATAGTAGATACAAACGAGCGATTGGCACCCGAATCGAAAAGAACTCGTGCAGGTAAAGAGTTTACAATAAACATACCCGTGACCACCTCCGGGTTTTCCCTAGCCTCCTCTGCAGTAATCTGAAATGCACGAGCCGGTGCCCTTTGTGACTGACCCCGACCTCGGTTAAATGAACCGCCGCTTGAACCTCCTGAGGATCGTGTTGATGTTGGAGCAGCAACTGCTGGAGCATTCTTTCGACAATTCCGATTATAGTGCCCCCATACTCCACACTTATGGCAAGCATCAGATCTCCGTGGGCATTCATTTTGAAAGTGGCCCAACTCTCCGCAGCAAAAACACGCACGCCCGTTGGTGCACTTGCCGAAGTGTTCCAGATGACACTTGTTACAATATTGTGGCTCGGTGTTGATAAAGTATGCACGAGCACGACCGGAAGAACTAGACTGTCGACGGAAGGACTGTTGCGGCGAGTACTGCGATGATCGTGAAGAACCAGTATAACCTCCTTCGCGTTGGCGTTTCGGTGGTGAAGGTTGAGTTGGGTTGACTGAAGCAGCAGCGGACCCCATCACGTATCCCGACATACCCAAGATCTGTTCCACATTCCTGGCGGCTTCCAATAAACCAGCAAATGTGGGGTAGCGTACGTTGCTCATCACCCTTCGAATCTCCAAATCAAGACCAGCCTCAAACCTGGTCACTTTCCTCTCCTCGGTATCCACTTGATGAGGCGCGAACAAACTCAGCCTCGTAAACTCTACAGCGTACTGGGACACAGACTTAGTCCCCTGAATCAGCGTCATGAACTTTGCTTCAAGTCTTCGGCGCTCGTCGGCCGGGCAGTACTGCTGAGTGAAGATATCAGTAAACTCAGCCCATGTCATAACAGATACTCTTTCCAAGGTTAACGCATTCACCATCGAGTTCCACCACATTATTGCGTCTTTGGTGAACATGGCAGTAGCGAATCGGACCATATCCTTCTCAGCACAATCGCTGATTCGGAAAGTCCTTTCTGTAGCTGTTATCCACTCCAGTGCAGTAACAGCATCACCCAACCCAGTAAACTCAACGGCTCCATTTCCCTTAAAGTCCTTGAAACGGCAACCCCTGGGCTTATTTGATGACCCAGTGTTGTCACCTTGCTCGTCATCGTTTCCCTCTCTTTCCTTATTCTTTCTCTTATCTTCTCTTCGTTTAGCTTCGGCCTCATCTCGAGCCCGAAACTGGTCCTGAATCATCCGATTTTGCTCAGCCATCATGGCTAGCATCATTTCTCTCGTCTCTTCTGGTGTCATTCCTCCTCCAGACATGTTCTGAAATATGAAACATATAACTTATTTAGTAACATGTCATTTATTTATAGACACCACCCAATTGTCCCGTATGATAGTCAATATTCTTATGATTACTAGATCGTAACCTATCTTAGTTCAGATCATTACTTAGTATCACTACATGTCAACACTTAATGTTTGAGACCAAGACCTCACGGACACTTGAATCTCAAACTACTGCTCTGATACCATACGCTGTGACACCCTTGCCACATTATCCACCAATTACAATTCACCCAGGATTAATCACCAACAAACAGATAACATAATGATCTGATAGCTTAATAATAGTGCGAAAGCAAAATACATAAATAAAAGTATTACAACAGAGTTTAACACCCTACAGTGCTACAAGGTTACATGTCTAAGTCTACATACTCAAACATTTTACATTATCCCAAATTTATTACAACAATAATTCCATAATCCAAATACCAAAGCTCACGGTAGATTTCTTCAAATACTTCAACAAATATCCTAGCTAGATGGTCCAGCTGTAGACTTCCCTTTTCCTGTAAAAATTCAACAACTAAAAGGTAAGCGAATGCTTAGTGAATGCCAGATGATTTTCACACATTCTACAAATCTTTATGATGCCCCCAGAGTATCCGCGGTAACACATACCGTATACTCCACACGTATCCAAGATACGCAAACCTGAGCCGCAGCTCCTTCGAGCTGACACTCGGCATAAGAAAAACCAACCATCTGAGGCAGACATTACATCGGGGATGACTTACTGTCTATCCTGACCACAGAGGTGTCAAACTCTTGGTCATATAGCACAGTAACATCAGAGTACAGATGCGACCACGCAGGTCCATCGAAAGGATGCACAACAAATGAACGGACATGCAACAAATATGAATGTGCATCAACATAAACGCATGTTAGTAGAATGCCAAACGAACATGAAACAACAGGCCTCAGCAGGCAATGCAAACATAAAGCAGATGCAGACATGTTAAAAATCAAAGGTACTCACAGTGGGTGCGTTATTATTCTTTAAGCAATATTATTTCTCCTCGGAATTTCAACCGGACTCAAAAGTACCCCACTGTGGGTTAAACAACACCACAAGGGACCTGTTTCATTTCCATAATGAAAACATATCATCATTATATGTTCTTTAACAATTTACCATTAACTTGTATAAAATAAAGTGCTACAACATTCGGAAACCCCATCGGAAACTCATATTTTAAACCATTATTCGAGGTGTTATTATTCCCAATTAACCCTCCATTATATGCCTTATTATAGTACAAAAGATATCTCAAAAGTTTGTTTATTTGACCATAAATTCGGATCCTTTTAAACCCATCCGAATTACCCCAAAACTCATAGAACTCGCCGAGTAGGCTCATGGAACTCGCCGAGTTCCTGTCCGAATTTCGGACCCTTAGTTGAATTTCGGACACATCCGGATTGGGTTGACCCATCCGAGTTCGGGTTGACCCATCCGAATTCGGACCCTCCGAGTTCGGTTCTTAGTTTTTGACTTCGGTCCTATTCAAATTTCGGATCTTATCCGAATTCGGGTCCCAACCGAATTCGGATCCAACACTTATGAATTTTTATGAAGATTTATTCATCTGTTCTTCAGTACTCGCCGAGTGCCTCATGAACTCGCCGAGTTCACATCCAGGTTTGCTATTTCGCAGCTACGGGTTTTTAAGTAAAAATTGCCAAAACTTAAATCTAACAACATGCAATTCATAATAATGATATACTAACATATAATGAACGTTTCTACATCATTTTTCACATCCATAACATTCTAATTCGTCCAGATTGGATCAAAATTGAAGAAAAACCTCAAGAACACTAAAAACTTACAAAATTAAGATTTCTAACCTTTTAGGACGAATTAACCGATGATTCTTGTTTCAGATGCTTCAGTGATGTTCAACAATCGATTCTCCACTGATTTAACACACATGCATCAACAATTTCTCAGTTTATAAATCCGAATTTTGAATCTTTTTAACTTCCAAATAAATCCCAAATTGAGATATAATGTTTCTTACCTTAATTCCCACTTGAATCTTGTTAATTTCTTGGTTTAATCCACGAATTTATCTTCACAATTTCGAATTTTCAGCAAGGATTTAGAGAGAGATGGAGAGAATTCTTTAGTTGTAGAGAGAGAGAGAGGTATCATTCAAATGAAAGACCAATGGTCTTTTATTCCTTAATTCCGGCTATTGACACTTTCAGCCCCTCAACTTATCCGATTCCATTAAATACTGATTTCATCATTATTTTCAACATCACCAATTTTTAAACAATCATACTTAATAACTAAAATTTAACATTCACAAACTCCTTAATTTCATAAAATAACAACCAACTTCCAAATATCCAGATACATAAACATTTTTAATAATTTAACTTAATACAGAAATTCATCTAATTATCCAATTACAATAAATTAAATCCGAGGATGTTACATGCATGATCACCAAATCCGGTCACTTAACCTAGATATCGGAGGGATGACCGCTCGTTTAGAGCGGGAGGAGTTTAAAAACTCCAACATCTACTGGGCTAACCAGCATGCTCTCACCATCCAACAGGATGGCCTGAATGAGCTTCGGCAGCAACTAACCGAAAGCAAAGCTCGGATCGAGGAGCTGACTCAGCGCCTCAACGCGATGGAAAAGGGAGAGACCCCTGATCACTCCCACACTTAGGGCACTTCTATCTATCTTTGTAATAGTAGGAAAAATATCATGTAATAGTATAGGACAAAAATTTTCGGGTAATAACCCGCCCCTAATGTATGAAAATTTCGAATGATTAATGAAAAATTGCAAGTTATTTATGAAATTGTGTTTGATGATTATAGTATTGTGCTTTAAGGAAAATTTATCTCTTTAAGATTCAACTTCTTACACTATGCTTTTTCTTTAAAATTTTAAGATAATGCCACCGAAACGAGCAATGAACGCTGCCGACATTGAAGAGCTAGTCGCACAAAGAGTGGCTGCCGCTATAGCCACGTATGAGGCAAATAGGAATAGCTCAGCTAATGGAGATGGTGATGCTAGTCGCACCACGGGAGGAACGGAAATCCACGCAAAAGGGTGTGGAATTAAAGGATTTTTAAGTTGCAAACCCCGGTACTTCAACAGAACCGAGGGAGCCGTTGGCTTGATACGGTGGTTCGAGAAGTTAGAATCTGTCTTTCGTGTCAGCGGATGTGCTGAAGGAGATAAGGTGAAGTTCGCTACTCACACTCTACAGGATAGCGCCCTCACATGGTGGAATTCCTATGTCCAGTCTGTAAGTATTGATGAAGCCTACCAGCTCACATGGTCCGCATTGAAGCAAATGATGACAAACGAGTACTGTCCGAGAAACGAACTCCAGAAGATGGAATCGGAGTTCTGGAGCCTGTCGATGAAGGGAACGGATGTAGCGGGGTACACCAACCGATTTCATGAACTGAGCATTCTGTGCCCTCCAATGGTGACCCCGGAGTACAAAAAGATCGAACGTTACATTTGGGGACTCGCTCCTCAAAATCAAGGTAATGTCACTGCCTCCAACCCATCCACCATACAGGATGCCATCAGGATGGTAAACAATTTAATGGATCAAGTGTCCCGGAGGAATGAAGCCAAAGCCGGGGAAAACAAGAGAAAGTGAGAAGACAAGTCTAGGAAGAATACGGGTTCACAATCCAAGAAGCCCGAGACCATCAAGGCCTACGTAGCAGGAACTGAGCCAAGAAAAGGCTACACGGGTACCAAGCCTTACTACACCCAATGCACCTTTCATCACAACAAGGGTCCCTGCCCAACTTGTGGAAAATGCAAGCGTATTGGCCATATGACCAAAGACTGTAAGTTTGGAACCCCGGGTGTCAATAGAGGAAATCAAAGAGGCTGCTTTGAATGTGGAGTTACTGGGCACTTCAAGAGTGAGTGCCCGAAACTGAGGAATGGTGGAGGAGCTCAGGGGAGAGCTTTTGTGTTAGGAGCAGGTGACGCTCGTCAAGTTCCCCACGTAGTATGAGGTACGTTTCTTTTAAATGACATTTATGCTTACGTACTCTTTGATACTGGGGCTGATAGGAGCTTTATATCTGATAAGTTTAGTAAGCAATTGAATGCCACTCCTTTTTCCTTAGACAACTCTTATACTATAGAACTGGCTGACGGTAAAATATTAGAGGCAAGTAGTATCATTAAGGAATGCACACTGAAGCTGGCAGATCATCCCTTTAAGATAGACTTGATGCCTATAGAACTCGGAAGTTTTGATGTAGTAGTTGGTATGGATTGGTTATCACACAATCATGCCGAGATTTTGTGCGGTACGAAAGTGGTACGGATACCACTCCACAAGAAGAAGTTCCTAACAGTCCAAGGAGAAAGAAAGAACCAACAGTTGAATGTCATATCCGTCCTAAGAACATTAAAGTGCCTTAGGAAAGGTTGTCATGCAGTACTGGTGCAAATTGTAGAAAAAGAGTCGGAGGAGAAGCGACTCGAGGATATTCCAGTGGTTTGTGACTATCCGAAGGTCTTCCCGGAAGATTTGCCTGGACTTCCGCCGACTAGGCTAGTAGAGTTTCAAATCGATTTGGTGTCGGGAGCTGCACCGGTCGCAAGAGCCCCATATAGACTCGCCCCTTCTGAGATGCAAGAGCTATCCAATCAATTACAAGAGTTGATGGATAAAGGATTCATTCGACCAAGTTCCTCACCTTGGGGAGCTCCGGTCTTGTTCGTGAAAAAGAAAGACGGATCCTTCAGAATGTGCATAGACTACCGAGAGCTAAACAAGTTAACGGTAAAGAATCGCTACCCTCTCCCCAGAATTGATGACCTGTTTGACCAACTACAGGGATCTAGCTTCTACTCTAAGATTGATCTGCGATCTGGTTATCATCAAGTAAAGGTCCGGGAAGAAGACATACCCAAGACAGCATTCAGAACTCGATATGGACATTACGAATTCCAGGTAATGCCATTCGGTTTGACCAACGCACCAGCCGTATTCATGGACCTCATGAATCGAGTGTGTAAACCGTATCTGGACAAATTTGTAATAGTGTTCATAGACGATATTCTCATCTATTCCAGAAATAAGGAGGAGCATGAACAACATCTCAAGCTGATCTTGGAATTGTTAGAGAAGGAACAGTTATACGCCAAATTTTCAAAATGTGAATTTTGGTTGCGAGAAGTTAAATTCCTTGGACATATGATCAACAGCCAGGGAATCCAGGTTGATCCATCAAAAATCGAGGCCATAAAGAACTGGGCGACTCCTAGAACCCCCACGGAAATCCGCCAATTTCTAGGACTTGCCGGTTATTATAGGCGATTTATCGAAAACTTCTCAAAGATAGCAGGATCCTTAACAGAATTGACTCGGAAGGATGTGAAGTATATCTGGGGTGAAGAGCAAGAAAAGGCGTTTCAGCAGTTAAAGCAAAGATTGTGTAGTGCACCAATTCTGTCCTTACCTGAAGGGACTGAAAATTTTGTGGTCTACTGTGATGCCTCACACAATGGATTAGGTTGTGTGCTCATGCAAAGGGATAAAGTCATTGCATACGCATCATGACAGCTCAAAATTCACGAGGTGAATTATACGACTCATGACTTAGAGCTTGGAGCAGTGGTGTTTGCTCTCAAAATATGGAGGCACTACCTGTATGGAACTAAATGCACGGTGTTCACAGACCATAAAAGCCTTCAGCATATTCTAAATCAGAAAGAGCGAAATATGAGACAGCGTCGTTGGGTTGAAGTACTTAGCGATTATGACTGCGAAATTCGTTATCATCCGGGGAAGGCGAATGCCGTGGATGATGCCCTAAGCCGGAAGGAACGGGTTAAGCCATTAAGAGTTCGAGCTTTGGTCATGACTATACAGTCAAACCTACACTCTCAAGAAGAAGCAGTCAAGGAGGGTAATCTACTGGATGAAGCCTTGAGAGGGATGGATAAGCAGTTTGAAATCAAGCCAGATGGATGTCGATACTTCATGGGCAGAATTTGGTTACCAAAACTCGGAGGAGTAAGGAAGTTGGTCATGGATGAAGGACATAAGACAAGATATGCTATTCATCCAGGGTCAGATAAGATGTATCACGACTTGAAAGGAATGTACTGGTGGCCAAATATGAAGGCTGACATTGCTACCTACGGCAGCAAGTACTTAACATGTTTGAATGTTAAGGCTGAGCACCAAAAACCATCAGGATTGCTAGTTCAACCAGAAATACCCCAGTGGAAGTGGGAAAACATCACAATGGATTTCATCACCAAGCTGCCAAAGACTTCTGGAGGATATGACACTATTTGGGTGATTGTGGATCGACTTACCAAAACCGCACATTTCCTTCCAATCAAGGAGACTGATAAGATGGATAAGTTAACACGAATCTATCTTAAAGAAGTCGTCTCAAGGCATGAAGTGCCAGTATCAATTATATCGGAGAGGGACAGCCGGTTCACATCAAGATTTTGGCAGTCATTGCAAGAAGCACTGGGTACACGCTTAGATATGAGCACAGCCTATCACCCGCAAACGGATGGTCAGAGTGAAAGGACGATTCAGACTTTGGAAGACATGTTAAGGGCATGTGTCATCGATTTTGGCAAAAGATGGGACAGGCACCTGCCATTAGTCGAGTTTTCCTATAACAACAGCTATCACTCGAGCATTAAGACCGCCCCATTCGAGGCACTCTACGGGCGAAAGTGTCGATCACCTCTTTGTTGGGCTGAAGTAGGAGATAGTCAGATTACTGGACCGGAAATCATCCAGGAGACTACAGAAAAGATAGCCCAGATTCGTAACCGATTAAAGATCGCGCGGGATCGACAGAAAAGTTATGCAGACATTCGACGGAAGGATTTGGAGTTCCAAGAGGGAGATCAAGTAATGTTAAAAGTCTCGCCTTGGAAGGGAGTAATCCGTTTTGGGAAACGAGGAAAACTCAATCCTCGTTATATCGGACCATTCAAGATCACCAAAAGAATTGGCCCGGTAGCTTACCGACTCGATCTGCCCCCAGAACTTAGTAACGTTCATAATACCTTCCACGTGTCCAATCCGTAGAAATAATGGACCGAGAAGTCAAGAAACTAAAGCACAGCCGGATCCCGATAATAAAAGTCAGATGGAACTCTAAGCGAGGTCCTGAGTTTACGTGGGAACGCGAGGATCAGTTCCGGGAAAAATACCCTCACCTGTTCTCAAGTACTCAAGAAGTGGAGAACACGAGCTAATTTCGGGACGAAATTCCCTTAACAGGGGGAGACTGTGACATCCGGCACTAAACCAGGTTAGCAATGATGCCCTAATCTGTATTTAATAGCCAAGTATAGCCTAATCAGTGGTCATTAGAAATTAATCAAGTGATTAACAAGGTTTATTAGAAAATTCAACTCAATTTGAATCAAATTCATCGGTGCGATGAATCGGGAAATCAATTAATCCGATCGATTTACGATATGAGGGATTAATTCAACTAAGTATATAATTAAATTATGATTAGTGACACTAATCATACACTAATACAATTACTTAACATTAATTATGCAAGACTAAAACAATTCATTAATACAATTCATCCATAAGTATTTATAAAATTTCAAGAAAAGGAAAATACAAGAATACATTTCTAAATACATTTATACAAAAAAAAAAATGAAAATACATGTATATACACATGAGGGCTGGCCTTAAGGCCATAGGCATTTGTTGAATTAGAGTTTGACTTTTATTTAAATAATGTTACTTTAAACACCATCATTTTGTTAAAAAGTGCACTCAACTTTTGTCTCTCATGCCTTTCATCATTTGAAAGACTAAATTTCCTCTATAAATAGAGAAGTCTTTCATTCATTTTAAACACACCAAAAACCTCTCATTTCTCTCCTATAATATCCGGCCATCATACACACACATCACCAAAATTCTTCATTCAAGTGTTCTTCAAGTGTTCTTCAAGAGTTTTGGTGCATACCTTGCAAGAATTTCAATTTCTACTCAAAATCATCTTCCAAATACATCAAAGTAAGTAAATACTAACTTATTTCATCTTATAATTACGTTTATATAAGTCTTGCATAATATATATAATCACCAACAACAACAAGTTACATAAAAACTCAAGTTTATAAGTTTCTAGTTTTTATTTTTAAGTTGTTTCTTTAAATGTGCATATGAATATATGAACACATTATAAACATGTTAATATTATGAAAACATGTGTTATATATGTGTTATATAACTTTTATGACTTTTATACATGTAGTCTTTGAATAAACAACAAGAATCATAAGTTGTTTTAAGTTTATAAACTACAGATTTTCGGCAGAAAATTTATATCGACTTCGAAAAATCATAACTAATTCATAACTCAACGAAATGAGTTGATTCTTGTCTCAAAAGTTAGATCTATGTCTTAGCTATAGATCTGTAATTTTTCATAATTTATTTTGAAGTTTAAGACCTCCAGAAATTATTTGGGAAACCGAAATTTTGACAGCTCAAAAATGGCCAACATAGCAGTTTTAACGAGCTTTGATATCATGAACCGTTAATTGCATTTATTTGTAAGAGCGAATATATTGTGGATAGATCTATTGGGAGTCATGTCCCCCACTCGGGTTAGTTGGATTGGCTAACAGCGGGTGCATATATATTCAACAAACGGTATTACGTATGGGAATACTGCACAGAGCAAAAACTTATCTTAAATTAAGCTTCTGTTGTATGATGGTTTATATGTAATACATAACAAGGAATTTATGATTTTATAAATTCAACCTCTATTATTGTTGTCCATACGAGTCAGATTTACGTGTAAACCTATGAGCTCACCAACAATTTTTGTTGACGTATTTTAGCGTGTATTTTCAGGAAATTAAGGCAAGTATGCCTCGGACGTATTTTACTTTCAAGCTTCCGCATCCATGGAGTCGCATGCATATTCAAATTAACGGAGATTTAGCTGCATTATTTTGGATATTTTAATTATGTAATTAAATCTCTGTATTTTGCGAACTCCTTTACTCATATCAGTCTATGTAAAACATTGCTATGCTTTAAAGCTTTAACGATGTACTTTTAAAAACGTCCATTAGTGGTCGTTCATTATGATTATGGTTACGCTTCCGCACTCGTCACGCCTCGCTGCCAAGCGGGGTAGCAGGGTGTGACAGAGGGGGCAGCAATGCTATCCCCCTTGCTAGAAGAAGACCAGGCAAAAGGATGACCTAGAGGAGTCAAAGAGCCCTCTGGGGCTGCTTGGCCGGGTCGGAGACTTTCAGCGTCTGAACGATTCACGTTGACCGCCTCAAATCCATCTAAATCATCAAAAGATAGATACTCCAACACGCTCATGACTGCGGTGAAACAAGAAAAACGTTAGAAACATGGTGGCAAATAAAAGAAAGACAATCAATTAATCTCAAAAGGAAAACAGGGGTCCTACCAATGCCCCCTTTTGTTATTATGGGAAGAGTGGCAGAACTTCCCCAGTTGGGATTCATCCCCAACAGAGCCAGCACAGGGTTGGGGTAAGTCCTCAATTTAAAGGTTTGGCGATCAAGTAAGGCCAGAAGATCAACATCCAAGTCTCTGGCTTCAGGGGGGCAAGTCAACGAATGGGGACGCCCTCCGGCTCTCCATACTAACACGCCCCTATCGCCTGGGGGAACAATGGTGTTGTCTACCCAGGAAAAAGCCTCTTTCCATTCACGCAACCCCTGTGGGGGGTCGATAAACACATCAGGCACATGAGCTTTTCTCCTCTCAAAACTGAACCAATCCTTCAGGCAGGTCAATTTGAAAAAATATCGAAACAGAGGAATAGAGGGGATACAACCTAGGGCTTTGCAAGCCGCCTAAAAAACGGTGATTCTCAGTACTGCCAAGGGAGACATCTGCCCTGGATGAGTCTCGTAGTGTTTTAACAAGGAAAGGTAGAAGTGAGTGAAAGGAAGTCGAAGATTCCCGACAGAAATTTGTTTGGTGTACAAGGCCACTTTGCCCTCAGGAGGGCAAAGTGCTGTTGATCGACGATTTGGAAGCTGAGGGTGAAGATCAGCAGGGATACCATATTCACCTAAGAGGATTTTGAACTCTGAATTGGTAAGAGTACATGGCACTTTATCCGCTGAAGGGGCGGTCAGCATAATGACAAGAAGAATATAAAAAGGAGGAAGAATAAGGCTAACCTGGGGAATCGAGGGCGTCGAAGGAATGTTGAGTAAACTGCACAAGGAGGATGGAAAAGCTTCGAAGGAGAAGTTAAGAGAAAGAAGCAGGGTTTTTTCTTTTAAAACTTTGAAAAAGCTTGAAATCCGGGTTTAATGAAGGAGTGGGGAAATAAGCGGGAATATCCCTTGACACGTGTCACTCCCCTATTAAACCCGCCTGAAACGGACAGAGAGACATGACAGTTAGGCGACGCGCCACGCACGCGTGGAACCTCTTGTCATCATGACTTTCATTAAATGAAGCTTACACCTCCTTACAAGGGGTCTAATCAAGCACATACCTGCTAAGACACATTGAATATTTTTTATAATTCATCTGGGTGTGTATCAACCATTACAAGGGGCTATTAAGTAACATTCTTGGAAAATGTCTCTCGCATGACATTCAACCACCTCGCTTTAAATACCTCGGACGTCAGTAATCCAGACCGCCTCGCCTCTAGTATTCAAGACGTTCGATGATCCTGTCATGCCACTCCATGTAGTCTAGGCACTGGCCATTCATTCAGGTTACTAGTAAGTTTCTAGGCAAGCCATTAACGGCCCGCCTGGTGACTCCAAAACTGAAGCATAGTCTCCTAAAGTTCTAGCGAAAACTATACGTTTTCACTAGAACTTGAGAGACTTGTTTACGTGGGTCCAATCCTAAATTGACCCACAGGCCAAAAGAGCCCAATCCATCTCTCATTTGTTGCTCCGGCCTACTATAAGACCCAAGGTGATTCGCTTGACCCGCGAGAGGTCCATGGAGCGACAGATCTCCGAGTCGCAGATCTCTATCACGCGGCAGAGGCTATGCAGAGAAGGGAGAAAAAGAGAGGCTTCTGATTGGCTCTCGGAGGATCAGGGAGGTCAATCCCACGCACGTTCTCCTCTAGCCAATGGGATTCTCCCAACTCGAGCGCCTCGCCTGGAATAGGGAAGGTATAAATAGGGTCCTCGCCATCCAGATAAAGGTAATGCCCATTTTATTGTCCTTACTGATACTCTTCTATAAACGCATTCTCTCGAGATAATGGCTGACTTAGGCATCGGAGTGCCTTCACAGGGGCTCCCTCTGTGCTGGCATTAACGATAGTCTTCTATTTCCTTGTTGCAGGTCTTACAATCCTCTTACTGAATTCTCCCGAGGCGTTACTAAACTAGTTATCATTCTAACCCATAATTATTGATTGTCATATGCACAAACAATACCTTCAACTGAAGAGGGCTCGAGCTCAATAAACTTCCGAGCCGCGATTCTTCCGATCTCAACGTCACCGTGAACTTTGCACGCAGCAAGCAGCATCCCCCAAACCAAAGCTTCAGGTTCGATAGGCATGCTGCTGATAAATCTTTCAGCTTCTTTTAATTGTCAAGACCGACCAAGAACATCCACCATGCATGCGTAATGTCGTTGACTAGGTTGAATTCCGTAGTCTTTGACCATCGAAGTCAAATGAGAATACCCTTCTTCGACCAAACCACTACAGCTACACGCTGTTAACACACCCATGAACGTCACTAAATCTGGTTTGGTTCCTGATTCTGTCATGAGGTTTTATATTTTTAACGCTTCTAATCTGTTCCCGTGTGGAGCATAACTGTTGATCATTGCAGTCCAGCTAACTAAATCTTGATTGTTAATCTGATCAAACGATTTACGACAATCATCAATGCTTCCACATTTCGAGTACATCATCACCAATGAACTACCCACAGAAGCCTCTGATTCAAATCCAAGTTTTAGGATACGAGCATGTAACTGCATACCGATGTCAGGACAGTTCAGATCTCCTACGGCTCCTAAAACAGACGATATTGGGCATATGTGAGGCACGTTGGACCTCACCATACTTGATATGCTTTGTAGAAATTACCTCGTGGAATACTTTGTGGAGCCATTTGTTGACATATTGATGTTTATATTTTCTTTCATTTCTTCTATGAATAATTTGTTTGAGCTTAGGTGAGGCATGTTGGACCTCACGTATGCTTTCAATAGACCCTACCTGGATATCCATGGATAATGTTGGGCTAACTCTAAGCCTAAATTGAGCAATATGTTGGGCTAGCTCTAAGCCTAAATTGAGCAATATGTTGGGCTAGCTCTAAGCCTAAATTGAGCAATATGTTGGGCTAGCTCTAAGCCTAAATTGAGCAATAAGTTGGGCTAGCTTTAAGCCTAAATTGAGCAATACGTTGGCCTAGCTCTAAGTCTAAATTGAGTAATATGTTGGGCTAGCTCTAAGCCTAAATGGAGCCATAATGTTGGGCCAACTCTAAGCCTAAATTAAGCACTCGATCATATTGGTTATTGAACATACTCGTTGCTTATCATTGCATGCATATATATTATGTATCATTCTAATCAAGCAACTCATTCAACTTTGTTGACCCCTTTTAGTTGTTAAACCCCTTTCAGGTAAAGGAAAGCATCACACCTGACCATCTTGGTAGTGGATTGGACCTTGACTAGCTGCTCCATTGTGTTCGCATATCTTTGATAAAGCTTTTGGGTGGAGATTTCAGACCATGTGTTCAATGACTGAGTATAGTCGATGTTACTCAACATTGAACGCGGCTTCAGATGTTGGTATTGACCCACCTAGGCAACAGTAGTAAAACAATCTTAAACTCAAAGTGGAAAGACATGACCCATTGAGGATCCAACTACCGGAAACAATAAAAAACGTTCAAATTTTTTAGGACGATTCCTCGAAAATTTTTATAGGCGAATTGGTGGAAGTACCCGCACTGTCCACCAATTAATTTCAAAGTGGAAACACATGAACCACAATTGCACAAAATTTGTCGGCATGTTTAACAAAAACATGATGAATTGGCGAAGCGGCGAAAACGACTACGACGTTTTCACCACAACCCAAAAACAGTACAAGACACTCAATAAAAATAAGTCATGTCCACACCAATCGGCTAGGGAGGTACTTCGACGTCATACAAAGTGGAACCCCGTTCCACAAATGGATGATTTTGTTCAGCCGCAAACAAAGCGTTCTAAAACTTCCGATTCTAACACGATCGGAACACTGTCTTCGGATGCAGGATTTTTAGGTGTTCACGATGAAGAAGATGATGAGGGCGACGGGTATATTCAGGAGCTTGAAAAACCACGCCGCAAGGGAAAAAACTAACATCAACATCAGGCGACCCAGAGATGCACAAACAATTCAAAAGGATTTCAACTTCTCACGTCGACGATGTTCAAGATAAGAAACGTCATTGAAAAGAACCTGAAGAAATAAAACAAACAAAAATGAAGTACGAAAAGGAAATAAAAGAAAAAAAATATCAAGCGTACATAACGTCACACAATGAACAACAACAACGAGACACGAAGTTTTTCGTTCGGCCACACGACCATTTGCAAGGTACCGCTTTGCAAATCGTATTACAACGCAAACAAAGAATTCTGGAGCGTTGGGGATGACAAATGTAGTTTCGTAATTTTTTAATTTTTTGTTTTTATTTTCTTAATTTTTTAGTTTTGTAATTTTTTTAATTTTTAGTTTCGTAAATTTTTAATTTTTAGTCCTTAGTTTCGTAATTTTATTAGTATTAGTTGTTTTGTTAATAAAAATGAATTTATTTTAAAAAAATTTAAGAAATATGGAAAGGTTTAGAAATATAAGTATTTTCAAGTTAGAAAGGTGGGAAAAGGTGGAGGAGAGAGAAAAGCTAATGTGGCGCTGAGGTGTACAAAAAAGTTGGTTTGAGAAAGATGGGTAGGGACGGGCATTTGGACCTAAAAACCCGGCCCAGACCAAAAAAAAACCCGAAAACCGGCCCGATCCATACCGTTATTAATGAAATTGGTCGGGTTTCGGTTTCTTTAAAATCACTATTTTTGGTTTTTGGTTTTCCGAGTTCGGTCCAAATGCTCATCCCTAGGTATACCAATCACTCTAAGAATGAATGATTTTTAAGATTTTTAAATGAATGTACATATTTTTCATGTTTAGAATTTCAAAAACAATATTAATGGTATTTAATAATTAATATAGGAAAATAAGAAGGGTAAATTAATTAAATATATTGATAAATGATAATTTTTTATAAAACAAAATTAATAATAAAATAAATAATTTCATCAAAACAAACGAATGTAGATAATAATAATAACAACAACAAAAAACAACAATAATAATAATAAAACTTATTAATACATTGGTAATTACATAAATAAATTGTAATTAAATTATTATACAAATAGGTAAAATATCACTTATTAATTATACAAATATAAATATACAAATAGTTAAATATAAAAAATTAATTAATTAATTAGGGAACATACATAAAATTAATTCATAAGGACAAAATTGGAATTTTAAAAAAATTGAGTTTTTAGGGACTGAAAACGTGACAATGTTTCAAAATATGGACTACCAGGGACCATTTGTAATTTACTCTTTTTATTATTGTACCTAAGGATATTAAGGTGTATGTTAAATGGTGATGGAAGTAATAACATAATGATAGTGAAAGGTTCAGAGTAATTAAAGCTACATTGTCACACCCTGTTACCCCGGTTGGCAACGAAGAGTGACGTCGCGGAAGCATAGTCATAAGCAAGTGAACGACAACTGTATGGACGTTTTCAAAAATAAATTTATATAACTTCAAAATATCAAATTGTTTTACATAGCTCGAATAACATGAAGGGTAGTTCGCAAGTTATAGAGATTTATATACATAATTAATTAACAAATTGATGCAAATAAATCTCCGAGTTTTGAAAATGATGCGACACCAAAATGAACGGAAGCCTTGGAATGCTTCCGATGCAGTGCACGTGCCTTAATTACCTGAAAATACACGCTAAAATACGTCAAAAAATTGATGGTGAGTTCATAGGTTTACATGAAAAAATGACTTGTATGAACATCAACAGTTGAGTTTTAATTTTTAAAAGCATAATTCCATGTTATGTATTACATAAACCATCATGCGACCGAAACTTAATTATGAGTTTGCCCTGTGCAGTATTCTCCGCTGTAATACCATAATGTTAAATATATATGCACCCCTTACCAGTTGGAGCGACCAACCTAGGTGGGGGACATTAATCCCGATAGATTAATATATTCGCGCTTACATAAAAATGTAACTAAGGGTCCATGATCTGAGGGCTGATGGGACCACATGTATAATACATAAAGGAAATGAAGCAACATCTGTGTCCATATGAAAATGAAGCATGTATTTCTACCCCAAAACGTAACATTAAAAATAGGGGCTATGAAAACTCACCGTAAGTGTGATGGCTAATTTCGAGCGTAAAAACGAAGGTTTGCGTTGTTGATGTGTGATGAAACCGGATGTAACATCCGGCATTAAACTAGGTTAGCGATTATAACCTAATCGGTGGTCATTAACAATTAATCAAAGTGATTAGCATTGTTAATAATGAAATTCAACTCAATTAGAATCAAATTCATCGGTGCAATGAATCGGGAAATCAATTAATCCGATCGATTTAGGATATGATGGATTAATCAACTAAGTACATAATTAATCTACGACTAGTCACACTAATCATACACTAATACAATTGCTTAACATTAATTATGCAAGACAAAAACAATTCATTAAAACAAAGCATCCAAAAGTATTTATAAAATTACAAGAAAATGGAAATACAAGAATACATTTCTAAATACTTTTATAAAAAAATGAAAATACATCAAAAATACCTCACATAGGCCGGCCCATAGGAGAGTACTAAAAGGACTTGAAATATTTTTTTTACTCAACATTTCACCATCAAATCCTCCTCTTTCAATTCAGACAAGATTTCACACTATTCTTCATCATTTCACAATCTTTTCAAGATCCAATTTTCTCTATCAATAGAAAGCTTTTCCTTTCATTTTTATCACACCAAAATCTCTTCTTCCTCCTCTCAAAAACCAGCCACACACATAACACACACCCAACACGCCATTTTCTTTCAAGTGTTCTTCATATCTTGAAGTGTTCTTGGTGCAACTTTTGAAGATCCAACCTTCCTCTCATTTTCATTCTTCTAAAACATCAAAGTAAGTAAATACTAACCTATTATATCTTATATTGATGTTTATATAAGTCTTGCATAATATATATAATCACCAACAACCACAAGTTCATAAGAACTCAAGTTTATAAATCACTAGTTTTTGTTTTTAAGTTGTTTTCTTCAAATGTGTTTATAAATATGTGAATTCATTATTTCATGCAATTCAATCACATCTAACAATATATGAACAATTATAACAATCAAACACAATCTATTGAATGATTAAGAGAAGAATATTACGTTTGGTTCTTGGTGACTTGCACAACAATTCTTCTTTCTCTCTCTACTTTTCTAACCGTATGTGTGTATTTGTAGTTTTGTAATCTGAGATTCCTTCAATTCCTATATATATACTCAATACAAAGTATTGAGTATTTACACAACCAACCCTTGTACTTTATACAATATAAATTGTTTTTAACTCTATTATAAATTGTACCCAACAATCTCCCCCTTAGAGATGAAAACAATTTTCAATTAAAGTTCTCTGTTCAGGTTGATTCTTTTCTTGAATCTTCTTCTTTTCTATGATCTCTGAATCTTCTGATTTAGACACTTCTTTTTTATTGTCTCTCTTTGATTTTCTCACCTCTTCTTTTCCGACCTTCTCTTTTCTTGATAGGACACTCCCCCTTGAATCGTGAATAGCTCTCGATTCTTTCCCTTGAATAATTTTCTTGATATGATTTAGAAATTGTCATCAGTTGTCTTCAAACTACTCAACCGTTGTCTCTGAACTCTAGCTTTTCTCCCCCTCATGATGATCATAAGAATTATGAACATCATGCAAAGTCCTCAGAGACTTAATGCAATGAAATTACAGTAGATGAAATACAACAACAAATACAATTTCAAATTATTACAAATTGAATTTCTCTCCATCAAACTGATATCCTTTCCCCCAATACAAAACAAATCTATCTCACTCCCCCTAAAAAATTTCACTCCCCTCGAATTGATACTATAACTTTTTAGAATAAAAACAAAGCTTTACAACTTTGGGGAAAATGAAACACATTCATTTTGTGAGAAAAACGAGTCCAGGTCCACATAGGATTCCTGTTTGCACAATAGACAAAATCTATGTGACCTATGTTCAGTGCTGGCGTGATGTTAACACTGGTAGGATTTCCAAATAGTCATCGTGAAATCCTTTATCATGAAAGAATCACTCTTATTTGTTCCGGCTTAGTCACTTTGGACTAGCAGTTTATAGTCACGCAGACTGTTAGAATCGATGTGTCCTAAAAGGGTATATAATCAGCTCTAGACACAATGTGCATCAAATGAAATTGGAGACCGGAGCAAATGTCTTCCTTGTTTCAATATCAATAATATCCAAATGATATATCGATAGAAATGTGGTATAACTCCGTGATTATTGAAACAGAAATCTTTTGAGAGATAACTGAGTAGTTGGTGGGGTTAAGTGCATGCGTCACTGGGTCCATGACGTCTTTTTCAATATCAAGTCGCCTAGGGCTTGATAGATTATGTGGTTTACCCAGCCGACACAGTTTAGGTAGGATTTACTTTTCTTTTAATCCTTTTTCAACTCTCAGCACTCAGCATTTTTCAACTAAGCTCCCTCCGGCTCACTTTTGAAAAATAAATTCAGTCAGCTTTATAGCAAAAGCATGATCCGATGCACCACCATCTCCTTTCAAATATACCCCTCTCATTTACATTTTACCACTGCTCGACCCTGTCAGTATCCCGTGATAACTGACACTTCTCAGTTAATAAACCTAAAGAACCCTCACCCACACAAACTATAGATGGTTTGCTCCTTGGGTAGGTCTTCCGGTTCTGGTTAGACCATAGAAGCGAAATTTATGCCTATCACTCAGATTGGTGCATAATCGGAGTCAGCAGAAAGATTTTCAGCTTTGAAACCAAGGGATATCGGAAATCATGTGATATCGGAGATTATATTCATATAATTTGGGAGATATCAGATTGAAATGGAAAATCTGATATATGATATGAAAAGAATCAGATTTTATTGAAAGAATTAGCACATGGGAGATAACGGGAGAATCCAGTAGAAATTGGAAGCATTGTAACAAAGAGAACCTCCGAAGAAATGAGATTATGAACATCAAAGAAATTAGATCAATTAATCTCAATGAGAGATTCAGAGAATCAAAAGATTATGAAAAAATTTTGCTTGTCAACTCAAAAATGTTATTATGTGTGTATCAAATATTTTCGTGAAAAAATCACACACAGTTTTGAAAAATGTCATCGACAAAGTGCGTCTGAAACTCCCCCTGGAAATAAGCATACACAGTTAGTCAACTCGTAGAAATGAAATCAGGAGCAAAAAATTATAAAAAATAAAACTCCCTCTTTGTCAATTTCAGCTTCGGAGTTGAATTCAGGGCAGGAATTCCAGTAAGATTTGTCTCTCAGACTCGGGTTCTAATCTAAATTGATTACAAGCCATATGTCGCCGAAGCTCAGGTTTCAGTCTGATGTAACTGAAAGCCTTTGTCTCTGGTTCAATGAAGTCTAGGTTCTAGTCTGAATTAACTAGAAACCAAATGATTGAACTGAAGAACGGGTTTTAGTCTAGATTAACTAAAAACCATCTTGAGTTGAAGCATGGGTCTTGATCTGAGTTAATCAAGAGCCTGTTGAAATGAAGAACGGGTCCTTATCTGAAATGATAAGAAACCTATAACCTACAAAATTTAAGATGTCTTTGGTATCCAAACAGATTTGGATCCAGACTTGTTAGCGCTCTTGGGTACCCATTTCAAAACAGGTTTTGGTACCCACTTGTACTTGGGTTTAGGTACCCATTGCAAGTTATAACTATCAGCTTCTTTTTCAAAAGCTGGAAAACAAATTTCTTTGAGTATCTGAAGATTTAACATCTGAGTATCTAAAGAAACTTGACTTTGAATGATTAGAATTTTCTGAACTCTTCTTTCTGAAAAACTGTCCGGTTCTGGCATGTTTTTGGTAATACGTGGTCGTTTTCTTTGAATATGTTTTCTGATTACATGGACCAGTATTTCCAAAAACTTTAAAAACGTTTGGCTTTGAAGATTCACCAGTGTAAATCTTAACCGGAAGTTGTTCAATGATTTTGTCTTTGCCTTTATGTATCTTGAGAAGATATTTAAGTTTCAGATCTGAAGATAATCAAACTTAGGAGAGTTAATTAGATTCACCTCACTGTCAGAAGACAAACCAGAGTAATCAACATTGGATTTTAAACACACTGAAGAAGGGGTCTTAACTTTTGACTCAGTTGATGAAGTAAAAACATGTAATTGTTTTGTAAGATTAAGTATCTAATCTTCCAAACTGTTGATAATGACTAAATTTGAATTTCTGTCATGATCAAATGATTGGTAATCAGTTTAAAAAGATTGTTCTTTGATTAAGAACATTTGTCTTTCATCTTCAAACAATTCAGATTTTGATTTAAAATCTTGTTCTTTAAGTAAGAACGCATGTCTTTCCTTCTCAATCAAATCTTTAGTTAAAGACAACTCTTGTTGAAGAGCAAAAATTTCTTCATTTTTGTTTAAAATACAATTCTGATCAGTTTGTTTTGTCTTAGAAAGTGTATCTTCAAGATCCTTAACTTTCTTGTTTAGTTCAGATCTTTCAGACACAAGACATTTTAGTTGAGTTGTACTTTGAAAATTCTCTTGTTTAAGCTCATCAAGTTCTATATTCAACTCAGATATTTTCAAATTAAGAATAGGACTCTCAGAACTTTGTTTTTCTTTTAAGCTCAAAAATTCTTCATTCAGTAATCGTACGTCACGTAAAGCCAAAGCTTTATCAATATTTAACTGAACAAGAATGTCATAATTGTTCTTACGAATCTTTTTAGATTCATTAAGTTTTGCAATAAGCTCAGACTTCTCCTCTTCAAATTTTTTATTTAAATCAGATATTTTTAACTGATAAGCTAATCTCTCAGACTTTTGCTTATCCATTAAGCTCTGAGTTTTTAATTCCTCTTTTAAGATTTGAATTTCTTCGTTCAGTATTCTTACATCACGTAAAGGCAAAGCTTTTTCTGAATTTAACAGAACGAGAATGTCTTAATTGTTCTTACGAATCTTTTCAGATTCAGTAAGTTTGACAATCAGCTCAGACTTTGAAAAATGTTCATATGCCATTATGAATTGCAGAAAAATGAATCTTCCAAGATCTTTTATGAAAAAACTGAGTGAATTCTGATAAAACTTTGAAAAATTATTTCAGTTAATGATTATTTGTGAAAAATCAGCTCTGAAATGACTTTTTGACGTTAAAATTTCAGCTTTTCTGCATAAAATTGACCGTAACTTTTTTCTGGAGTGGAATTGGGCCTCGAAAATTTACTGAACTATATATCTCTTTTCAAGCTTCGATTTTACGTATGGTAGGCCTTCTAACGATGTTCCAGTCAAAAGTTATGGCCAATTTAAGAAGCAAAGGTCAAATAATCAAAACTCGAATGATGATTTATGATACTCGAATGATATGGGATGAAACTCGAATATGTAATGATCAAACTCGAATGATGAAGTATCAAACTCGAATAAAGAATCACCAAACTCGAATGAAGAAGTATAAAACTCGAATGATTGAGTGTGAAACTCGAATGAGAAAGGATTCAACTCGAATAACCCTTGAACTTTCTCGAATGAAATAGAAATCAATTCGAAATACAAAGAAGTTAAACTCGATCAAAGCTTCATGAAACTCGGTCAATGAAGTATGAAACTCGAATAACAATGGATGAAACTCGGTCAAAGCATTGATAAAACTCGGTCAAAGCTTCATAAAACTCGAATAAAGCTATCATAAAACTCGAATAAAGCTTTAATGAAACTCGAATAAAGCTTTCATAAAACTCGAATAAAGCTTTAATAAAACTCGAATAAAGCTTTCATAAAACTCGAATGCCTTCTTTATAAAACTCGAATGACACTATGAATTTAGTTATGCCCGAGTTTTATCATTTTTCAACAAAAATAAGATCAGATTCAAACTTTTTCAACAAAAATCCATGAATTGACCTCAAATTGATTTCGAAGGTTCGTTTTAATAGCAGAAACAACTTTTGTGAAATCACTTTGGCTAATTCTTGATTAAAAACCAAAAATCGACCAAAAACCTCAAGAACAAACACTTTTTAAAAAAATCTGAAAATTCTCAATTAAATTCTGTGTGTTTGGAATTAAAATTTGATACGTATATCATTGAATTCATCTTTAAAATTCGCACCTTCGATCCAAATATCAGATCATTTCATCCACAAAATCAAAATCCTCAATAATCACAAGTTATTTCAAGTTTATGAAATACGAAATTTCGGCAGAAAAGTTTCATCAACTTTGAAAAATCATAACTAATTCATAACTTAACAAAATGAGTTGATTCTTGTCTCAAAAGTTAGATCTATGTCTTAACTAAAAATCTGAAAGTTTTCATAATTTATTATGGAGTTTTGAAACCGCAGATATTATTTGGGAACCCGAAAGTTTGACAGCTCAAAAATGGCCAACATAGGGTTTTTAACGAGCTTTTTCTCTAACCTAAACACCTCGAAAAATATCCGTTCTTGACTTTAAAAAATCTTTGTATATAGTAGTTTTATTTCTAAGAAAAAAAAGCCTAAATCGTTTTGGAACTTGGTTAAAAACAGCCTCAAAGTAGGCCGAAAAATCATCAAAAAGCTGAAATTATATATATATATATATATATATATATATATATATATATATATATATATATATATATATATATATATATATATATATATATATATATATATATAAACTTGACGTTTTAAGTGGGTTTTATTTATAAATTTGTAATGTTGTGATTTAAAACATAACAATATTTATACATACTTATTATCATATATGAGAGTTATTAAATCCCTTATATCATTTAGGACTCGGTTAAACGCGTCCGATATCATCACTCATCAACAACGTAAATCATCGTTTTTACGCTCATTTTTGCCATCAACATGCGGTGAGTCCTGATAGCCCTATCTTCACTATCTATTGGTGTGGAAATACATGCACTATTTTCTTATGGACATCAAAACCGTTTATTTCTTATATGTATTACATGTGTGGATCCATCAACCCTCAAATCAGGAACCGTTAATTACATTTATTTGTAAGCACGAATATATTGTGGATGGATATATCGGGAGTCATGTCCCCCATTCGGGTTAGGCTTAACCGGCTAACGGTGGGATGCATAGATATTCAACACACGTTATTACGTATGGGAATACTGCATAGGGCACACTCATTTAATTAAGCTTCGGTTGCATGATGGTTTATGTCATACATACATGAAATTTATGCTTTATAAATTCAACTCATCTGATAATGTCCATACAATTGGTCTTTTCGCGTAAACCTATGAGCTGACCAACAATTTGTTGACGTATTTTAGCATGTATTTTCAGGTGATTAAGACATGTGCATTCATCGGAAGCATTCCCAGGCTTCCGTTCATTTTGGAGTCGTATCATTTTCAAACTCGGAGATTTATTTGCATTTTTCCTGATAAACTAAATTATGTATTTAAATCTTGGTATTTTAAGAAATACTTAAGCTGTATTTTGGTTATGTAAAACAATATTTATATTTGATGATAAATCAATGTATTTTTTTGAAAACGTCCATATAGTGGTCGTTCGTTATGATTATGGTTACGCTTCCGCGAAGTCACGCTTTGTTTCCAACCTGGGTAACGGGATGTGACAGATTGGTATCAGAGCCATAGTTATAGTGAACTACGTTGCATTAGTAGCTAGATTATAACTCTTACAAAAACTAAAATTTCTTCAAGAACTGTGAACACATATATGGACCCTGATGACAATAACATGTCGAACAATACAGTTATTATCCTCTTTGACTCAGAGGATGAATTCTCACCCATGGAACAAGCACGCCAAGGTGACACTGAGGTGTATTTTGGATCGGGAACCCACCCAGACCAAATCAATGACGATGTAATGGACCTGTCAAAATACAAGGAGGGCAACTGTGGCCCTGCAGCACAAATTGCTCCACCATCACCACCACATTTCCATCCTACACCCTATTTAGAGACCACCCCAATGGACCATTGAAGAAGTTCACCCCTAGGAAAAGGGTGTGACTGGCACAACGGGAGTCTATCTCGGTACCTGCCCATCAGCCAAGCCCGCCACAGTAGCGACGGGCAACCATAAGACAATGGGGATGGATGCCTCACACTCTCCAAGAGTGGAGAAACGAGGAAGGGATCCAAATCCAGTTTGAAGTCAGAACACCATCTTCCTCTCAAGTGCCGACACTTACCCAGAAACCTACGTAACAAACGATGCCTCTGTTGGTGGCAAGGGCCTCCAGACACGACCCCCTCAATTTCGACAAAATCAACCAAGAGGTTGGTGAGATCTTTGCAAGGATTAAGTAGGAGACAATACAAACCACCAATAAACCTTGGGCCAAGCAGAATACCCAGGCGATTCAACAAGACGGAATCGACGAATTGTGACAGCGCCTAGCAGAGCACAAAGCCCGCAATGCAGAACTAACCCAACGACTTAACGCTCTGGAGTACGAGGAAACCCCGGAGGCATCTCATACTTAGTACCCTTTCAAAAATTTCTCTAGGCATTACTATTTGATATATCATAGGGTATGTAAGGCTTATAAATTTATCGGAAAATCCCGACCATATGATGTACAAAGATTAGGTATCAAACATTTTAATGAAGAACTAAGTTTTATCTATAACTATGTGCATGAGGATATGTAGTACGACAATCTGCCTAAGAAATTTCAAATCCATAGACTTATCCTCTTACCCCATTAGATACCACTTATGCATTTTACTATTTGATACTGGTGCTGATAGGACCCTTATAAATTCCATTCTTACACCATTAAGTGCCACTTATGCTATTGAGGTTGATGACAGTAAGACGTTTATGACGAATAATATAAGTCGAGGATGCTCCTTAGAATTAGTAGGCCGACTCTTTGAAACAGACTTGATGCCCATCAAACTGGGAAGTTTTGACGTGGTCATAGGCATGGATTGACTATCGAAAAATCGTGTGGAGATAGTGTGCAACAAGAAGATTGTACATATACCTATAGCCAATAAGAAGGTCCTTACTGTCCAAGGCAAGCAAAAAATACCAAAGTAAGCATCATCACTAGCATTAGGACCCTGAAGTGTTGACAGAGAAGGAGCCAAAGGAAAAGCGGCTCAAAAATATCGTTATTTATGGTTGCCCCAAAGTTTTTCCAGAACACTTACCTGAAATCCCAACATCGAGGCAAGTCAAATTCAAAAATCGGCCTAGTATCAGGTGCTGCACCAGTGGCTCGAGCACCATGCCGATTAGCCCCACCAATAGTGTAAGGATCGTCCAACCAACTGTAGGAGATCTTACATAAAAGGTTTATCAAACCGAGTTCCTCGCTTTGGAGGAGCTCCAGTTTTGTTCATAAAGAAGAAGGATGGAACCTTCAGAATGTGCATCAATTATCGAGAGCTAAATAAACTAAAAGAACCGATACCCGCTCACAAGGATCAATGACATGTTTGACCAAACTTCAAGAATCAAGCTTCTATTCGAAGATCGACCTAAGGTCGGGTTATCATCATGTTAGAGTTCATATGAAAGATATTCCAAAGACTGCCTTCAGATTTCGTTACGGTCATCATAAATTCCTATTAATGTTGTTTGGATTAACCAGTGCCCCAACGGTATTCATGGACCTCATAAATCGGGTGTGCAAACTTTTTCCGGACAAATTCGTGAATGTATTCATGAATGACATCTTAATCTACTCACGAAACAAGGAGGAACACGAGCAAACATTTAAGACTAATTCTAGAGTTGTTGAAGAAAGAACAACTGTATGCCCAACCTTCTAAGTTTGACTTTTGGCTAAGATGGGTGAAATTTCTCGGTCACGTGATCAATTGTAAAGGAAGCCAAGTCGGCCCCACAAAGATCGAGGCTTTAAGGAGTTGGTCAACTCTTAGAACCCCCATAGAGATACGACAGTCCTTAGGACTTGCCAGTTATTAGAAGTAATTATCAAAAGTTTCTCAAAGATCACCAGAGCTTTAACAAAACTGACCCGAAAAGACATTAAGTACGATTGGGGCAAGGATCAGGAGACATCATATCAGTTATTAAAGCACAATCTGTGCAGCGCGCTTATTTTATCCAAGAGAAGCAAGAAATTTGTAGATTACTGTGACGCTTCACACGATGGGTTGATATAGAAAGATAGGGTCATAGCTTATACTTTAAGAAAACTTAAGGCTCACTAGGTGAATTACACAACGCATGATCTAGATCTTGGAGCAGTAGTCTTTATCCTTAAGACTTGGAGACATTAAGTTGTATGGTAAGAAGTGTACTACATTCACAGACCATAAGAGCCTCCAACACATCTTGAACCAGAAAGAGTCGGATATGAAGTAGTGGCATTGGATGAAGCTAATAAGTGGTTGCAACTTTGAAATTCGTTATCACCTGAGGAAAACTAATGTGGTTGCAGACGCTCAGAGTCGAAAGGAATGAGCAAAGTCGTTAAGAGTACAAGCCCTAGTTATAACCATTCAACTAAACCTTCCTTCCTTAGTTCATGATGCACAAGTAGAAGTTGTTAAGGAGGAAAATATGAAAAATGAAGCCATGCACGTAATGGATAAATAGTTTGGGATAAGGGCTAATAAAAATCGATATTTCATGAATAGAGTCTGATTACTCTATTTGGTGAAAAAAAAAAAAAAGAAAGTTGTATGGATGAAGGACACAAATCAAGATATGTCGTTCACCCCGGATCCGATAAAAATGTATCATGACCTCAAGGAACTATATGGGTGGCCTAACATGAAGGATGACATTGCCACATATGTCAGCAAATTCTTAACATGCTCCAATGTTAAGACAAAACATCAGAAACCATTTGGGTAATAGTCAACCGCCTAACAAAATCCGCGCACTCCTACCAATTAAAGAGAACAACAGGATGAATAAGCTAGTCCAAACGTACCTCAAGGAAGTCGTCTCTGGACACGGAGTTGTTGGAATTAGTGTCCAAGTGACAATTATTTGAAAACATATTGTTATCAGGTTGGATCCTTTTTGGGTGCGTGCAATGAATTGTAAAGAGAAGATGATTAACTTAAATATATAATGTTAATTAGTTTGTTAATTTATTATGTTTAATAAATTAATTAGAAACTAAATAATAAATTATATTTGATTAATGGGTTAGTTTGTTAATTTATTAATAGTTAATAAATTAACCGGAAGCTAATAGAATTCATTGAGGAAGTACAGGGGCTAAACTGCAATTAGTTGATAGTCAACAGGGCACCCCTAAACCCTAATAGGGGGGCCGGCCACCAATCCATCCCACATGGATTTGGGATCAAAAATTTGTAGGTTTCTAAAACCTATAAATAGGCAGCCCCTGCCTGCTTCATTCCTCGCTCATTCAATTCTAAGTTCTCTAACAATCACAAGGGATACCAGTTTTGGGACTCTGAGATCTGAGCTTAGAAAAGTTATAATTATCTTTTCTTTTGTTCATTGGGTGTGAACAACTAGAGGCGATCTTGCTTTAGACGCTTGTTGCTCGATTCAGAGGCTGTTCGTGAAATCGTTCTTCGTGGAGAAAATTGTGAATTTTCTCAAGGTTAGTTTTTCTTATTCATCTCTTTATTTTAATAATTAGTTGCTTAGCTTGTTTGGTTAGATCCTTAAGGTTTATATTCTTGCATAGTTAGGTTATTTAATTTTCCGCAAAGTTTTAATTTAACCTAGCAAGGGTATAGGAAACCCAACAGTGGTATCAGAGCCAGGTTAACCTAACGAGCTTTGCACTAATTTTGAGATGATAATCTTGTTCTTAAATTTCGAAATTTGTTTTGATTAATTTTCAGAATTTTGATTTAATTTTAATGGTGTTTTTAATTTTAAATTAAATTGTTTAAACTTAAAATTAATTTTTAAATATTAAATAAATCCGAAAAATTAATTAAAAATTATTTTTTCGAAATTTTTGGAGTAAAATTCGTTTTTTGATAATTATTTAATTTTTAAAATAGTTTTTAAATATTAAACTAATTGTCTAAATTTTAAAAATTGTTTTTCATATTTATCTTCAAATTTTTTGATTTTTAAAAGGTTTTAAATGGATAAATCTGAAATATTAAATAAATTATTATTTTATTAATTTAGGATTTTATTAATTTAATTAAGGGTTTGATTTTTGGGGTTTTATATAAACATGCCTTAGAGATAAGCTTGATTTTCTAGGTTTATCCCAAATCCTATTTATATAGAAATTACCTTAATTTAAATTAAGTGCTTATCCTAAAGGTTTTAGAATATCATAATTTATTAGGATAAACTTGTATTATCCTAGGTTTAAATTTTGAGGATTTATATGGTTATATATATAGGTTTTGGATTTAATATATATATATTTAATAATTAAATGTTTCTTATTTTATTTAAATATTGAAACCGAAATATATATATAAAATATAAATATTAATTTAAACCCTAATATTTTAAATTGTTTAAAATATACCCTAAATTTTAAAATGTTTAAAATAGACTCTTTAATTTTAAAAGTTTAAAATTAAACCCCTAAGATTTAAAAGAAATTTATATATGTATTATTGATTATGTATATATATATATCATTTAAATCTAATTACATCGTCAGTCAATTGATAAATCGGCTCACCCATAGTGAACAAACTATAAACGAGGTATAAGGCGGGTCGCTCTGCTTCCCTAAAGGAGTAGGTTTTTAACAGCTTCGCGCTGACCTACCTCCTCCGCTTCGCTGTGCGTTCAATGGAGCTACCGAGGACTTTTGATAGGATGGTGTCCAGATTAAAAGTATAATCTAAAGTACTAAAACAAAAATCCCGTTTTAGATATATCAAAAGTGAATTAGTATGCAAATCCATGAAAAATGCACATCTCCTATATGCACTGTTAGTGGAGCGTGTGTATTGACCGGCACACTAATGAGAGATATATTAGGAGGTGATGTAGGACTCGCGATTCCCGGACTGATCCGTGCCGGGTCTTACGCAGTTTTGCATGGTTAGATTCACCATCTTGTCCGTGATCCTCGGCAACCCAGTCACGGATAGTAGTTGAGCATAACCGAGATTAACATGCCATTGATAAGATTCAATGAATCTCAAAAGATCTAGGAATTTCATAGAGATTGAAATCGACAAGAGTTTGTCCACCTAAAATAAATTTGTGGCGTGATTACGACGACCCTTTTCATAAAACGAATCGAAAATATGGATCCTAGCCTTAATTCAAATTAGGTAAATTGTTTAAGGAATACTTCAAACTAACTAAAACTTTATCTCACAGATGTCTACTTCTACTGGTACTCCCACCCTGCTGCCAACCACGTATCCAACTTCTCACTCCTTTCCGTTCTGGGTAGGGAAAAACTATCCGGTCCGAACTATGTGGACTGGATGGGAAACCTCAGGT